>OY730197.1:1921964-2337378 GCA_963422505.1 Pseudognaphalium luteoalbum | reverse complement strand
GGAGGGGATTTTTGTCCCAATTTTGTGGTATTTAGTCCGTGTTCGTTTACCCGATTGTTAAATGTTAAAATACTTTTAATTAATAAATTTTTAAATACATATTCGGTTATATTTTTAGTTGGGATATATTATAAAAGTAATTTAGTAGAGTTCTAAAATTATAACTTTGTTTTGACTTGATTTGGCGGATAAGTTTCGAGTTGTTTCAGTTTTGATACAAATACACTTTGTAAATATTATTAACGTAATATTTGTTAAACGTTTATGTTATCTAATAATTTCATATTATTAAGCGATTTTGTTCACCAACAATCGTATATTTTTGTCGCGTTTGTTCCAATTGTTTTGTACGTAATTACAACTAATTACTAAAGTAGTACTACGCGTATTAACTAGTTGGGCTTTGCTAGACTTACCTCTAAAATGCATTGTGAATTCACTCAAAGTTAGGGAATTAGCCTAGAAATGCGTGTAAATTACATTTATAATTATGACGAAATTGTGGGGTGTTACATCGGGTTTAGTAAACCCGTCTTTAACCACTTTCTAACACACCACGGGGAGCCGTTGTACTTTTCCAAGAGAGATAAAGTGGAGTCGGGTTTGGCAAACCCGACTTTACTTTTTCATGAGAGAAAAACTTAGTTTGCCAAACCCGACTCTCCTTTTACATGTGCTTGCACTTGAAAACCGGTTATTAGCCTTCCACTTATGATGATAATTGTAAATATATTGATCAATTATATTTTGGTATTTTAATTATATATTTATTATTTATATATCTCGTTTACAATATAATTGTACATTTGTTAATATAAAATACGTGTGACACATCTGTTTTATTAACTAAATATTAAATAGAATAGTATATTGATACAAAATATAAGTTTTCAAAGTATACGACAATTACAAGATTGCTAAAATTCAACGGCGATGATGTATTCTACAACTCGGTCTGATAATTTGTCTTTTTCCTCTATCACGAGCAACATTTCTCTCCACAATAAATTCTGAGGAAGAGAGGAGACACAAGAGTATACGGAATCCGAGGAAGAAATTATTGTGGAGAGAAATGTTGCTCGTGATAGAGGAAAATGACAAATTATTAGACCGAGTAGTGGAACACATCATCGTCGTTGATTTTTAGCAATCTTGTAATTGTCGTGTACTTTGAATACTTATATTTTGTGTTAATGTACTATTCTATTTAATATCTAGTTAACAAAACAGCTGTGTCACACGTATTTTATATTAACAAATGTACAATTATATTGCAAACGAGATATATAAATAATAAATATATAATTAAAATATCAAAATATAATTGATCAATATATTTACAATTATCATCATAAATTAGAAACATGTATGTATTATGCATTACTTAGGAATTTAGATAACAAGTCGAAGGCTAGTAACCGGTTTTCAAGTGAAAGCACATGTAAAAGGAGGTCGGGTTTGGCAAACTAGGTTCTCTCTCATGAAAAAGTAAAGTCGGGTTTGCAAAACCCGACGCCACTTTCTCTCTCTCATAAAAGTACAGTGGCCCCCTGTGGTGTGTCAGAAAGTGTTCAAAGACGAGTTTCCTAAACCCGACTTCTAAATAACTCAAATGAAGAGTCGGGTTTAGGTAAGACGTTTTCATTAGTTTTGAAACACTTAACGAAAATATACTAGAAACGATAAACTCTAACGAATACATACTAGTTCGGTAAAAAATTCTTATCATAATGTTTATCTGATTAATGGACAGGTTGATATGATTAATGAAAGTTCATGTATAACCACCATTTTACATGTATCTATACTAATATATAAAGCATGTTGGTGTGTTATATATAGTAATTCTTAAAATTAAGACTCTATATTTCTAAAATTAACATATGTAATTTTTAATTTAATATTAATATTACTATTTTCACTTCTACCGTATACCGAATCATCAACTCTACACACGAATAAATTACCGTTATTGAGTCATTATCATGGATAATCCGTGAAGAACAAACAATATATATAACTATCGTCAAGTCATTATTTATAGCAGTACATCGTATTCCGCTGCATAGCGCGGGTATTATGCTATTCCATATAAATCGTGTGCAAAGAGTACATATGAAAACATAAAGCTACAATGTAATGGTTATATTTTCTTAAGATGCATATTTTTTGTCTGTGTACAATAAATTTGGAATCAAGGTAGTATTACCTTTTAAGTTATTTTAATTGAAAGTCGACAACCATTTTATATTGTAAGACATCACGGAATAGTAATATAAACATGTAAATTAGGACATAATAATAAGTATTAGAGAACATTATGCTAATAAGAAACTACAGTAAATAGGCAATGGCACAAAAAAAAAATACATTCCGGCTGCTAGTTAAGAGCAATAATCGGATTACAACACCAATCAATCTATGAGATGGTGAAATCATAGTACCAATCTTTAATTCGTATGAGAGATGGGAATTGATTTCTTCTATGATCACTTTGAATGAGTTAGTTTTGATCGCTTAATTGAACCTTTTGAAACGACGTACATATATGGAGTATATATATATATCTATGTCTTCCGAATCTCACCCATAACATTGTGGGCGATTTCATAAAATAGGACCAATCAAGTAATCGTGGACATCTTTCGCATCCACAACTTGGTTCCTCGATTATGCTAATGTGAAATGCAAGAAGACAAGAAGTGAAGCCACTACACCGGAGATGATGTAAAAGTATTTTGCTTCTTTGGCTAAGAACATCCACACTCCTAAAGTTTAATACAATGCCACCAAAGCATTGTATCTCATTATACCAAGCCTTCACAATCCATTCAATACAAACATATTCACTTTTTCTAACACTTGATATACCTTTGGAGTGAATAACAGAGAGAGATGGGTCCATCACTTTGGTAAATGAGAGTTGTAACATAGACCAACCGTCATGTACTTTAACAATTTCACAATGCATATACTTCTATAAACTTCTATTTACTTTCATTGACAAATGCCACATAGCTTCATTGTGGATGCTCTAAATAGCAGAAATAGTAAGATAAATGTTATTCGGATATATAGTTTGGACTTGTAAACCAACTTGTTTAATACCAATCCTATGTAATCATCCGATTTTTCTCTTCTTGAACTTATTACTAGGTGCTTAATATTATTAGCTGTTCGGAAAGGAAAAAAAATTTGCCCGCTATTTTGTGCATGGATTTAGGTTCTGAAAAAATTCCAGAATCAATATAAACTAAACAACGATGTTTAAGTTCTGTCATACAAAAAATATTAAACCATTAATACAAAGTAAGAATAAGACCTTTATCTTTCAGATTACAGACTATAAGTATTCATCAAAGAGATGAATATTCAATACCAAAACCAGAATCCCTAATTCGTGTAAGAGATGTAATATCAGAGAAAAACATACTGAGAAGAAAACTAATTCTCTCAACTACAAAACATCTCTTGTACTCAAGAAGATAATAACTTTCATTTTAGGACCCTCTGGATATACTCTTTGTCATTTAATAACCAAACTTCTTATTTCAGCATACACATCTTCAAGCTTTTAAACTTGACACTTTTAGTCCTTCATGTTCCAGAATTAATCAACACAACATCTATCATATCTACATTTTATGTCTGCACTTACAAAAACAAATCAAGTTACAATTCAACGTTATACAAGCAAGATTGACATAAACTTTGTTATTTTATCACACCCCCACAATCTTGACTTGTGAACATATCTAACATTTGTAACCTTTCACAAAAGTAATCATGTTGTCCTGTAGTCAACCCCTTGGTAAATATATCAGCATCATTAAAACTAGAACCAATTTTAACTGGCTTTAAAATTCCACTAGATACCTTTTCTCTAACAATATGCCAATCAAGATCAAAATGTTTTGATCTCTCATGATGAACTGGATTCATAACAATTTGCATTGCTGGCACATTATCACAAAACATATTAATAGGAATTAAGTGTTTTAGTTTTAAATCAGTAAGAAGATTTATAATCCACAAAAGTTCACAAGTAACAGAGGCCATTGCTCTATATTCTGCTTCAGCAGATGATTTTGAAACTGTGAGTTGTTTTTTGCTTTTCCAGGAAATCAAACTATTTCCTAAGAATATATACAGAAACCAGTTATAGATTTCTTGCCTATTAAATTCTTTGCCCAATCAGAATCAACAAAAGCAGATATCTTAAGATCCATACCTTTTGTGAAATGTATACCTTTACCTGGACACCTTTTCAGATATCTAAGAACTCTGAAAGCTAATCTCAGATGAGAATGAGTAGGAGCATGCATAAATTGACTCAAAACATGCACTGCAAAACTAATGTCAGGTCTAGTAACAGTTATATAAATCAACTTGCCAACCAACTTTTGATAAACAGTTATATTACTTAATACAGACTCAGATTTGGTATCTTTGTATGCAGACACATTCATCTCAATTAAAGTACTAAGAGGTTTACAAACCAATAAACCAAACTCATCTAACAATTCCATACAATATTTTCTTTGAGTAAGACATAGACCATTATCAGTGTCAACAATTTCAATTCCCAAACAATACTTAAGTTTACCTAAATCTTTTATCATAAACTTAGTACTTAGAAAATGTTTCACATAATTAATTTCACTTTCATCATTTCCAGTTATCACAATGTCATCAACATATACAAGGAGTATAATAAACACGTCACCTTTGCACTTAGTATACAAAGAATAATCACATTTGCTTTGTACAAAACCATTTTCTATTAAACAATTAGACAATTTTTCATTCCATTTTCTTGGAGCTTGTTTAAATCCATACAAAGATTTAACCAATTTACACACTTTTGTTTCATCCTTATCAAAATAACCTTGAGGAAGAGTCATATAGACTTCTTCATCAAGTTCACCATAAAGAAATGCATTATTAATATCTAACTTAAACAAAGACCATCCATTATAAACAGCAATAGCAATCACACTTCTAACAGTCACCATTTTAACCACAGGTGAAAAAGTTTCATCATAGTCTACACCTTCAGTTTGATTATATCCTTAGCTACTAATCTAGCTTTATATCTTTCTATTTAACCTGTTGACTTATACTTAATCTATACACCCACTTGCAACCTATAGGTTTCCTATTAGGAGGCAAATCAGTAAGAACCCAAGTTTTGCTCCTATATAATGCTTCCATTTCAGCATTCATAGCATCAACCCATTCTTTACATTTGGAAGCTTCATTAAAACTATTAGGTTCAACAGATTTATTAAGAGCAGAAGTAAAACATAGATTTTCAAAGTTAAGTTTAGAATAACCAACAACTCTTTCAATACCATACTTAACTTTACTATCCTTTAATGAGTAATCATCAAACTTTTTTGGAAGAATAGACTCTCTGTTTGACCTTCTAAGATTTGAAATAGATGGTTTAAAAACACCACCTCCCTCAGATTCACTAATACTAGGACTAGATTCGTTAGACATTTCATCACATGTAGCATCAACCTCTTCTAGATTGGTAGCCATATGAGTACCACTAAGTGTATCATTATCATTATTAACACTAACAGGTTTATCTGTGTTATCAACATTTATGTCAACATCATCAGATAAACTACTAGTAGTATCATTCATACTACTGCCAATACTAGAATGGCCATTACCATCATTTAAATCAGATTTAAGATTATCATCATTGGGATCTTCAAATCCATTGAAAAAGTTTTGATTGAAAAAATCCAGATGTTCCTGTTCATTAAAAACATGATCTTTAGCTTCAGAAACTAATTTGAAAGGGAAAACATTCTCATAAAACTTAACATCTCTTGAATACATTATCAATTTAGACTCAAGACCATACAACTTATAACCTTTTTGAGAATTAGAATAACCAATAAACACACACTTCTCAAACCTAGGACTAAACTTATCATGATTATTAAGCTTAGTTGCAAAACAAAGACAACCAAATACCCTTAAATGTTGCAAAGAAGGTTCAACTCCATAGATTAACTCATATGGGGTTTTACCTTTTAAAACAGAAGATGGACTTCTATTTATCAAATATGTAGCAGTAAGTATACATTCATTCCACATATTAAGAGGAACTCCCCCTTGAAACAAAAGTGCTCTAGCAACATTAAGAAAATGTTTGTGTTTCCTCTCAACCACCCCATTTTGTTGTGGAGTGTAAGCACAAGAGGTTTGATGCACAATACCCTTTGAAATAAACAATTGATTTAAAGCAGAATTCACAAATTCAGTACCATTATCACTTCTAATCAATTTAACCTTCTTATTAAATTGATTATCAATCATATTGATAAAAGTAAGAATGTTAGAATAAGTATCAGTTTTGTTTTTAAGTAAATAAACTCAAATTGCTCTAGAAAAATCATCAACAATTGTCAAAAAATATTTGTACCCATCCCTACTAGGAAGCTTGTAGGGACCCCAAAGATCAAAGTGAACAAGATCACCAACATCTTTGGACTTGTGCTCACTGAGAGGAAAAGGCTCTCTAGTCTGCTTAGCCTTATGACAAATATCACATGAAACAGCAGACTCATTTTTTAATTTTAATTTAGACTTAAGAACCTGCAGAACAGGTTCTGCAGGATGTCCCAATCTACTATGCCAAGTATATTTAGACAAACAACAAGATATAGCACTAGAATTCACATTATTACCATGCACAGAATTATGATCAAAGAAGTATAAACCTCCTTGCACACTACCAGTCCCCAAAGTCTTTCCCATAATTCCCTTTTGGGGTAAGTCCTGAATATAACAGTTATTCTCATCAAATCCAATAAACTTCTTACTATCTCTAGCAAGTTTATAAACAGACATCAAATTAACAAAATATTCAGGAACAACCAACACATCAAACAAAGTTAACTCGGAAGAGAAAATACAATCACCAATTTTTTTAATTTTAGCCTTAGAACCATTTGGATGTTCAACCATCAAATTAAGATTAGAAATATCAACTAAGTTATTAAGACCTTTTTCTGTAGTGGTGTAATGTTGATTAGCTCCTGAATCAATAATCCAAGTAGGTTTAGAAAATCTTGAATCAATACCTGCCATATTGGCTTTTGGTTTATCAGATAAAGACCTTTTGTTTAGAAAATTAAGAAGTTGTGCAACTTGATCTTCAGAAATTGGAAGAGATGGTTGTTTATCTGAAACACTATTATTGCTAGAAAAAGATCTGTTTCCTGTATTATTGGACCATGAAGAACCAGTAGAATTATTCCTGTTATTAAAATTGTTAGGATTTCTCTTAGGAGGAAACCCAACAATTTCATAACACCTATCAATAGTATGACCAAGTTTATTACACTTAGTACATTTCAGATTGGGGTTAGGACCTCTACTAAACCTGTTATTACTATTGGAAACATTACTTGAATTACTAGCATTGGAAGAATTGTGTGACATATATTGAGAAAAAGAATAATTTGAAATAGATTGAGAAGAAGAAGCCTTTGAAACAAAAGCAGAAGCTTGAGTTTTAGAAGAAACGGATGTAGAAGCATTTCTATGTGATTCCTCTCTTGAAAGTATTGCAAAAGCAGTTTTTATAGTAGGAAGAGGATCACTAGTTAACATATGACTTCTAATAGGTTGATAGACATCATCTAACCCCATTAAGAATTGCATTAACTTTAATAAATGTCTATGATCATGAACTTCCTTAGAAGCTTTACAAGTACACTCAGGAAATTTTATCATAGCATCATATTGTTTCCAGTAAGAATTCAACTTATGATAATATTCAGACAATGAAGTTCCACTTTGAGTTAGAGAATTAATTTTAATATGCAGATTAAACACAACAGACCCATCAACTTATGTCTCTTCTAACTCAGCCCATACATCAGATGCAATTTCAGAAAAAATTTTTGACAATTATATAATTCTTCAGATAAAGATGTTAAGATCCAAGACAATACCACAGAATTACACCTATCCCATTGTTTAGCCAGAATATCATCAGTTTCAGACTTTTCACATGTTCCATCAACAAAACCAAATTTATTTTTAGTTTTAAGAGCCAAAGTCATAGCCATACACCAAACCCTATAATTCTCAGTCCCAATCAATTTTTGAGTAACCAGTGGTGTACTAGATATATCGCTAGGATGCAAATACAATGGATCACCAAAGTCCAACTTACTAATAAGAGTCTCATCAGCTGTTTCAGACATGATTACAGATTAACTAAATCAAATAAACTCACAGATGCACAGAAGAAAGTAATCAACAAATATATCACAAAAGAACACACTAATCACAACAAACCTTAGCAAATAAGAACACACAAGATCCCCACCTATAGGCCAATCTCCTTGATAGTAGAGCCCTCTAATATCAAGGTTAATTGCTACCGAGAAGGGTAGGTTGAAAAATTCTTATAGTGAGGTCGCTTGCTAGCAATCAAACCTTGAGACTCAAAATAGATCAGAATAGCAGCGGAATACCAATAAGTACCAATACAGATCACAAGAATTGAAGGCTTGCACCACGAACCCTAATTTTAAAAAAAGAACTCAATTAGGGTTTTCAAAACCCTAAAAAACTAATTTATACCACAATAATTTGAATAATATGAAGAAAGAACAAGAATAATTCTGATAGATCCAATAACTACACGAATTAGAGAAAACCCCCAATTTTTCAATCGCAAACTCTAGTTTTAGAAAATGACAGATTCAATATGTATAAAGAAATTTCACTGATAAAATGTTTTAATATTGTTGATATCACTATAATATCAAGCCTAAGCTCTGATACCATGAAAAAAATTCCAGAATCAATATAAACTAAACAACGATGTTTAAGTTCTGTTATACAAAAATATATTAAACCATGAATACAAAGTAAGAATAAGACCTTTATCTTAGATTACAGACTATAAATATTCATCAAAGAGATGAATATTCAATACCAAAACCAGAATCCCTAATTCGTGTAAGAGATGTAATATCAGAGAAAAACATACCGAGAAGAAAACTAATACTCTCAACTACAAAACATCTCTTATACTCAAGAAGATAATAACTTTCATTTTAGGACCCTCTGGATATACTCTTTGTCATTTAATAACCAAACTTCTTATTTCAGCATACACATCTTCAAGCTTTTAAACTAGACACTTTTAGTCCTTCATGTTCCAGAATTAATCAACACAGCATCTATCATATCTACATTTTATGTCTGCACTTACAAAAACAAATCAAGTTACAATTCAACGTTATACAAGCAAGATTGACATAAACTTTGTTATTTTATCAGGTTCCAACCATATTGTATTGAATCGTATTCTTTCTAGCTATCATCCGCTTGGTCGGAGATTTTTTTTGTGTTAATATTTATAAGTCGATCAGTTGTACGTTGTTAGAGAACAACTTATAAAAGGGACAAAAATTCACTCACTACGATATTTGCACATGTACCTTTTAGAGGCATGAATGAGTGTGCAGAAATGTGTCGTGACAAGTTAGTGTTAAAGTACAATTACCTTAATTATTATGTCCTAATTATTACTACCTCCATCTCAAAATTATTGTCCATATTTCCTTTTTGGGACGTCTCAAAATAATTGTCCACTTCCCATTTCAACCAATAAGAAGAGAGTTTAGTGAGTGCAGATTCTATTTGAGTGGTTGAAAACTATTGTGGTCCCACTTTTATTAAACCGTGTGTTTTTTGTTGGTGGACAATAATTTTGGGACGGAGGGAATATGTCCTATCAATTACCTTAAAAAAAATTTCGTTGAGCCCAGTTTAATAATTTAGCCGAGTATTCACTCTGCATCACCTACTCATATTCACTAATCTGTCAATTAATACACTAAAATATACAACAACAAGTATTAATGAAGTCACATTTTCATTATTTAAAACGTGATCTATAGTAAAAATGAACTTAAACAATTATAAGTCAATTCGTAAAAGTGTTTGTTCATTTTTAATAACATTGGCCTAACGGTATTGAGGTAACACATCAACCTTGAGGTTGTGGGTTCAAGTCATGAAGTGAAACTATTTGATATTTGTGGAGAAATTAATCTATATATTTGTGATGAGTGTGTAAGTATTTGCATTTCTAAAAATAAAATATTGAACGACGTGTTAAAGGCATTCTTATTTTGCTAATCATAAAAACTTAATTTACAAGTCATCTATTATATTCCATAAATGTGTTCCAGATTGAGGAATATCATTAAGACCTTTTAAGGATAATATTGTCAAGAGGTTTACAGCTAAAAACATCAAGTACACTTTATTTGACCAGCCTAATGATCGTTAATACTTCCTGTTCATATATGGACTCTAGTTAATTGGACTTCAGTGGTTGAACTAGCTAATCTTTTATCACAAAGTACATTTTGAGCTAAAATCTCAAACTTACTGAATAATTACTACCGTCCGGCCGACGAATTATATATATGATGGATGAAAAATTATATATATTTCCAAGTACTTTGAGGGAAGTACCAAGTATTTTGAACCTCAGCTTAGGGGGTGACTATCAAAATGGTCGGATACTGATACAGTCATGCACGGGATACCTAACCTAGCTAGGTTGGACTGTGTACATCTGAGTTAAAAAGACTCGGCTACTAAGTAGGGATGGCAAAAGGACCCGCATCCAATGGGGATCCCCGAACCTCGCACTTTTCGGATCGGGTTGGGGATGACATTTCGGATTTCGGGGCAGATTTTGGGGCACAAAATGAGGATTCTAATGGGGTTCCGATTGGGGAACGGGTACTATCTGTAACACCCCGCAATTTCGGCTTAATTATAAACTTTACTTGCACGTATTTTTAGGCTAATTCCCTACTTTGGGTGAATTCACAACACATTTTAGAGGTAAGTCTAGCAAAGCCCAACTAATTAATACGCGTAGTATTGCATAATACTTAACTTGTATAATTATGTACAAAACAATTGGAACAAACGTGACAAAACTATATGACTGTTGATGATCAAAACTATTTAATAAAATGAAATTATTAAATAACATTATTATTTATTATTATGTCGATAATATTTACAAGGTGTTCATATCAAACAAAACATATTCTGCGCGACAAGACATATTCGTAAAACTGGAACAAAATAAAGTTAAACTTGTATAAACTAAATAAATTAATTTTTATAAAAGTTCTTCGCTTAAATGTGTTACAAACAAAAATTAGAACTTAGAAATTTCTTATTAAAATATTATAACATTTAATAATTGGGGAAACAAACACCACACAGAACGCAACCACGGGGGAGGAAAAATGGAGACAAAACCCCTCCTCATCCCTTCCTTTCTTTCATTTCTACCTATCTCCTTCTCTCTCTTTACCCTCATTCCTCTCATCTCTCTCTCTAAACTCACTTCCACTACCCACTTTGACCACCCAAAACTACCACAAAATGACCTCAAATAACATAACTCCTTTAGAGAAAAACGATCACGATAACGAGGGCTACACAACCATCTTTTCAGAATTCTCTCACGATAACTTTGCAAAATCCCGACAATCCCGCAAACTCTTAAATCTTGCTATTTTCTTTGATATCTCATGTTTATAATACTTAATATACCATGTTATAGTGTTTTTATCAACTGATTATGTCCAAATCGAAGCTTAAATCTTGTTTTTACAAACTGATCTACGAACAGTTCTAAGTGACGCATCAGGCCCAAAAACAGTGTAGCGTCACTTAAGTGACGCACTAAGTGTCGCATAAAACCCTCTTTTTGCGTCAGTTCGCCAAGTGACGCTACAAACCCTCTTTTTCCGACACTTACACCGACACTTCCATACGTCACTAGCTTAAGTGACGCCTATATTCGAATACTGATTTAGACCCGTCACTTGTTTAAGTGACGCCCTATATGCGTCACTTCCTCGAGTGACGCTAATAATGCAGAACTTACCGTTTTATGCGACACTTCCTAAGTGTCACTACCCCCAAGGCAAGTGACGCCCTTAAGTGACGCATAAAATAGAAAACTTGCAAATCTTTTTCCCACTAAGTGTCGAACTTAACCAGAAACGAATATTTACATACGATACGGTACACGAACTTTATAAACATTACAAACATACTTATAATATTGAAATGTCGATTTCAAACTATCACCAACGAGTCGTATACATTTTCAAAACTTCAAACATAATCATCGAACAAATACTTGGACATAACTTGGTTGTACGAACACTAGCATGGATGGTAAACTTAGACCTCCACGTACTCATTAAATCTCATACGTTTAGGGCGTTAGGAGATTTCGACTAGACTTCTTGGGCTTTAGACTTTGCTAGCACTCGAACATACTCAACTCAACAGGTGAGTTCACAGCCCCGCTTTTAACTATTTTACCGCTTTCAACTTCGGGTGAGAAACATAGTCAATTGCTTTACTGATTGTCATAACTACTTTTGCTTACATGATTGTTTATCATACTTGTTTACTCTCACGATTTGAGTACTTTGAACTGTTGAACCCTTACAACAAAACTGGTATTTATGAAACAACATTTTCATACTATAAACGTGATAAAAACTTGTTTGGTAAACCGGAGAACGACCGGTACTTTTTATGTAAACGCTGGAGAACGACCAACAACGTATTTTAGTACCAGAGAACGACTGGCCAGGTAGACGGGAGAACGACCCGTGCATCTTTTGACCGGAGAATGACCGGTACTGTGTTTCACTGGAGAACGACCAGCAGTATCTATTGCCAGAGAACGACTGGCCGAATTGGACGGGAGAATGACCTGTGCGTATTTAGACCGGAGAACGACCGGTACTGTTATGGAAACGCTGGAGAACGACCAACAACGTATTGCAAACTGTATTTTGGGTAACATCCCACGCAAACTGTATTTTGGGCAACATCCCAACCGAACTATATTTGGATAATATTCCACAACACGTTTACTTAACTATTATGGCAATAACTATTTGTGAACGTATTGGTTTTAACAACTGTGCTTACAAACTTGATTCAACTATTGCAAACATAAAACCTGTGAATTCACTCAACCTCGTTGTTGACTTTTACTATATTTTTCTGGGAATTAGCTGCATGTAAGACATCTTACACACATGGAACGTAGGCGACCCCTGAAGGAATAGGATGCCAACTTTTGACAACTGAATTTCTTTTATATAACTAAATTGTTTAGTCATATTTATGAAATCTACTTTTGTAACTTAATTACTTTTCAACTTACACGATATGATAAATCATGAACTTTGTAACTATTACTTTTGGCATCTTAATATATTATGTTCTGTTGTAATCATAAGCTCTGATACGTATGCATGTACTGTGTATTGTGGTACTCCCCATACTTAACTAAATGCTTCTGCTAAAATCAATCAACGAATTTTGGGGTGTTACAGGTGGTTTTGACGAGTTGAGCCCTGCTCTTGTATCGGTCGTACTGTCACTGGTTTATAATAAACCATATAGTTTTTGTGATTTTATTTTTGGTGAATTGGTGAGACAGATATCAGGGTCTGTTAGATCGAGATTTTTGATCTACCCGAGGTTCTGCATGATGATTATTCGTCATCATCTTCCGGATCTTGTTATTCCTGAGCCGCACTTACGTGTTGATACTATTGTGCTCAGAGGTTATAATGCTATGTTCCAGCAGACTATTCACCGGGAAGAATATGTTAAGCCTGAGATCCGTGATCTTTTTGGTTATATTCTTGATGCGGCTTATATTACACCACCAAACAATGGTTGGTTGGATGTTGATGCTGCAGCTGTTCTTATTTCTGAGCCTGCTGTGAATGTGGTTCCACAACCTGAGCCACAGGAGCTGCTTGAGGATGTTCTTATTCAAGCTGATCAACCGGAACAACAGGTTGATGCACAGGTTGCTGCACAGTTAGTGCAAGAGGTGTTAGGGCAAAATGATGATGCTAATGATCCGCTTCTTCAAGCAATTGATCAGTATATTGATGTTGCACCTGCACAGGTATAATTTAAATTATATAATAATATAGATACTTAATTGATAGTTTTTATTATTAATCATAGATGTATAATATTATTATATAATGATAATGATATAGATATTTAGATGACTATCCAATATATCTGATCATAAAATATAAATATAATTATACACAGGAAGCTGAGACTGCAGACCCAGAGGTTGTAAGACTTGAGGGTAAGCAGGGACAGCAAGATAGATCTGATGTTTTACCTCTGAAGGTAATATATCAGATTAATCTTATATCTAACTTGTATGATAGAGCTTTTATGCTAATCATAAATGTTTAATATATTTACTATTCAGGATACTGTTGTTGGTACTTCTGGTGGAAATGATGGTGAGATTGAATCAGATTCTTCTACAGATTCTGATGATGTCAGACCCATTTCACTTCCAGCTGGACAAATTTTTTATGGTTTACGGTTGATGCCTGATCCGGCTTTGAAGGCAAAGTGTAAGGCTAAGGAAGTCGATCCTGACTTCAGTATTCTTGATGAAGGTCCTGAGGTGGCTGAGTCCCCTCTGATTACTCAATGCAGAAAGCATTCTAGGAATTTGATTATTCAAGATGGTAAGTTTTATTTAGAGTTAGATAATCTTAACTTGTTGTTTATCAGGAGTTCAACTGAGACAGTTAATTCTGTGACAGTTTCTCTAGATACACTGAAGGTGGAGACTATGACACTGGTGGTTAATGAACCAGTATCTGTATCATCTGAGGTATGAGATAAACGTTTAGTACTACAAGTGTTATATAATTAATTAGAGATTGAGACAGAGTTATCTGTAATAATTACTTTTTTATTTGTATCTAACTTTACAGGCTGAGAAAATGCTAGAGTCAACGGAACCAGAAACGGTCTCCCGGACTATTGAGAAGAGAGTTGCTGAATTAGTGCGTGATGCACAATTTCCAACTAACAAATCTAGTAGATTTGCAGCTAGTCTTCTCACGAAAGCTTTATCTCAAGCCATTCCACCGCTGACACTTGAGTCTCATGTTTCTTCACTCACACCACCTGGACCATCTACTATCTGTGTTACTCCTACGACTGATGCTGAAAGGATTACATCCTTAGAGTCTAGGGTTAAGGAGTTAGAGAAGCTTACTTTACAAATTCCAGAGTTGGTAGCTCAGAATCTTCTATTTGCACAGCAGATTACTCAACAGGGTACATCTTACAAGACACAAGAACTGAGGTGGATGATTCCACCACCACCCATGCAACGAGCTTCTTCAGCGAGTCCAACTCCTACCTCAGCTTATCCCGAGCCACCTGCACCATCAAACATGAAAATAGCAGGAACATAGGTAATAAACAGAAGTGAGCGTGCAACTTCTAAAATATGCCCGTTTTTCCTCTTGGCGACTCCATTTTGCTGTGGAGTGCCGACACAAGAACTGAGGTGGATGATTCCATCATCATTAAGATAAGATCCTAGACTTGACTCAAAGAATTGAGTTCCATTATCAGTTTTCAAAATTTGGATTTTGGTGCGGAATTGAAATTCCATCATTTTATGAAAGCTTTGGAAGATATGTTTCACTTCAGATTTTTATTTCATAAGAAACGTCCACGTGACACGAGTGTGGTCATCAATAAACGTGACAAACCATCTAGACCTAGATATGTTTTTAACCCGAGATGGCCCCATACATCACTATGGATAAGATAAAATGGATGAGATTTTTTATAAGGTTGGACAGGATACGAATTTTGAGAATGCTTTGAAATTGACACACTTCACATTGAAATGGAACTGAATTTTTATTAATCAAACTTGGAAACAACTTTTTAAGTACATGAAATTTGGGTGTCCTAATCTAAAATGCCAAAGACGAATGCTGTAATTAGTTGGGTTTGGAGACTGGATACCAACAGCACTAATCGACTCTCTTGGTTCTTTTATTTTTGCTTCTGCCTCCATAAATAAGAGTCTTCCACGTGCCCTAGCACTGCCAATCGCCCTCCCCGAGCCCGAGTCCTGAAATTTAAGTAATGTAGGGGACATCTTAGTGACACAATTGAGGTCAATCATGAGTTGCATAGTGGATAATAAATTATAGGCGAGTTTAGGTACATAAAGAAAAGAGGTCAGGGTAATCTCGTTAGAGATAATTACTGAACCTATACCCATTACATCTAGTATCCCATCACCTGTTTGTACTTTGGTTCCACTTTTGCATGGGTGAAGTTCTTCAAAAGCATTGATATCTGGGGGTCATGTGATCCGTGGCTCCGGAATCACAGATCCACTCTCATGCTTTTGATTTGGCAGTTAGGGCAGTAGGCGAGTGACTACTCTGAGCCACGGCAGTAGTTTTAGTTACCCCAATAGCTGATTGGATTGTGGTTTGTAGCATTTTTTGCAAAACTTCCATCTGTTCCTGGTTAAACAGACTGCTATCTGTTGCAGCAACATGGCCGGCTGACTTATATGATTCTCCTGTTTGAGGTCTAGCCTGTAATCTCCTAAGTCTCCCTTGTGTGTCCCAAGAATCTACAATAGTCACACCATGGGCGGTTACCTGATCGTTGACCATAGTTGCGAGAGTTTTCCTGTGCAGGTCTTGGGTTATTATACTGGTTTCCCCGATATCCCCCAGAAGGCCAGAAGGCTGCCTTCTAGCAGCTAATGCTGAAGCTTCTGTATTAAGTTGGGAGTTTGATGATCCCAACATAACTTCTCTTTGGGTTTCTTCTCGACATACTTCCGAAAAAACTTCCCGTACACTTGGCAACGGTTTGATACTTAATATCCTTCCACGAACATCATCAAGTTTTTGGTTCAAACACAATAAGAACTTGTAGATTCGCTCTTTTTCTTGAATATCTTTGTATTGCTTTGCATCAGTAGCACACCTCCAAGATAAATCATCATCCAGAACATCTAACTGTTGCCCGTAGCGGGTCAACATGTTAAAATATTTGGTGACGGTTCGTTCTCCTTGACCCAGATCATGCAACATCCCTTTTATTTCAAAGATTGCTGAAGCATTATCTTTGATAGAATACAAGTCTCGGGCTGCATCCCAAATCTCTGCGGCTGTTTTGCAGTGCATAAAATTTCCCCAGTTTCGTTAGCATTGAGTTTAAGAGCCAGGACATTACCATTTTGTTTTCTGTCTTCCAAGTACGATAGTTTGAGCTATCTTGCGCAGGTGGTGGTGCAGCTCCTGTCAAGTATTCTTCTTTCCCTTTTCCAATCACAAAAATCATCACGGAGTGTGACCATTGATTGTAACTGGATGATCATGCCCACGCGTTGCAATGGGATTTAAAAAAAAAAAAATTCAACCTGGATATGAAGCATCGAATGATCACTTATGTTACTATTTGATTTCTAATCTTTGTACAATACATTTCTTCGTTATTACTCGTGCATTTATATAATATATGTGCAATCCGTGCACTTCGCATCGAGTGAAGCTATAATGCAGTTTACAATTAATTTTTTCAATCTTACAGCTATATTCATTCGTCACTTCAAAAATTCAACATAACTTTTAAAAACTCGTTTGATTGATTCGCGTAGTAAGTGTTCGATGAAACTTTTTTTAACTTGTCGAATTTTTATAATTTCAAGTTATGATATATTTGTCAAATCTCAACCACCTCGCAATCCAAAATAAAAAAATGTTAGAGCTAGCTTATTCTAAATTTGATTATCAATTAATTCTATTTCTCTAATTAACCAATATAAACTTAACTAATGATAACAAATTATACCGAGAATAGTTGTAATAGTTTATTATAACAATAAATTTTACCAAAACTAAAAGCTACAAACATAATTGTAGCACAATTAATAAGTTTAATTATGTGAATTTCAAATTTTCAATAAGTCTTTATCAAATTAATAATCTTATAAGTCTTGTTTGATATTTACATTTTGAATAAATTTATATTTATATATTATTGATGTACATATAAATTGGCTTTATAAGTAGCTTTCAATTTGAAGGGGGAAAGAAAAGGTAGTGGGAAGGAGCTAACATATGACATATTGGACCACCTAACATGCAGCTTTTAACCACTAAGCTATACTTATTAGTTTTTAGCTTTTTAATATATTTATTGCATCTTGTTAATGTTGGGTTAGCCAATGTTTTAAAACCCGGGTTGTCCCGGCTGGTTCGACCGGTCGGACCGGGACTCGGGGAAGGGACCGGGTTTGGCGTGGTTTTTGACTCGGGTTCGCCCGTCGGGTTTTCCAGTCGGACCGGTGACCCGGACCCGGCCAGGTTTGATGTTTTCGATTTTTTTTTTTTTTTTTTTTTTTTGGCTATTTGACTAGATGAATGATCAAACTCTAATGCTTATAACACTCCGTTTTTTCAATAGAAAGGTATTTATGTACTTTTATTGTTTAGTATTGTAGGAAATGAAGTTAGAAAATTGACGTAAAGTTTAATTTTGTAGGAAATGAATGTAAATTTATACAATTTTTGAAATGCTCATTATGTATTTATCAATTTTGTTTGTTATTTGTAAAATAATTGATTTTACTTTTATTACTCGTTGGTAATATATATTTAATGAAAATTTGTTGAAAACCGGGTCAATCGCCGGTTCAACTGGTTGAACCCCGGTTGAACCGGACCCGGTCACTAGGCCGGGTCAACTTGAAACTTGAAACCCAGGTTTCAGAACATTGGGGTTAGCCCTTGGCCCGTAGTTTCCTTCCTTCCCTTCTCTTTCTGGGCTCAAAAATAGTTAAGAATAAAAGACAAAACACTTACTATTGTCATTACTAGTTTACTACTAAATTTTTTGAAATCACAAAATGACATAATAATTCTTTTATAATAGCTCTCAATTAATATTATAGGATAATTATGACCATTGAGTTTATGGCCTGTGATTGTGGTGATTGGAATGATTCCACTTCTGAGAGTGTTTGTGTAAGGTTAGATATATTTGGTTGTGTGTGGTCAGAGGTGCCACTCTCTGCCTCACTAACAAAAGCAGAATTGATATATTTAGTCATCGATTGTTGGATGACAGATAGAATGGATCAGAGCTCTGATACCATCTGGAAAAATATAGAGAGGGAAAGCTTTACGTTTTATTTTCTTATCTCATTAGATGAGAGTAAACACGAGTCTACACTTTATAGCTAGAGTTTTTAAGTGACTCTCCTTTATTCTAGAAAGATTACATTCAAAAATAGAACTAACTTAAACTTCTTGCAGAAGTTATCTACTAATTCAAAAATACTAAAGTCAAAGCTACAAATCAGGAAATTCAACCTGATCTAGATTGACTCAATATAACTTGGGGTACATTTGATTATTGCTACATCCATATGGTGTATCTGGAAGAACCGGAACAATGCGGTATTTAATTCGGAGCTTAGATCGGTGAACTCAATCATTGATGAGATAAGGCATCTTTCCTACTTTTGGATTAAGAGTAGATCTAGATTCAAAACATTGACTATGGAGAAATGGAGTGATTTTATTTTTCGTTAGTTTTATGACTCGATGTAATCTCCATATTGTATGGGTTTTGTATGAGTGTATTTCAACGTTTTGTTGTCTACACTAATTCAATGAAATTGTCTTTGGTTGGTCGTTCAAAAAAAAAAATAGAGATAGAGAAATAGAGTTTTTAACTGAATCTCCTTTATTCTAGAAAGATTACATTCAAAAATAGAACTGACCTAAACTTCCTACAGAAGTTATCTAATAATTCAAAAATACTAAAGTCAAAGCTACAAATCAGGAAATTCAACCTGATCTAGATTGACTCATTTACGTATTTATAAATAACTAGTTTAAGACCCGCAAAATTTGTGGGATGACACATTGATTGCTGTTTTAGGGATGGTATTTGTACTTGTGGGATGAGATAGTGTAATGTGTTTAAGGAACGTAATAGATATTTGTGTATTAGTACAAAGTGCGTGGTTTTTCCTGATTACTGTTTTCTTCTTTCAAAACATTAATAAGGAAAGCCCACGCAGTTTATACTAACACACAAGTTTATATATATATATATATATATATATATATATATATATATATATATATATAGGGTAAGGTTCCAGTGAGAACACTTCAAAAATAAGAACGATAAGAACACTTCATAAATGCATAATTAACCACCAAAATCATTAGATTCACACTCATACATCTCAAATATGTGTAGAAAAATTGATTGGAATAGATTCGAACTTTCGGAAATACACAAAAATCGAAAAAATGATTGGTGCACAATTATAGAGATAATTGTGCATCAATCGTTTTTTTCGATTTTTGTGCATTTTTAAAAGTGTGAATTTATTTTTCTTTGCATATTTGAGATGTATGACTGTGAATCTAATGATTTTTGTTGACTAGTTGTGCATTTATGAGGTGTTCTCACCGTTCTTATTTTTGAAGTGTTCTCATTTGATCCAAACTATATATATATATATATATATATATATATATATAAACGAATCCTAATGACTCCCTTAACCCCCGTGTTCATAGAATTAGTGTTGAAACACCTAGGATCTACAAACAGATAAGAAAATTAATTATTGTTACAAAAAAAACAGACAGGGCCATCTGAACCAACTAACGGGTGTTAATGTTGTTTAGCAAATTCTTTAGCATGGTTAGTAGTTTAAATCACAGACTCCAACGTGTCTAGCTCAAACCTCAACGTACTTATTTTGAGAGCACTAAGCCACTAACCCCATGAGGGATGATATATCTCAATGTGATGGGGATTCAATATGAATTTTTAGTTGGCCCATTTTGTGCATTATAAGAAAATTAAAAAAATATATTTATTTAAAGTTCAGTTTGGGTCAAGACAAATGATTTTATTTTGAGAGCACTAACCCCATGTAACATGTACTAATTGCAAGTTTGCAACTTCAATGGGTGAATGCAGAAAATTGCTATAACTCACTCCATTGGGCCGTCAAACTTTTGGGACAAGTAAATTATAATGCAACTCAATATATAAGTACACATACGAACAAAGCTAAGATTTGGAAATGGAGCAGGTAATTCAATGTATCCATGCCATCATTCAGTAAGTTTGTTGCTAAATTTATTAGTCTTTAATTGTTGCTAAATTTATTAGTCTTTAAAGAAGAATTACAGGAGCATTTGAATCGGCAGACAGACCTCCACTTTCGTTCCTAACTACAGGATCAATTCATGTATGCTTTAAACGTGAGCAACTCGTAGAAGACTAAATAAGCAATGAGAAGATAAATTTTGAGTCACCATGTCAAACAATATTTTGTATTAAAGTTTAACCACATGCGAATAACAAATATTGGGAGAATTTGGATACCAGTATTAGCTAAAGAAGTTGCATATCTCCATGGAAGTATTCACATTTCACAATTAAATCCCACCTGATCTTCACCAAATCTTCCGGGATATTCAGGTTTTCAAGGAGACTTGGTTCAACGTGAAGCATGTAATCCGGTCCAAAGAACATTCAGTGCATCATATTACGAAATTAATCACTTTCCCTTCTTGCATCATCGTCACTGAAATTAGTTCTCTACTCCTGATTAGGAAGCTTATTCCTACCCAACGCAGAAAAAAGTTGAATTAGCTACGGTGTCACTCTAAATGATTATTACATAATATTTGCAATTTTGCGTTATAACACTCCATTACAAGATTATCTGTAAATAATAGAGTTGGCAATTTCTACTCAATTCACTTACGAATGATCGATTCGTGTTGTCTTATCTCTCTAATGGGTCAAAAGGGTCAAAGAACTTTGCGTAAGACCTGAACTTAAAAGTGGGTGACATTCAATTAACGCTATATGCACTTCAATGTTCAGTCAAATAGTTATAAGTCAACATTATAGAGGTGTAAACTTCAGCCCATTCTGTTTTCTATAATGGGTCAAAGAATTCTAAAAGCAAAGCATGTCAATTGGGTCACAGCAGGTAGAAGCAGCCCAAACTGAATTATCGATTCAGACAGCCTACTAATTTGCTTTATTAAGTAATCATGCTCAACACCCATTAGTGACAAAAGTATTGGATGAAAGTTAACCATTCTGAATCAATTAAACAATTAGTATTTATCATCATTCACAATAACTAATACAATGAAAATAGAAATAAAAAGTCAAGGATTAGAAACGACAACAGGGAGTACCTTTTGGGCAGTCGTTCATCTCTCTCCAGTTTGCGGATCTCAAAGGCCAATAAATTAACAAAGTGTGCCAGAAGCATATCTCGTACTTCCTCCTGACTTCAATTACGGCATATTCATGTCGCATCCACAGGCAGGAAAGTTATTTGATTGTAGAATAAAGAAGTAAAAAGAAAAGAAGCTACAACAATGAAACTCACTCAATGACAATTTTCCCAATGACATTCGGATCCTATTGCGTGCAAATGTTGCATTTTGGCTTGTGGACTCTTCCACCCAGTCCTGTTCGGCTTCTTGACATATCTAGGAATGTGATCGCAAAATATTCATTTGACCACCCGTTTTGACTCTGGTAAAACTGAAAAATGAAATAAAGGCTAGAACAAATTCAGACCTAATAAAGAATCGTCCTGATAAATCGAACAGTAGCTGAATGAGTAATAAAATGGTACTTAAAGTTCCATCAACACTCCGAGGTGCAGCAAACAATTAAGTGGTCAAGGTCATACTCGCAAGTCCAACCACACCGCTATTGCAAGATAGTCTATGTATGAATAGTTCTGCCTACATTTTATACAGTTTTTTGGCAGCATAAATGACCAATTTTTATTAAATCTGAAATACTACCTCTAATATTTTACCCTAACTATGTATTTTCGAAATATTGAAATGAACCAAACCTGATCATCCACGTGACGTGCTATCAATAACACCCCAATCTGGTGTTGACTACAATTACGCTGTGGTTTTTCGTACCTGCAAAGAATTTAAACCATCACAACCCAACCCATAGTGAATAGTTTAAAATGTAGTAATCTTACCGAAAGTGACCTGATGCATGGGTGAACCTAAATAGCAAATATCTCAAGCTGTTTCTAGTAAATGACCCATTCTTAGCCTATCATCTGTCCATTTACAATGGACAATATCACATATGATTCCTACAAAGCTCCGACATTAACAACCTATTGTCCCCATAAATAAACAAAATAACTTTTGGATACACAAATATAACTCAAAAGGTACATTGGAGAAAATTTAGTACCCATGTTCAAGAGTCGTTATTGAACCATCTCTGTCTCATCTTTACTCTCTGCACGTATCTGCGATCAACTATTATTGCCAATAACCTGTGAATAACAACATTATTTCCTCTGGAAGCAGAATTCTGTTAATGGTGAAGTAGTCACTCATGTAGAACAGCTATACAAAATTTTCTATGAAATGCATTAATTTAGATGTTACCATCATTCAAGCAACTTAACCACTCCAAAACGTGACATAAACTCACATCAAAATCAAATTGAAAAACAATTTAACATCAACAATTAATGTATAATTTCCGGCTAAATATGATTAAATACCATTTCAGGTTAATAAATCCACTACTATTCAAGCACATATAATTATATGTTGCATAGAATAGAGTTGTATAAGGTTGAAATATGGAAAGAAGAGAAACTATTATCAAAACTATTATCACTACAAATACATTGATGGTAGGCATTAGGCAGCAAATGGATATTACAGTTCTATAGCTTAAGTACCAAAAAACTCAACTTTACGCTCAAAGATAATAGAACTATTTCCAGTGGCAAATGGATATTACAGTTCTATAGCTTAAAAACCAAAAAACTCAACTCTACGCTCAAAAATCATAGAACTATTTCCAGTGTTATATCATTTTTAGAAAGAATTTTATCTTAAAAATGGCCTATTTGCCAATTGCCAATTGCCAACTATCACTACAACTACATTGATGGTAGGCATTAGGATACATAACATTCATTTACTTGTCACTATTGTACACTTTCTGCAAACACAAACCAGAGGTCAGATAAACCATTATTATAAAAATATACTTTTGGGTATTAGTCACAAGGTTCAATTACGCAGCCATTTTAACGAACAGTTCAATCACATCTTCTCAAGCATCGCTACATCAAAAAGAAAGTAAACAAAATATAACACAATAAGTTTATGCAAAATACAGAGAAAAATGGAAGGAAAAATGTTAGTCTGTTACAAAAACAGACCTGTCAGATTTCTACCCACTCGAACTTGCATTTTCTGACCCACACCCATTTTGACCCATTTTCATTTGTAGCTACACTACTTTATGTTGGCCGTGTAAGTTCCTTACAATAAAACACAACCAAAATCGACATATACATAAGTAAACCGGTGTAATGAGCCTGGTGCGTTTCGACCAGCATAAAGTTTTCTTTTCTTGACCCGTACCCAATTTGACATATATAAAAATTTTCATATATAGTCTGATGCACTTTTAAATTTTGGCACATTACTCTAAAGACTATTTAAGAAGTCTTATGATTTAAAAAACTATAACATTACTCAACTGGATTCTATTCCCTGCCAAATTGATTACCTGTCCCAAAAATATCAAATCACTGTTTATTTAGATAATACAAATAAATCAAAGAATGATTGTTGTATATAGTTAACAGTAATCATCTTGATATCCAAATCCAACAAACCTCATTTGATTCCATGGTGTCATCCGATATTAAATTACAAATCCAAAATGATATAGCTTCAAAACTCAAAAGCTGCAACCAGGATATCAAAATAATAGGGTTTAATTGAGAACTCAAATCATGATTTCAAACATAAACATAACAGAGCCTAACCAAATTACAGAGTCTAGGCTTTTGATGTTTACTAGAGTAATCCCATTTTGTGTCAAAGTTGGAACCAAGACACTTTGTACCATATATAAAGTAATATTTAAGATCTTGGTGTAAATCATAATTTTTACATATACAAGTTGCAGGCAACTTTTAATTAGCAGCCTATTTGCCTATTATCACTACAAATTCATTGATGGTAGGCATTAGGCAGCAAATGGATATCACAGTTCTATAGCTTAAGAACCAAAAAACTCAACTTTGCGCTCAAAGATCATAGAACTATTTCCACTGGCAAATGGATATTACAGTTCTATAGCTTAAAAACACAAAAACTCAACTCTACGCTCAAATATCATAGAACTATTTCCAGTGTTATATCATTTTTAGAAAGAATTTTATCTAAAAACTGGCCTATTTGCCAATTGCCAATTATCACTACAACTACATTGATGGTAGGCATTAGGCTACATAACATTCATTTACTTGTCATTATTGAACACTTCGTGAAAACACAAACCATACGTCAGATATATCATTATTATTAGAATATACTTACAGGTATTAGTCACAAGGTTCCACAAGAATTACAAATTACGCAGCCATTTTAACGAACAGTTCAATCACATCTTCTCAAGCATCCCTACATCAAAAAGAAAGTAAACAAATATAACACAATAAGTGTATGCAAAATACAGAGAAAAATGGTAGGAAATATGTTTCTCTGTTACAAAAACAGACCTGTCGGATATCTACGCACTCGAACTTGCATTTTCTGACCCACACCCATTTTGACCCATTTTCATTTGTAGCTACACTATTTTATGTTGGCCGTGTAAGTTGCTTATAATAAAACACAACTAAATTCGTCATATACAAAAGTAAACTGATGTATGAGCCTGGCGCATTTCGACCTATAAAGTTTTCTTTTCTTGACCATACCCAATTTAACATATATAAAAATTTTCATATATAGTCTGATGCACTTTTAAATTTTGGCACATTACTCAACAGCCTATTTAAGAAGTCTTATCTTTATAAAAAACTATAACATTACTCAACTGGTTTCTATTCCCTGCCAATTCGGTAAGTATTTAAATACATTTTCATATGTTAGTAGTGTCTGGTGTGCACCTGGGATTCCTTCCCGGTATACATGAACTATAAAAATTAATTTATAAAGCACAAAACATATATGAAATGTCCTTATCGGAAGCTGTTGGCTTTTTCATGTCATAAGATGTGATATAGGTGTTTGTTTGATTTCGCACCTTGCTTTGCAAAATAGATAAATTAACATACTCTCCTTTAGCCCCCCGTTTGTACTTATACGTGTCCCTAAATACTTGCAATCCAATAAGGTTTAAGGAGCATACCTCATACTCCAGAACACGTTTTCCCTCTTCAGTCCCTTGGTGGTTTTAATGCCATTTCAAGTGCATCTTGCGTGGAACAGTTGATAAAACATTCTCAAAATAAAACAGATGGCCACATAATATACCGGAATTGATGCAGCAACCAAGCTATAAAGAAACCATAAATCAATATCAGTAACATACATAAGGATCTATCAGAGTCTGAATCCCGATTGATTGGTAATCAAAGATGGTCCAAAATACTCTCTATTGATCTACATCCAATTTAATATTTGAATTTCATGAAAACGTCGCTTCAGTTAATTAACCTGGTCTCACATATTTTGCCACCATGAATGGGAAGACAGAAAATCATATAGCAGTATAGCACATAAGGTTCGTTTAAGTTGAAATCATATAGCAGTATAGCACATAAGGTTTGTTAAAGTTGAATGAAAACGTCGTTTCAGTTAATTAACCTGGTCTCACAGATTTTGCCACCATAAATGACAAGACAGAAAATCATATAGCAATATTTAACATAAGGAGTGTTAAAGTTGCATCATATTCAGAAAGTAGTCAGAGTGGCATTTCATCATGCACTTATTGTGCAATAAATCAAACACCTCGCGCTTTACATCTTTATACACCTCACTGGAAACAAATTTTTACTTGCTCATCATCAAAATCGATGAGGGACCATTCATTCAATCCGTATCATATTTAGCACATCAATAAAGATCGTATACAGAAAACGCATATAACCACTACCACCACTCTTACCACAAGACTACCGATTTAACCACCATGACCACCGGAAAACGAATATACAGAATCAAAAAAACTTTCAGAATTAATCCTATAAATCGAAATTAATCAATATCGGGTTGTCGTCCCTGTGTTGACTACCGATTTTGCTAATGGCCAGTTTCTTTGTTGTCGTCCCTGTGTTGACGAGTATGGTGTTTGTTTCAAGTGTGCTTGTTTATTATCGGGTTGTCCCTCTCATGATTTGTGACTGAAAAAAACTTGATATTTGAATAAATGATGAAAATACACACATGACATTAGCAAAGGAATTCCTTAATTTGGTTATCACAGTACCAAATAGTACTCGGACAACACCAAATTTTGATGACATGTGATGCTAGTGTTCTAAAACAATGTCAATAGCGGTTTGCTCATTCAGTATACACATAAGCATGTGCCTCCACATCGCCAATCTTGGTACAAAACCATCTTTTGTCATTTGCTTTAAAATCATATCAACATCTTCAAAACGCTTTTCTTCGCAAAGGCCACTAATAATCAATTTATACGACTCGAAACTTGGAACCATCTTCTTAAACGACATCTTTCGTATCAATTTTAAAGCCTCAACGTAATTTCTACTATCAAGGAAAGCATACAAAACCTCTTGGTACGTGCTCGGAATTGGTTCACATCCTTTCAACAACATCCTATCATAAAGCCCAATACTCTCTTTAACTCTACCATTTTTTCTCAAACCTGATATCAATACATTTATCATAATCGTATCTGCCTCCACATTCTCAACTTCCATCTTATCCAACAACGCAAATGCTTCATCGACATGACCAAGTTTACACAACCCATGCATTAAAGCCGAAAAAGTCCTCACATTACGCTTACACCCTTGCTTAGGAAATTCATCGAACACCTGGAGTGCAGCATCAACATCTCCATTTTTACACAACCCCTTAATCATGATATTCAAACAACACGCATCAATCTCAACGCCTAATCTTCCAGCACTCGTATAAACCTCATGAATTACATCAAAATTCTTAGTATTCACAAGCAAATTCAACACGAAATTAAACGTTTTCGACGTCGGCCAAACGCTATAACTCGGCATATCGTAAAGGGTTTTAATCATTTCGTTTACTCGACGAGCTTCCAACCCGTAAACCCTAATCACATTGTAGAAAAACCCATCAGAAAGTCTGCAACTTTTTTCGAGTTTGATTGTTTTCATTACATATTTGATTCCATCGAAGTTTTTGGCTTTAGAAAGACTGTTAATTACGGATGTGTAAAGGGCTTCATTGGGGTTATAATCCTTTCGTTTGGAAAGATGATGGAGTAGATTGAGGGTTAAATTGGGATCTTTTAGGGTTTCGAATAGTTTGATGGCTTCAGTTGGGCTTAACCAGTCTTTGTGATTGCGTAATGAATCAAGCGGGTCAGGTTTTATGAGTGAAGAAGTTGAATGATGGTGAATGAAAATCAGATTATTTTTGCGAAGCTTGGTACTGCAAGTAATGATCGAACGATAAATCATCTTTTATTCAGGTTCTCATATAGATTGCTTCCATCTTATTACATTCTAATGGGTATCACCTCTCTTCTCGAGCTCCACCCGTACGTGCAATCTTCCTTTTATTACCCGCCACACGTACACATTAACTTAAATAGGCAGCGTTTTGTTCCTTCTTGTTTGATGGTTTGAATCTACACTCATTAGTATTATCTTGTTAATCTTCCTGGATAATGCCTTGACTGTAAAGTCTTCAACACCATCTAGCAGTGATCAATTCCGCCTCTCCCTACTATATGGATTTAGAATAAAAGCAAACAATATTATTTCAACTAGAGTTTATAAGCTATTTTCATAACCTGAGACCACAAATTTAATATTCATCATGTAGCAATAACAATAATCATTTCAAGTTAATATAGAATCCTATGGAATTTTGATTTTCAAAATTTGACATCAGTGACTAAAAGATTCGTCTTGTAACAATAACATTCATGAAGTCAACATCAAAACAACTATCGTTTGCTATCATTGATAACATCATAACATATTTTCAGACAATAATCACTTTATTGCAAATATTTTATTTTTCAAGAATCTCAGGAGCAACGAATCTTGCAAAGACGATCGATTTGATGCGAAATCAATACTAACGAAAAATAAGGTTACAATAAACTTAATTTGAATCTTTCTTACCAATTTGTTCTTCATCAACTTCTAAATTTGTTTACAATTTCTTCACAGTTTATTCTGGTTCATCCGAATTCTTCAAGTATTACTCAGATTCAATCGATCAATTTTTTGATGGATTTTGCCCAATAGTTGTTGATCAATTTGTGTTTTTCTTCCAAAATTTTTATTGGTGAAATACGCTCTTTTCTCCTATATTTTTTTTCCCTAATTTTGCTGGAAGCCCTTTTCTCCCAGATTCATTATTGTTTTGTTATATTAATGACCTTGATTTTGCAACTATTTGCAAAAATGTCACCGTGTTGACTTTGTTTGACTGGACCAAATGGATGGCTAGGAGCCTAGGATTCACTTCCCTACTTCCCCCAAATCTCCTACTTCCCCCATTGAACCCCCTATATATATTTAAATATATATATATATATATATATATATATATATATCAGTGTTGTAAAAGTCAGCCTGGTCGGCAGATTAGTCGCCGTTTAGTCGCTCTCCATCACCATTGCGGCTCAACCTCACCCAAGTCGCTACCTTGAGTCGGTCAACGGTGGTCAACAGGCCAGAATCCTTCGGTTTTTGCTCGGATATGTTTCTTCATTGCATTTTCTGACCCACACCCATTTTGACCCATTTTCATTTGTAGCTACACTATTTTATGTTGGCCGTGTAAGTTGCTTATAATAAAACACAACTAAATTCGTCATATACAAAAGTAAACTGATGTATGAGCCTGGCGCATTTCGACCTTATAAAGTTTTCTTTTCTTGACCATACCCAATTTAACATATATAAAAATTTTCATATATAGTCTGATGCACTTTTAAATTTTGGCACATTACTCAACAGCCTATTTAAGAAGTCTTATCTTTATAAAAAACTATAACATTACTCAACTGGTTTCTATTCCCTGCCAATTCGGTAAGTATTTAAATACATTTTCATATGTTAGTAGTGTCTGGTGTGCACCTGGGATTCCTTCCCGGTATACATGAACTATAAAAATTAACTTATAAAGCACAAAACATATATGAAATGTCCTTATCGGAAGCTGTTGGCTTTTTCATGTCATAAGATGTGATATAGGTGTTTGTTTGATTTCGCACCTTGCTTTGCAAAATAGATAAATTAACATACTCTCCTTTAGCCCCCCATTTGTACTTATATGTGTCCCTAAATACTTGCAATCCAATAAGGTTTAAGGAGCATACCTCATACTCCAGAACACGTTTTCCCTCTTCAGTCCCTTGGTGGTTTTAATGCCATTTCAAGTGCATCTTGCGTGGAACAGTTGATAAAACATTCTCAAAATAAAACAGATGGCCACATAATATACCGGAATTGATGCAGCAACCAAGCTATAAAGAAACCATAAATCAATATCAGTAACATACATAAGGATCTATCAGAGTCTGAATCCCGATTGATTGGTAATCAAAGATGGTCCAAAATACTCTCTATTGATCTACATCCAATTCAATATTTGAATTTCATGGAAACGTCGCTTCAGTTAATTAACCCGGTCTCACATATTTTGCCACCATAAATGGCAAGACAGAAAATCATATAGCAGTATAGCACATAAGGTTCGTTTAAGTTGAAATCATATAGCAGTATAGCACATAAGGTTTGTTAAAGTTGAATGAAAACGTCGTTTCAGTTAATTAACCTGGTCTCACAGATTTTGCCACCATAAATGACAAGACAGAAAATCATATAGCAATATTTAACATAAGGAGTGTTAAAGTTGCATCATATTCAGAAAGTAGTCAGAGTGGCATTTCATCATGCACTTATTGTGCAATAAATCAAACACCTCGCGCTTTACATCTTTATACACCTCACTGGAAACAAATTTTTACTTGTTCATCATCAAAATCGATGAGGGACCATTCATTCAATCCGTATCATATTTAGCACATCAATAAAGATCGTATACAGAAAACGCATATAACCACTACCACCACTCTTACCACAAGACTACCGATTTAACCACCATGACCACAGGAAAACGAATATACAGAATCAAAAAAACTTTCAGAATTAATCCTATAAATCGAAATTAATCAATATCACATACCTGATTTTGATGATGAACAACAACACTATATGCGGTTACCAATCTTACCACCAGAATTCCGATGTAACAACCATCACCACCGGAAAACGAATATACGATTTAACCAAGCACATAGTGAATTAATCCGCTGCGAATCATCTATATTTTGTATGAAAACTGAATTCCGGTGCGGAAGATGAGGTCGTTTCAGTCGCAATCGATGAAGTTTCAGGCGATGGTGGTACGTTCGCTTTCTCAAGGTTTGCGATTAATGTCACCCCGTTCGATTTTTGAGGTTGGCATCGACAAACCCTCATAGACAGATGATGGTGATTAATTTTGGGTGAATTACATATATATCCTTACAAATCTTAAAAATTACTTATATATCCTTACAAAATTCAAAATTACATCTATATCCTCTCAAACCTTAAAAACTCTCATATGTATCCAAATAATAATTTTAATATTTACAAAACTTACATATAAATTATTGTTAACCGACTTACATAGCTTTCTCCTTCAAAATCAATTTTCTTCATGCATTACCTTGAAGTTCGACTGTGTATTTGTTTTTCGACTGAAGTCTGAACATATGGGGTTTGTGTTTTGCCCTATTTATTTCAACATATACGACTCTTCCTTTTGCAATTAACTCTTAAAAGATTTGAAGTATAAAATTAATAACTATTTGTCTACTACAAAAAATTGGAAGCTTCATGGCTTGTTCTCGATTCTTGTAATCTTCCTATATTTCCTATTACAAACTACAATTATCACTAACTTGATTCATATGATATATATGTAGATCAGCTAATCATGTTTTAATCGGTTTATGAAAAATAGACAATATGCTTTGAATAGAAGGGTAGATGGGTCAATTGATTTATTAATTAGTATTTATATATGAATTCTACTTTTTATAATCAGTAAATAATATTTTAATTAGTTTATTTGGATATATGTAAGAATTTTTAAGTTTTGAGAGGATATTAGTGTAATTTTAAAGTTTGTAAGGATATATATGTAATTTTAAAAGTTTACAAGGATGTGTATGTAATTTTTTCATTAATTTTGAATAAGGGGCACTTTTTTAATTTACAACACATTTATTGGGGCTAGTGACATCATTATTTTATCTAATGGTCATTATTTTATCTAATGGTCAGTTAATAAAGGATTAGCTGTTAATGAAGGGGGAGGATTTGTTTAGGGGTTTTCTTATTTACATATATATATAGGGGTCGGGTTGGGTCGGGTTGGCAGGTTCAGGTTATCGGGTTAGAAATGGTCAACCCGAACCCAACCTGATTTTAAAATCGAGTTGGGTATTTCAACCCAACCTAAAACCCGACAATCCGAACCCAACCCGAATTGCTAATAATTCAATAAATTTTCACGTTATTTTCGAGTTTTCAGATCGGTTTTGGGTCAGTTAAGTCACATTGATCAATCTTTTAAAAAAACGCATCATTTATAAGCATAAATAATTATAAAATTTCAAAATTAATAAAAATAAATATTATATCAATTTGAATTGATCATCAAAACATCATTAGTTCACTAACTTATATCAAAACATAAAGATATCAAAGAAAAAATTCTAAATCAGTAACTGGAAAGGTCTAAATTATGTGTCATATTTAAATTAAAATAAATTTATAATGATATTAACTGAATTTCGGGTTGTCGGGTTCAACCCAAAAATGCATTTGCTGACCCAGACCCGACCCAAAAAAATATCGAGTTGGCGGGTTTTGGGTTGGCGCCTCAAAAATCCCAACCCTAACCTTATAATATTCGGGTTGGGTTCGTGTCGGGTTTCGAGTTCACGGGTTGGTTGCCAGTCATATATATATATATATATATATATAGAGAGAGAGAGAGAGAGAGATTGAGAAAACTTAAAGTAAGAAAACAAAACTTAAATATAAGGAAAAAAAGGTAAGTAAGCCATACCATTTAGAGATAGATAACAGGCAGAAAAATGAAGACCAAAAGTTGTGTCATTGTATCAAACACTTGACAGGTTTGTAAGAGTACAAACTTTCTATAAGTTAATTGTACGATAATGAGTGATGATATATAAAAGAGAAAATTACCAGAAACAACATATTTGTGCTTCAATTCTTTGAATTTCAAGCACTCAATTTCAGTTTCAAGTGGACTGTCTGGAATTGATTGGTAGTTTCCAGTGGTTGTGGATAGGTTCTGTTGATATTGCACTCCCGAGAGATATAGGGAGGGAAGGCGGTTGGTGGAGATGGAACGGAGGTTGGTTTTATAGGGCCATAATTTACGCTATAATACAAGAGGTTTGGGTGCAATAATTAGGTTATATCAAGATGACATATATGTAGAATACTTCAAAATTTGAAGCATAGACGTGTTTTCATTTAAAAAGAAAAGAAAAACGATATAAAGATTGGTGCTCACTTGATTTTACGTAACATATACAAAGATTGTACGTTGTCAAAACAGTTGGCCAGTTTCTTTGTTGTCGTCCCTGGTGTTGACGAGTATGGTGTTTGTTTCAAGTGTGCTTGTTTATTATCGGGTTGTCCCTCTCATGATTTGTGACTAAAAAAAACTTGATATTTGAATAAATGATGAAAATACACACATGACATTAGCAAAGGAATTCCTTAATTTGGTTATCACAGTACCAAATAGTACTCGGACAACACCAAATTTTGATGACATGTGATGCTAGTGTTCTAAAACAATGTCAATAGCGGTTTGCTCATTCAGTATACACATAAGCATGTGCCTCCACATCGCCAATCTTGGTACAAAACCATCTTTTGTCATTTGCTTTAAAATCATATCAACATCTTCAAAACGCTTTTCTTCGCAAAGGCCACTAATAATCAATTTATACGACTCGAAACTTGGAACCATCTTCTTAAACGACATCTTTCGTATCAATTTTAAAGCCTCAACGTAATTTCTACTATCAAGGAAAGCATACAAAACCTCTTGGTACGTGCTCGGAATTGGTTCACATCCTTTCAACAACATCCTATCATAAAGCCCAATACTCTCTTTAACTCTACCATTTTTCCTCAAACCTGATATCAATACATTTATCATAATCGTATCTGCCTCCACATTCTCAACTTCCATCTTATCCAACAACGCAAATGCTTCATCGACATGACCAAGTTTACACAACCCATGCATTAAAGCCGAAAAAGTCCTCACATTACGCTTACACCCTTGCTTAGGAAATTCATCGAACACCTGGAGTGCAGCATCAACATCTCCATTTTTACACAACCCTTTAATCATGATATTCAAACAACACGCATCGATTTCAACGCCTAATCTTCCAGCACTCGTATAAACCTCATGAATCACATCAAAATTCTTAGTATTCACAAGAAAATTCAACACGAAATTAAACGTTTTCGACGTCGGCCAAACGCTATAACTCGGCATATCGTAAAGGGTTTTAATCATTTCATTTACTCGACGAGCTTGCAACCCGTAAACCCTGATCACACTGTAGAAAAACCCATCAGAAAGTCTGCAACTTTTTTCGAGTTTGATTGTTTTCATTACATATTCGATTCCATCGAAGTTTTTGGCTTTAGAAAGACTGTTAATTATGGATGTGTAAAGGGCTTCATTGGGGTTATAATCCTTTCGTTTAGAAAGATGATGGAGTAGATTGAAGGTTAATTTGGGATCTTTTAGGGTTTTGAATAGTTTGATGGCTTCAGTTGGGCTTAACCAGTCTTTGTGATTGCGTAATGAATCAAGCGGGTCGGGTTTTATGAGTGAAGAAGTTGAATGATGGTGAATGAAAATCAGATTATTTTTGCGAAGCTTGAAACTTCAAGTAATGATTGAACGATAAATCATCTTTTATTCAGGTTCTCATATAGATTGCTTCCATCTTATTACATTCTAATGGGTATCACCTCTCTTCTCGAGCTCCACACGTACGTGCAATCTTCCTTTTATTACCCGCCACACGTACACATTATCTTTAATAAGCAGCGTTTTATTCCTTCTTGTTTGATGGTTTGAATCTACACTCATTAGTATTATCTCGTTAATCTTACTAGATAATGCCCTGACTGTAAAGTCTTCAACATTATCTAGCAGTGATCAATTCCGCCTCTCCCTACTATATGGATTCAGAATAAAAGCAAACAATATTATTTCAACTAGAGTTTATAAGCTATTTTCATAACCTGAGACCACAAATTTAATATTCATCATGTAGCAATAACAATAATCATTTCAAGTTCATTATACTTCACCATCATGCTCTAAGAGATGCAAAATGCCACTGCCAATTAGTAGCAGTTGATCCATGATTTTTAGGAGAAATGAGCACACCATTAATACTTCACCATCATGCTCTAAGATGTAATCAATTCTATCTCATTCTAATGTTCTCTCTTTTTTGACGTTTATTAAATATTTTTTCTATCTAAAAGTTATTGTTTTGTATATTCTTCTTAGTTTAGATAAACTACCAAAATATCTCTTATTACACTCGTTAACACTCTCGAATTCATGCTTCAAGTATTATTTTCTGGGTTTGTAAGACATATATTTTTGTTCACCAATAAGATTCAAGTGGAGTTGATTCCATAATCTTAGTTTCATTCTAAACTTCAAGTGGAGTTAATTCCATAATACACACATATATACACTTTAATTCAAATGTTTCAACATCAGAGATTATTTATAAGATTTAGTATGATTGTGTAAACCTAACGTCAACAACTAATGACAGTTAAGTGATTGTAACTATTTTAAACCTACATCTTGTTAAGAGTAGATATACAAAACCTAAGATTAGCTGTTTGCTAAGATTGAACCATATATCATAACAATAGATAACAAAACCTAAGATACAACATCCAACATTTGAGTGCTTTGATGAAATTAGTACAAAATTGAAGCACGAATCAAACAAATCTGAACATACTGGATCAATAATAAACTAGATTAAGTAATAACGGGGAAAAAATCGAGATTTGGTTCAAAACTAACCAGAAATTGAGAAGGTACAGTGTTGGCGGCGATGAGATGACGCGCGCAGTGATGGCAGTGGTGAGGTGACGTGCGCGGTAGAGGAGGCGATGCGGTGGTGGTGGTGGTGACGGTGGTGGTGACGGTGAGGTGCGATGCAGAGGCTGTGGAAACCCTAGTGTTTTACTCAACAAAAACTTTCAGGAATTGCACGTGCTTAAAATTCAGTAAAAAGAGGCGAACTGAAAGCAAAACCATGGACTCAACAAAGGGGCCTTTTATTGTAGCCCAATACCCAATAAGTGTAGCCCAATGATTAATGGCCCAATTTATGATGTTGAGCTGTTTTTTTTTTCTTTCCAATTTTTTTCCTTTCTTTTTTTTTCTTAAATATAATTAATTAATTAATTATTATAATTAGTTATTTAAAACTTAAACCAGTTTAGTCATTCGTAAGAAGCTAAGTACCCAACAATCAAATCGTGATATATTTCTAACAATAATATGTTGCAAAAAACTTGTTTGATCGACCTTTTTAATAATGATGATAGTGGCTTCTAAAATATTAATACCCTTGAGAATATTAAACATTCTCAGTTGATTGTAAAATCCTCAAAGTTTTATGCACAATCTGTATCGATTCGGTGAAAAAAGAAAACAAAAATACAAATATGATGATTAAAATCCAAAACATGTGGATTTCTATTTAAAGAATCCAGGTATTGCACCTGTTTCAAGTGTAAATGATATGAAAGTTGTGAGAATGAGAATGCAACAGTTCACACAAAGTCAGTCATGACTGATAATTTAACGGGTATATATATACAGTTATACTACAGATTAATATTTAGAATTATCTTGAACAAAACAAAATGTTTACGTTCTTTTCATCAACAGTTAGGTTGACAATTCTAGACTATTTTCCATCTGAAATGAAAAAATTTCTATTGAAACACTATTTTGTATTACCTCTGCCGATTGTAAAATGTAGTAATAAGTTATATGAATTATAGTTTAATAGTTAATTTTTATCAAAGTTGTAGAGATTCAAAATGCCACTGCCAATTAGTAGCAGTTGATTCATGATTTTTAGGAGAAAGGGGCACACCATTAATACTTCACCATCATGCTCTAAGATGTAATCTATTCTATCTCATTCTAATGTGCTCTCTTTTTTGACGTTTAGTAAATATTTTTTCTATCTAAAAATTATTGTTTTGTATATTCTTCTTAGTTTAGATAAACTACCAAAATATCTCTTATTACACTCGTTAACACCACTCGAATTCATGAAACAAGTATTATTTTCTGGGTTTGTAAGACATGTGTTTTTATTCTCCAATAAGATTCAAGTGGAGTTGATTCCATAATCTTAGTTTCATTCTAAACTTTAAGTGGAGTTGATTCCATAATACACACATATATACACTTTGATTCAAATGTTTCAACATCAGAGATTATTTAAACGATTTAGTATGATTGTGTAAACCTAACGTCAACAACTAATGACAATTAAGTGATTGTAATTATTTTAAACCTACATCTTGTTAAGAGTAGATATACAAAACCTAAGATTAGCTGTTTGCTAAGATTGAACCATATATCATAACAATAGATAAATAAACCTAAGACACAACATCCAACATTTGAGTGCTTTGATGAAATTAGTACAAATTGAAGCACGAATGAAACAAATCTGAACATACTATATCAATAATAAACGAGATTAAGTAATAACGAGGAAAAAATCGAGATTTGGTTCGAAAATAACCAGAAATTGAGAAGGTATAGTGTTGGCGGCGATGAGATGCCGCGCGCAGTGATGGCAGTGGTGAGGTGACGTGCGCGGTAGAGGAGGCGATGCGGTGGCGGTGAAGTGCGGTGCAGAGGCTGTGGAAACCCTAGTGTTTTACTCTACAAAAACTTTCAGGAATTGCACGTGCTTAAAATTCAGTAAAAATAGGCGAACTGAAAGCAGGACCATGGACTCAACAAAGGGGCCTTTTATTGTAGCCCAATACCCAGTTGAGCTGTTTTTTTTTTCATTTCCAATCTTTTTCTTTTCTTTTCTTTTCCTTTCTTAAATATAATTAATTAATTAATTATTATAATTAGTTATTTAAAACTAAAACCAGTTTAGTCATTCTAAAAACCTAAGTACCCAACAATCAAATCGTGATGTACTTCTAACAATAATATGTTGCAAAAACTTGTTTGATCGACCTTTTTAATAATGATGATAGTGGCTTCTAAAATATTAATACCCCTTGAGAATATTAAACATTCTCAGTTGATTGTAAAATCCTCAAAGTTTTATGCACAATCTGTATCGATTCGGCGAAAAAAAAAACAAAAATACAAACATGATGATTAAAATCCAAAACATGTGGATTTCTATTCAAAGAATCCAGGTATTGCCCTTATTTTAAGTGTAGATGATATGAAAGTTGTGAGAATGAGAATGCAACAGTTCACACAAAGTCATGACTGATGATTTAACGGGTATATATATGCAGTTATACTACAGATTAGTATTAAGAATTATCTTGAACAAAACAAAATGTTTACGTTCTTTTCATCAACAGTTAGGTTGACAATTCTAGACTATTTTCCATCTGAAATGAAAAAATTTCTATTGAAACACTATTTTGTATTACCTCTGCCGATTGTAAAATATGGTAATAAGTTATATGAATTATAGTTTAATAGTTAATTTTTATCAAAGTTGTAGAGATTCAAAATGCCACTGCCAATTAGTAGCAGTTGATCCATGATTTTTAGGAGAAAGGGGCACTCCATTAATACTTCACCATCATGCTTTAAGATGTAATCTATTCTATCTCATTCTAATGTTCTCTCTTTTTTTACGTTTAGTAAATATTTTTTCTATCTAAAAGTTATTGTTTTGTATATTCTTCTTAGTTTAGATAAACTACCAAAATATCTCTTATTACACTCGTTAACACTCTCGAATCATGATTCAAGTATTATTTTCTGGGTTTGTAAGACATGTGTTTTTATTCTCCAATAAGATTCAAGTGGAGTTGATTCCATAATCTTAGTTTCATTCTAAACTTTAAGTGGAGTTGATTCCATAATACACACATATATACACTTTGATTCAAATGTTTCAACATCAGAGATTATTTATAAGATTTAGTATGATTGTGTAAACCTAACGTCAACAACTAATGACAGTTAAGTGATTGTAACTATTTTAAACCTACATCTTGTTATGAGTAGATATATGATAACATCAAATAGTACTATATTTATATACAAATATTCCCTAGTTTCTGTATACTTTTGGTACAATTATTTAATAAAATATATGTATTTCGTTCATATTTACAAAATAGGTAGAAATGGAGCTTAAATTAGAAAAGGAACGAAAATGAGTTAAAATAGAGTAAATAAAGTAATTTTTGTATAAAAGTTAATATTACTTTAATATAGTTGGGACAAAGTGGTTAAAAAAGTGATAAAAATAAATAAAGTTTATAAATATTTGAGTTCGAAAAGTTAAATGAGTTGAGTTAAAATAGTTAGATTGTATATTTATTAGAGTTTATGAGTTGAACCAAATAATTAGTTAGGTTAAATAATAATAATAATATAAAATATATATGTTTTAGACGTAGCAGTACATATTAATATATAATTAATAATATATTAGTAATAATTAATAAAATACTAAGTTAAGTTAGTAGTACTAATAATAATAATAATAATAGTAATAAAGTAATATAATTTTAATATTATAACTAGTAGTACGTTAGTTAAGTAATAATGTTTAATAATTAAAATAATAATACTAATTATAATATAATAATAATTATAATAATAGCAAATAAGAATGACTAGTTTTTGTTTTTGGTAGCAGAAAGCCACGTGATCCAGTAAGCAGCCCAAGTCGCAGGCAAGAAGAAAATGGCGGTGGAGCATTAAATGATGAGGTTGGTGGAAGCCAGCTGGCTAGGTGGAGCTAAACTTTGGGAGTACGCCAACTTGCATCCATACGGCGTATGATTTATTCGTATGGCGTATGGATTGTGGTCACAACGAGTATAAAAGGAAGCCTCTGCCTAAGACTTTTTCATATTTTTTCATACTTTTTCATATATATTTCGATTAGGGTTCGTAAAATACGAATTTTAAGGTTACTTTGGAGGCACGAAAGACTAAGGTTGAAGCTATTTCACTTTACCTTTTTGTGATTCATTATTCGATTTGTATCTACTTTTTATTTAATTCAAGTGCAATTATGTTTTTGATATTGAATATTTTGTTTTATGCATATTTGAATATGAATTGAATTATTTAGTATTTGTGTAGTAATGAAACTTGGATAATGATTATTGACTGATTATATTGCACGTTTATTATGTTGTTTAATTGAAGATAGTTATGTTATCCGTAGATCCTTATTTATTGGTGGTTATTAGTTATTACTTAACGTGATTGATTGTATCGTTGAGATTGATTTCCTTTGGTATTATTAATTATTGATGATTAAAATTTAGGTTTTGATCATTGCTGAATATATTGAGTTTGACAGGTTAAGAGAATAATAACTAAGTAATCTAAAATGAATAAGCTAATAAGTAATTATTAGTAGGTATTGTTGAGTCATACCGCTAGGATCAATCATAATTAATCGTGAACACTTAAAGCATAATCTAGGAAAAAACACGCAATAGAATCACATTCTTGCGACGTCGGATCGATGTTTAATGTGGGACCTTAGGTTATAGAAATTAGTTAGACCCGAACCATTGGCTAATTTACATTTAACTTGAATACTTTGATTAGTAATTAAATTAATATAAAAGAAATCACAATTAAACAATTAACATGCAATGAATTGGAATATATGAATCTGAGTGGAGTTATTTACACAATTACTTGTTCCTTCCTATTGTTTCCTATTTGTTATTTTAATTTAAGTATTTTAATCATTTTAAAGTTAAATGTTCGCACGGAACTAAAACGTCCCCCTTTTTACTGTTTTATTAGTTAATTATTATTTCCTATTTATATAAATAAACCACCATTCCCGTGTTCCTGAGATCGACCTGGACTTACCATAGCTATACTATTCCGATCAAATATTCTTGCCTGGTTGTGTGATAGTAGTGATTGGTATTTCCTGTACTTTATAAATAATAAAACAAGACGCGCTTTCACACGCATCAATATACAAAACCTAAGATTAGCTGTTTGCTAAGATTGAACCATATATCATAGCAATAGAGAACAAAACCTAAGATACAATGAAATTAGTACAAAATTGAAGCACGAATCAAACAAATCTGAACATACTAGATCAATAATAAACGAGATTAAGTAATAACAAGGAAAAAATCGAGATTTGGTTCGAAACTAACCAGAAATTGAGAAGGTACAGTGTTGGCGGCGATGAGATGCCGCGCGCAGTGATGGCAGTGGTGAGGTGACGTGCGCGGTAGAGGAGGCGATGCGGTGGCGGTGAGGTGCGGTGCAGAGGCTGTGGAAACCCTAGTGTTTTACTCTACAAAAACTTTCAGGAATTGCACGTGCTTAAAATTCAGTAAAAAGAGGCGAACTAAAAGCAGAACCATGGACTCAACAAAGGGGCCTTTTATTGTAGCCCAATACCCAGTTGAGCTGTTTTTTTTTCATTTCCAATTTTTTTTCTTTTCTTTTCTTAAAAATTAATTAATTATTATAATTAGTTATTTAAAACTAAAACCAGTTTAGTCATTCGTAAGAACCTAAGTACCCAACAATCAAATCGTGATGTACTTCTAACAATAATACGTTGCAAAAATTTGTTTGATCGACCTTTTTAATAATGATGATAGTGACTTCTAAAATATTAATACCCCTTGAGAATATTAAACATTCTCAGTTGATTGTAAAATCCTCAAAGTTTTATGCACAATCTGTATCGATTCGGCGAAAAAAGAAAACAAAAATACAAATATGATGATTAAAATCCAAAACATGTGGATTTCTATTTAAAGAATCCAGGTATTGCACCTGTTTCAAGTGTAGATGATATGAAAGTTGTCAGAATGAGAATGCAACAGTTCACACAAAGTATGACTGATGAATAAACAGGTATATATATACAGTTATACTACAGATTAATATTAAGAATTATCTTGAACAAAACAAAATGTTTACGTTCTTTTCATCAACAGTTAGGTTGACAATTCTAGACTATTTTCCATCTGAAATGAAAAAATTTATATTGAAACACTATTTTGCATTACCTCTGTCGATTGTAAAATGTAGTAACAAGTTATATGAATTATAGTTTAATAGTTAATTTTTATCAAAGTTGTAAAGATTCAAAATGTCACTGCCAATTAGTAGCAGTTGATCCATGATTTTTAGGAGAAAGGGGCACACCATTAGTACTTCACCATCATGCTCTAAGATGTAATTTATTCTATCTCATTCTAATGTTCTTTTTTTTTGACATTTAGTAAATATTTTTTCTATCTAAAAGTTATTGTTTTGTATATTCTTCTTAGTTTAGATAAACTACCAAGATATCTCTTATTACACTCGTTAACACTTTCGAATTCATGCTTCAAGTATTATTTTCTGGGTTTGTAAGACATGTGTTTTATTCTCCAATAAGATTCAAGTGGAGTTGATTCCATAATCTTAGTTTCATTCTAAACTTTAAGTGGAGTTGATTCCATAATACACACATATATACACTTTGATTCAAATAATTCAACATCAGAGATTATTTATAAGATTTAGTATGATTGTGTAAACCTAACGTCAACAACTAATGACAGTTAAGTGATTGTAACTATTTTAAACCTACATCTTGTTAAGAGTAGATATACAAAACCTAAGAGTAGCTGTTTGCTAAGATTGACCCATATATCATAACAATAGATAACGAAACCTAAGATACAACATCCAACATTTGAGTGCTTTAATGAAATTAGTACAAATTGAAGCACGAATCAAACAAATCTGAACATACTAGATCAATAATAAACGAGATTAAGTAATAACGAGGAAAAAATCGAGATTTGGTTCGAAACTAACCAGAAATTGAGAAGGTACAGTGTTGGCGGCAATGAGATGCCGCGCGCAGTGATGGCAGTGGTGAGGTGACGTGCGCGGTAGAGGAGGCGATGCGGTGGCGGTGAGGTGCGGTGCAGAGGCTGTGGAAACCCTAGTGTTTTACTCTACAAAAACTTTCAGGAATTGCACGTGCTTAAAATTCAGTAAAAAGAGGCGAACTAAAAGCAGAACCATGGACTCAACAAAGGGGCCTTTTATTGTAGCCCAATACCCAATAAGTGTAGCCCAATGATTAATGGCCCAATTTATGATGTTGAGCTGTTTTTTTTTCCTTTCCAATTTTTTCTTTTCTTAAATATAATTAATTAATTAATTATTATAATTAGTTATTTAAAACTGAAACCAGTTTAGTCATTCGTAAAAACCTAAGTACCCAACAATTAAATCGTGATGTACTTCTAACAATAATATGTTGCAAAAACTTGTTTGATCGACCTTTTTAATAATGATGATAGTGGCTTCTAAAATATTAATACCCTTGAGAATATTAAACATTCTCAGTTGATTGTAAAATCCTCAAAGTTTTATGCACAATCTGTATCGATTCGGCGAAAAAAGAAAACAAAAATACAAATATGATGATTAAAATCCAAAACATGTGGATTTCTATTTAAAGAATCCAGGTATTGCACCTGTTTCAAGTGTAGATGATATGAAAGTTGTCAGAATGAGAATGCAACAGTTCACACAAAGTCACACAAAGTCATGACTGATGATTTAACGGGTATATATATACACTTATACTACAGATTAGTATTAAGAATTATCTTGAACAAAACAAAATGTTTACGTTCTTTTCATCAACAGTTAGGTTGGCAATTCTAGACTATTTTCCATCTGAAATGAAAAAATTTCTATTGAAACACTATTTCGTATTACCTCTGTCGATTGTAAAATGTAGTAACAAGTTATATGAAGTATAGTTTAATAGTTAATTTTTATCAAAGTTGTAGAGATTCAAAATGTCACTGCCAATTAGTAGCAGTTGATCCATGATTTTTAGGAGAAAGGGGCACACCATTAATACTTCACCATCATGCTCTAAGATGTAATCTATTCTATCTCATTCTAATGTTCTCTCTTTTTTGACGTTTAGTAAATATTTTTTCTATCTAAAAGTTATTGTTTTGTATATTCTTCTTAGTTTAGATAAACTACCAAAATATCTCTTATTACACTCGTTAACACTCTCGAATTCATGCTTCAAATATTATTTTCTGGGTTTGTAAGACATGTGTTTTATTCTCCAATAAGATTCAAGTGGAGTTGATTCCATAATCTTAGTTTCATTCTAAACTTTAAGTGGAGTTGATTCCATAATACACACATATATACACTTTGATTCAAATGTTTCAACATCAGAGATTATTTGTAAGATTTAGTATGATTGTGTAAACCTAACGTCAACAACTAATGACAGTTAAGTGATTGTAACTATTTTAAACCTACATCTTGTTAAGAGTAGATATACAAATCCTAAGATTAGCTGTTTGCTAAGATTGAACCATATATCATAACAATAGATAACAAAACCTAAGATACAACAATCTAACATTTGAGTGCTTTGATGAAATTAGTACAAAATTGAAGCACGAATCAAACAAATCTGAACATACTAGATCAATAATAAACGAGATTAAGTAATAACGAGGAAAAAATCGAGATTTGGTTCGAAACTAACCAGAAATTGAGAAGGTACAGTGTTGGCGGCAATGAGATGACGCGCGCAGTGATGGCAGTGGTGAGGTGACGTGCGCGGTAGAGGAGGCGATGCAGTGGTGGTGGTGGTGGTGGTGGCGGTGAGGTGCGGTGCAGAGGCTGTGGAAACCCTAGTGTTTTACTCTACAAAAACTTTCAGGAATTGCGTGTGCTTAAAATTCAGTAAAAAGAGGCAAACTGAAAGCAGAACCATGGACTCAACAAAGGGGCCTTTTATTGTAGCCCAATACCCAATAAGTGTAGCCCAATGATTAATGGCCCAATTTATGATGTTGAGCTGTTTTTTTTTCCTTTCCAATTTTTTTTCCTTTTTTTTTCTTAAATATAATTAATTAATTAATTATTATAATTAGTTATTTAAAACTTAAACCAGTTTAGTCATTCGTAAAAACCTAAGTACCCAACAATCAAATCGTGATGTACTTCTAACAATAATACCTTGCAAAAACTTATTTGATCGACCTTTTTAATAATGATAGTGGCTTCTAAAATATTAATACCCCTTTCAAATTAATGGGTTTTTAAAACGTAAACATACCAAGTTTACAATTAGATCCAAAGAATCTATATTAAGACACCTACTACATGGAGATTATTATGATCCAACTTTGGTCTCATGGGGTCACACGGTTACGATACACATCATTTTTAATGAAAAATGGTTTTAAATCAGTCTCATCCTTTAGTTTAATGAATTAAATTGCTTTAAAACATGTTATGTACCGATTTAAGCATATATGTAACGTCCCTAAAATACGTAAGTTTTAATAATTTAATATACGTTTACATTTCAGTTTTATATGTATTTAATATGTTAAATGTTTAAAGTATTTAAAAATGATAAGTTGTTAGAAGTGGGTTAGTAGGACTAACCAAGTAAAAGAAAATAGAGTTAGCGAGACTATATGTGTCAACAAGTAAACTTGAGGGGAATAAACTGGAAAAAGTCATTTAGACCCCTTTATTCCCTCATGTTCCATATTTAATTTCATTATGTACGTATAGGGGTGTTCAATAATATCCGTATCCGAATTCGTTATCCGAAAATCCAAAAATCCGATCCAAAACTATCTGAAATTTTGAATATCCGAAAATTCGAATACCCGAATTTCGGATATTCGATTTTTCGGATTCGGATTCGGATATCACTTTTCATAAAATTCGGATAGTTCGGATATCCGAACTATCCGAAAGTTTGGTTTTTGTCGGAATCTTATTAGTTTTAGCAAGGAATAATATATATATATATATATATATATATATATATAATAAAATAATACTTCGTAAGAATAAAAGAGATAAGGGCTATTGCTTTCCCATATTTTCTTGACTTCTTATACTCTTCTCCTTCGTCTCTTATATATTGTAATCAACCAACCAAATTCCAATGACTGAATTATTTGCTTATGTGGCCGTACCTGCGCTGATTGAGAAGCTAGTCTCTGGTAACTTGATGAAGTTGTCTCGATAAGAAGGTATCGAATGTCGGTTGAAAAAGCTGAGGTCAACCTTGGAACTTAGTGAAGCTCCGTTTGCTGATGCAAGGGAGAAGCATATACGCAGAAGCATATAACGCAGAGGTCAAACTCGATTATGTGGTCGTGTCTGCGTTGATGCGAGGGAGAAACATATTTTCTTGGTTTGGATTGATGTTTTCTTTTCGGATAATTGGATATCCGAGTTCGGATATCCGAATTCCGGATATCCGAAATTTCCGATAGTGAAATTCGGTATCCGAAATTTCGGATATCCGAAATTCTTCGGATATCCGACTTTGAACAGCCCTATGTACATATGTGGTATGTATGGCGGTTTGAAGAGAAACCAAGAACACAAACAAGAAATCCAAATTAAGCTCAAATTGGGAAGAGATAGGGTTTAAGAACTTCAATTAAGTATCTACAAGGTATGTTTAACCTTTCTATTAATGTAATTCATGTTAGGGTTTGAAATCTAAAAACCCTAGATGTTAGAAAGTAAATGAAAGTTAGTGAAATTGCTTAATTAGTGTTATATATGTGTTTATGAGTTATATACTATGTTTAATTGATGTTAATTTGGTTAAAGGTATCATGATCATGTGTAATTGGGTTTTGATAGTTTGGGTATATATGTGTAATGATGTAAAAAATGATGAATGATGAGAATTATGATGTTAGAAGCAGGGCCGGTGGTTAGGGTGTGCGCCAAGGTTGACCGCACAGGGCCTCCATTTTGGGAGGGCCCCCGATTATCAAACACTCTCTATATATATACTTTAGTAGGAAGCTTGAATAAATGTTCCAATAGATCAAGTGGTTGTAACCACACTATATAAGCTTATAGTCTTAGGTTCGAGTCTTGTGCTTTGTCTTCTTTTTATACCATTTTTTGCACTTACAAATAAATGTTAATGGATATTTTTCTTTTATAATAGTTTCACATTTTTTCCCAATATATGTAGTTCTTATAATTACTTCATTACATGAATATACTACTATGAAATTAGTGATGAACATATATATATATATGTTAAGATTCATATATATATATATATTGGGAGGATCCAGGGGTAAACACTTTTTTTGGGGGAAGGAGGGAAGTGTAATATTCATTACGATACATCTTAACTTTGTTAACACATTTGTCGAAAATTCAAAAGTGAAATTTAATAAATGTTAATCAGAATGGATGTTATGAATGTTAAGCTTCCATGATAAATTTTTTTTGTAGGCTATAACATCAGTTGATGAATTTTATATCCCAAATTGTTAATATTCGACGTGGTGAATGTTAACTTAACTTTCATCACGATGAATGTTAAAATAAAATTAATATTACTTTTTAACATTCATCGTGATGAATGTTAAGTTAATATTCACCACGATGAATATTAACGTTTTATTAAATAATTATTCATAAACTAATGTTATGACTTAAAGTTGACTTTCATATGTTAATATATTCTTTATAGCATCGATTTTGATTACTATATATGAGTAAAATTAATTCTATTTTTGATATTTGTATTGACGAATTTAAGATGCTTCGTGATGAATATTACACTTCCTTACTTCCCCCAAAAAATTGCTTCCCTCTTGATCCCTCCCCTATATATATATATATATATATATATATATATATATATATGTATGTATATATAAAGGGCCTCTTTTGTTGGCATGACACCGGACCACCCGATTTTGAGCTCCGGACCTGGTTAGAAGTTATTCAATACCGAATTACTTATGATTAACAAGTTAGTATATGGAATACTTGTAAAGAACATAGATGTTAGTGAGTAACACCTAGTTATGAGATTAAATAAAAGTGATGAGGTAGGTGTTAGTGAATTAGCACCTTAATGACGAGATTAAGTAAAGAATGATGTAAGTATATGTTAATTGATTATATTATATGTTTACGTGTATAGGTGATCAAAGTAAACAAGTGAAGTCAAGTTATTCAAGTAAATTGCTTAATCAAGATAAAGATAAGTAGATGGATATTGAATGATTAGTCAAGTAATGAGCGAGTCATTGGCTTGACAAGTTCCGAGTAATGAGTCATGAACATTAGCTCGGTATTAATGTTAACTAGTATTAGTTAACATGATGATGATGTTTAAGGATCCTTAATATGATGATGTTTATGTTAAAGTTATGTATGAGTTTCCATTACTTACTAAGCAATTGGTTACGTGTTATGAACCATGGCCCGAAGTTTGACCCGAAATCATCCACCCGTTATGATTGTGACAGCTGGTAATGTAGGATCTCTTTGTTAGATGTCTCCTACACCGGCGGCAGGGTTTTTGTTGTTGTTGTTGTGCCACTACACAACTGCTCGTTCTTTTCTGCCACAACCTCATCTAAGTTTTTTTGTGCATTTATTGCTTTTCCGTACTTTCATTTTAATTTCAAACAAAATGATACATCTTACTATTATGTGATGACTTATTTTGGATGCAAGGCTTATAAGTTTTAACTGGACGGACAAAAAATATGTGAACATTGTATTAGGAAGTAATGAGGTGTAAATATAACACGTAGTTACTTTTTAGTTGATATATAAGACCATTATGTATGTGTTCTATATTCTTATAATATGATTTCAATATAACGGTAAAATAAAAATAAAAAAAAGGAAAAAATAGATAGTGTCCAGTAGGAGTGTGCATGGGTCCGTTTGGTTCGTTTTTTGGCTGTAACTGAAAATCGAACCGTAAGTTCGGTTTTTGAAAAATCAAAAATCACAATCCTTCGGTTCTTCGATTTCGATTTTGCTCGGTTTCGATTTTTATTCGGGTTTTTCGGTTCGGTTTTTCGGTTTATCCATTCGAACGTCTTTAACAAATAAACTTGGTATAGTAGACATTCTATATATGTATATGTATTCTAGATACGAAATCACACTTAACCGTTATACTTGAAAAACTACTATTTTTAAATTGGTGTAGAAATTTATCATCAAATACAAGCAAGGATATGTGACAATATGATTATAAAACTAGTAGTAACAAAATAGTGTATCGAATCGAATATAAGAATAAAACGTTTAGAATTACTTTAAATATTTGAAGAGTTTAATATATATACACGTATAGGATAGGATACATAATATAATACTGTAAAATACGTACATATACATATATGTAGAAGTAATGTATATAATATAAAGAATTCAGTTTGATTTTTTCGGTTGCTTTTTAGTGCAAAAATCAAAAACCGAACCATAATTTTAGTTTTTCTAATTATCCAAATTTGTCCTATTCAAAAATTATGAACTTGCACACATTCATACTAAAAGTTTAGATTGGAAACATTTTACCCTTGCGTTGACAAGAGTAGAAGAGTCAATTAATACTCGGTAAAACTATAGTAGTTTGACTTTGCTTTTGCTTATTCCTTGAAGTTACTTAATTAATTAGCTAGTGTCTAATCAACTAATACTCGGTAAAACACCATTAGCTTATCTTCTTAATTAAATGGCTTACATTTTTAAGGTATACAAATTGTAATTATGCATTTATGCTACTATATTCACATCAATTGATTGATCTTTAAAATTTTGTGTGTAGTTTATAGTAAATTACTCGAGTATATTAAAGGTCTTTCAGTAAAAACAAAATAATATAACCTGAAATTGTATAAATTAGTCAAATTATGTGATTCGAATATTAATTTACCATTACATATCAACGAGTGTAACGAGATTTCGGTTTTCAGAAGTTACTATGTATGACATTACGAACTATGAAGCGGTTCTTATATTGGGGAGTAATCGTTTGTAGAAGATGAACGGGTGGATCAAAGGTCCGTCAATGATTTCACAACTACCTTTAAAAAAAATTATGTTTGATAAACGTACAACAGATAAAACATTCGAGTACTACATAGAACCTAGGTTGTATCTGATTCCCAATGTTTTACTAGGTACCATGAGAGAGAGAGAGAAATGTACTTCATAGTGTGTTTTACATATGCGGTATATATATATGTTTTGTCCTTAATATAAACTGTTAAAGATTTGGACTATTTTGTACTCATGGAGCTAGTGATAGTACTTTGTCACAGGCTTTAAGAAGTCCTAAAAATTTATATAGTAACTTTTGATGATTTAAACGTTTTCGAAAAGTATGGAGAAAAGTTCTAATTAAGAAAACGTTTATTATATTTTTTATAGAATTGCAATCCCATAATCATATTTGATTTGGCAATAAGTATTTTGGGTGCTAGTGAAGATTGTGATCGATCGAGTTGCCTAATGGCTGGCGTCTGTTCAATTGCCAAATATGTATGCATATTCTGCATGCATGTTTCATTCCATTTTTAGCTATTATAAGTCCCTCAACCAATCAAAACGACTTATTTAGTAAACAGGAGTGAGTTGAAATATTCAGAAACAGAACAGCAAAACTTTATCATAATTTAATGTTTGCTGGTATCACTGTCCAGGTACAATTCATTTTGCTCAACATACAAGTGAGTAATGCATAGCTTTTGAATTTAAAAAAGTATTCATAAATTGTCAACATTATTTGGTTTTACAGCATAACCAGAAGGCCAGAACTGGGAGCTAGGTGAACCCAAAAAGTCCGAGGACCGTTCACGTCATGACAAACCCAAAAAGTCCGAGGACTTTCGAACACATACCTTAAGGAGTTCCCGAATCCCATCATTGTACACCATTGATGGTCACCTTGCACAATTGTGTAACACTCCCCTATGTATGTCACTGTGATAATCATAATCTTTGAATAAAAGATCTCATACTTGTCGTTTGTCGTTTCATTCTTAGTTAAGAATCATGCCGCCTAGACGACGATTGTACACTCAAGCTGAGCTTGACCAAATTGCTGAACAAAGAGTGGCTGATGCCTTAGCTACTCGAAATCGAGCGGGACCCTGCACCTATAGTGACTTCCTGAAATGTAACCCGCCAAACTTTGTTGGTACTGAAGGGGCTGTCGGATTAATCCGATGGATCTAGAGAATGGAATCTGTGTTCGATGCTAGCAACTGCCCTGATGATTACAAAGTTAAGTACTCCACCTACACTCTCCAAGATAATGCCTTCACCTGGTGGAAGTCCTATGCTCAAACTGTAGGGATCGATACCGCTGGGTACTCTGGTTTGGGTACTTGACTCCAAGTCATAAAAAGTCAGCTAGGTGATCTGCGTATGAGATATCTAATTCTCTCAAAGGTTAGTATTTTATCATTTATCTATTTATTTTATCTTTTTGGTTACTAATGAGACCTTAATAATTGAAATGGCTTAAAATATACGCTCAAAGGATTTTATCAAAATCGCTTTCTTTAACGGATACTCAAAGAGGATGTGTTTATGGCACAACCAAGAGATTTTGAAAGTGCAAAGTATCCTAATAGAGTGTGCAAGCTTCATAAGCCTATTTATGAACTTAAACAGGCTTCTCATAGTTAGAATCTCTGCTTCCATGAGAAAGTCAAACAATTTGGATTTTCCAGAAGCAAAGATGAGTCATGTATATATGTCAAAGTTAGTGGGAGTGTTGTCGTTTTTCTGGTATTATATGTGAATGATATAATACTCATAGAAAATGTAATCTCAATATTACAAGGTTGAAAGGATTGGTTGAGAAAATATTTTACTACGAAAGATTTGGGAGATGCAACATATATTCTTGGTATAAAGATTTACAGAGATATGCCGAAACGACTCAGAGGACTTAGCCAGGACATGTACTTAGAATAAATTTTTAAAAGGTTTTAAATGGATAATTCTAAGAAAGGAAATCTACCCTTACATCAAGGCATAAAGATTAGTAAGGATCTATGTCCACAAACTAAGCAAGAATTGGACAGAATGAGTCGATCATCATATACTTCGGCTAAAGGATCGATCATGTATGCCATGACGTGTGCAAGGTCTGATGTCTCTTTTGCTTTGAGCATGGTGAGTCGACATCAGCAGATCCCGGTAAAGATCATTGGACAACTGTAAAAAACATTCTCAAGTATTTAAGAAATACTAAAGACAAGTTCTTAGTTTATGATGAAGAAGAGAAACTTAGAATAACGAGTTATATTTTTCCCTGGCCACCCAAATATATGCTACTAGTTAGCTTTGAAACGACGACTTCATGTGTGGATATTAAAATGCCAACAACTAAACTATATAATTATTAATGTAGTTGGACACTAAAATAAGCATAGACATAGAGTGAATTGACTATTTAGTGTAAATACATAATTCTTAAATAATAAATGAATGTCAACAATAGTCAACGAAACCATCTACGAAACTTAAAACGTACATAGAAAGTAAATAAGGTCAATGATTGTCGAATATGGTCAACAAAAGTCAAAAACCGAAAATGGAGAAAAAACAAATAAAAGTCTAACACGATCAACGAAAGTCATAAACGACCAACCAGAGTCAAAGATGGTCAGTGTTAGTCAAATACAGTCAATGAAACTCATAAACGACCAATAAAAGTCAAAATCCAACTCAAGCATGAACAATCTCGACACAAGACTATGATTTTAGACGTAATTTCAAATCGAGGTGACCGACTTAACTGAGCAACCCACAACCATAATATTATAATCTCCCTACATGGTCGCATCGTCAAAACACAAAATCAATGTCACAATTTAAGTCATTGAAGATAAACCAAGTATAAAACGATCCATAAAAGTAAAAACATGTCGACTAAAGCCAAACAAGATCAATAAAGTTAAACATGGTCAACAAAAGTTAAAAACATGAGCAAATATCATAAACGATCAACAATGTACTCCCTTCGTCCTCAAAAATGTGTTCCTCAATCTTCTTGGTTTGGATTAAGATACTATGGAGTACTTATTTTTTGTAAGTGGATAATTATTTTGCAAAAGATATAAATTCAACGAGTACTGTGGATCGATATTTATTTTAGAACGGAGGGAGTAAACTAACAATCAACTAAAGTAAAACAAAGTCAATGAAACTCGTGAATGATCATCAAAAGTAAAAAATGAAATTAACATATTATTGCAATAATTATAGTTTACAGCATTGATTTTAGTTAATTTGTTAGTTTTTAAATTGTGTGGAGTATTATATGCGGAGTCATGCTTTCATATCTTGAATTTCTTTTATATAACTAAGTTGTTTAGTCATATTTACGAAATCCACTTTTATAACTTAATTACTTTTCAACTTACACGATTCGATAAATCGTGAACTTTGTAACTATTACTTTTGGCATCTTAATATATTATGTTCTGTTGTAATCATAAACTCTGATACGTATGCATGTACTGTGTATTGTGGCACTCCCCATACTTAACTAAATGCTTCCAGTAAACTCAATCAATGAATTTTGAGGGTGTTACACTATCATCCCCGCTCCGCCCCACCCCGAAATATATACTTATAATATATATATATATAGATATATATACACTGCGTAAACGATTAGTATTCTTATGAACCTGAAATCATTCTTGTTATTTTGATTACTGTTGTTGTATTGATTTGGTCTTGTGATTTAGTCGGAATATTTTAAGATCATTCTACAATGACTTTGGTAATTTTTAACTATACACCTTTTACTATATTTAATCTTGATCGTTGTGTTAATCAGTTTTTAGAAGAAAAAAAAAATTACTAGTGAGAATAGCTAGATAATACTGTAAAGAAAATCAATATGAACTTCGGGTTAATTTAAAGTAGTATTAATGTGGAAATAGCTTTAAGGAATCGATGTCCCCGGTGGGGTACTCCGATCCCCGTTAGGGTTTGGGGGAACTTATATCCCAATGGGGTGTCCCGATAAAATCCCCGTTAGAGTTTGGGGAGGGTATGGGGATGTTTTTAATAAATGGGTTTGGGGATGGGGTTATCACTCCCCGCCTCAAACCCGCCCCGTTGCCATTCCTACTACTAAGGTAACCTAACGTGAAACTAGCTGGCTAGGTATATATGTTTATGGTTTTAGTCACTTTTCCCTTACACCAACTAGCTATGAGTTAAACAAGATCATACATTTGGAAGACTGGTAGATACTTAAACAGGTTTTGCTCAATTAGATTGATTTTTATCCAAACTGGAACTAGAAGGAAAGATGGTAACTTTCCATGTTCATGCAACAAAATACCAACAGGTAATTGACATATAGACAAACCCTAAAACTTCATCAGCCGTCACTTACAAAGCTGAAAAGTTGTGATTAATTAAATCGAAATCACAAGCTAGGCAATTACACAGACTGAAAAGTATTAACTTAATTAATCCAATTAAGTACCTTGTTTTGAAGTAATTTAATCAACATAATCCCTGGTTGTAAGATAGTGTTGGGCATGAAATCTTATTTATATCTAAAAAGTAATCTATCACCAATATCATACAATTCAACAACGTAAGAATATAATTTCTGGTCAATAGATTGTGAATATTAAGGAATTTAACTTGGACACTTCCAACATGTCACAGTCCTGGTGTATTAACAAATTATATTCCTTACAATCAAAGACAAACAGATAAAACCCTATTCCTATTCTGTCAATTAATTAATCTAATCTTTATGCCACACCTTATATAAAATTAGGTTTTTATGTATAGTTTATTATATGCATGGCAGCTCAAGAAGCATGTTTATCCCTTTCCCTTTTGTAGATCTGTTTCATTCACTGTAGTTCAAGTTTCTATACTCATAATTCTAGTTTTTGAAGAAGTTTGATAAAGGATCAAGATTGAGAAATACGCTTATCGATCAGCGTACTAAACTATGGGACGAGCACCTTGCTGTGATAAAGCGAACGTGAAGAAAGGTCCATGGGCTCCTGAAGAAGATGCTAAGCTTAAAGCGTATATCGAAGAACATGGAACTGGTGGAAACTGGATTGCTTTGCCTCAAAAAATTGGTAGCATATATGTTTGATCATGTCTATAAGATAATTATTAACACTTACTAATAATTAAAGGTACTTTATTTATAAATATATTTGTTATGATCAAGATTTGAAGTGTTAGAAACAATTTATCTCTAAATTAAAATTTGAACTTAGTTTATTTGGATAATTGTTAAGTTGTACTAGTTTGGAAAATAAATATGATTATGTGTTTATTTGCTTGTCCAATGAACTTATAATTAGGGTTGAAGAGATGTGGGAAGAGTTGTCGCCTGCGGTGGCTAAATTACCTTCGGCCAAATATCAAACATGGAGGGTTCTCAGAAGACGAAGATCGTATAATTTGCAGCCTCTATGTTAGCATGGGGAGCAGGTACTTAATATATTTATATAAAAAGATTTATAGTTTAGATTTGTATTTTGAATTCATGATAAAATAATAATACGGTATTGGCATGATCAGGTGGTCTATAATTGCAGCACAATTGCCGGGACGAACTGATAATGATATAAAGAACTACTGGAACACAAGGCTGAAGAAGAAACTCTTGGGTAAGCAGCGAAAAGAACAAATATGTCGTAGAAAAGGCGAGTTTTTAATGAAGAAAGGGAGATCACCATCAGATATTCCATCATCTATAGTTGTTAGTCGCAACAACAACATTAATAATTCCCAAGATCCTTATTGGCCAGAGTTACCAATCATGCCACCTGTTCCCTACTCGAATCAAGCACCGTGTTTTGTCAATGATCATACATCCATACGGAAACTACTCATCAAGCTTGGAGGAAAATTTTCTTCAGACAATGATAATGGAAATCAATCCATGAACATGGTCTCACAACTTCCTATTGATGCGCCAATTAATCATCATGTTGATCCTAAGTTTATTGCTAGTAGTACTAATGTTTCTACTCCTTCGATATTGCTAAATAGCCAATGCAACATTTTGCCTACACAAGAGGGGCAAAATGTTACATTTCCACCTATGTTTGAGGAAATGTATTATAGTACTAACCCACAAAAATCGGACGGGTTGGAGTTTCTATATGGAGAAATGTGTGAGATAAACACCAGTGGAAGTAGTAGCATTATAACGTGTGGAGACAGTATGGATTGGGGTGAGATGAATTCGCTAATTAGTACCACGATGACCAGTAATGTTTTAAACTCATCCGACTATGGAAGACCATTTCAACACGGTGTGTTATTACAAGATTTTCCGCATGATGAAGACCTCAACAGAGAAATCCATTAATTAGCCGATGTGGAGAAGCTAGGTGTGATCAAGAAAACCTAACATCATGACTCGTTGATGTAATCTTCTTCATGAGTTTAAGTTGCTATTTTTATCATTTCCAAACTTTTTTTGGAACGACTTTCTTGACACAAAATTGTGTTGAGGACTACTAGCTAGTAGATGCATGTATTTGTGTGTTTATATTGTTTGTCACAGTAACAATTACATTAATTTGATCTCAAGTTTTATTTGGTACGTTTTTTATAATTGTAGAAATTAAGAAAAAAAATACTTAGCAACTTAATTATATTGCTCAAATTCTTACAATCCTTCTTATAACATACATATGGAATTTTGAATTCATCTTTAGTTTGGCAGTGGTAAACAAACAGCATTATTAAATTATTCACAATCTTTATGTGCAATTGAAACAAACAGCATAATTAAGTTATCCACATTCTTTATGTGCTATAATATTCGAGAGTCCGAATTATTTGAATTATAGGTGAACCTTATAATAGTACAACCCATAACTCTATATATATTACTACATATGTTTTTGTTTTAACGGTGGATAATATTAAATTAGCAAGAAGCTAGAACAAAACATTACAAGGAGGAGGATATGGATGAACTCGACTCGCATGATCAATCTACCCATTTTACATTTACATAACGATACCTACCAGTAACCTAAAGAAAAGAAAAAAGTTTAACATCGTCTTCAAGGTTATCACTTCTCGTTTTTTTGACATTAAAGACAACATCATTCCTATACTTCCAAGTTGCACATCATATCAATTGAATCATTTATTTTAATGCTTATCGGTTTATTGTCTATAATTTATCTATAACCTACATGCATATCATTCATAATTACATAATTTTAAACATATAAGCACTCAAAATAAACAATCTCAAACGCCCCTTAATTTCAGAGAGATACATACATACATGATATATACATTAGATACTAATTTAGTAATTAGTGTAATATGCTAAATTAGTTGCACACCATATAAAAAGCTAGTCAGATAACAATCTTACAACATATATATAGTACTCAATTAATTTCTTGTGAAAAGCAAAAGGAATATCCCATTCTAAGAAGAATGCAAAATAGATAGAGTCGTGGTGCAACCTCCCAAATTATATATATGGCCATGGAAAATTAATTATAAGCCACAAGAATACTGTTTTTCTTTTCTTTTTATATTTGATAATATAATATAAATAATAGAGTTTAGTGCCTGAAAACGCACTAACTTATACTCGATATATATTGTGTATATCCAACTTAGATTTACTATTTTTAATGCATCAAACTTTATAAAAATTGTGTTTTAGTGTATTTTGGTGACGCTTTGATGATTTGTCAAACTCTCCGAATACCACATGACAACTTATACGAGTAGTACATCAACAAAATACACTAAAACGCTCATTTCAAAAATTGATGCATTAAAAATAGCTGACGTAAGTAAGGTACACACAATTAATATCGAATACAAATTCGATGCATTTCCACACACTAACTCCATTAAAAAAAAAACTTCATGAAGCTATTGAAGTAGAAGTCTCGACCCCAACTCTAACAATGTTGTTGCCAAAGCCATAAATTGAAATTAGCTATTCTTTTTGTACTCTATCCGTATATAATTAATTGGGTTCAGCCTACATAATTACATATTTATACAAAATGAATTGAATGATTGTGTGTACCACATTTTTAAACCTAATAAGTAATTAATTAGCCCGGTTCTAGGATGCTGTATATTTCTTGTAATCAAATTTGGTTGTCATAAAAAAAACATAAATAAAATAAATATGAACCGTACCTAAAGTCGGCTTTTAAGTACCGAAAAGCATGTCAGATAAAGAAGAGAATAATCACAACTAAAAGACAACAATAACGCTGAAACTAATGACCAAATTAAAAAGTTACCTAAATAATTCTCTGTCGATCAGAATTAATTAATTTTTTATTAATCAATCAACAAGAATATACGATTCTAAAGAAGGCAAAATAGATAGTGCCCCTATACAACCACCCAAATATATACTTAGTCGTAAAATTACTGTTTATTTTTGTTGTTTTATGGTACTAATTACTATTAAATTAATAACTCGGCAGGACATATATATATATATATATAATACTCCGTATAACAATTGTTTTTTTTAAAATTTTTTATCATTTACCTATATTCCTAAAAGAATAAAGAATAATAAATTTACTCTATTGATAATGACACTCGCTAGCATCATGAATTCCTTGAAGATTTTGTCTTTGGTTTTACTCTAGGTTGAGTAAAGTTGCATATATATTCAATGGGAAGCATGTTCTATGGAATAATTTATTAATTATTTAATTTTATAAATTTAAGTTTTTAATATTAAAAATCATTGCATAAAAGTTTGTATAGCATATATGCATGGGACATTTTTTAATTGAGATTGTCGATAAATATATACATATTACGCGCACATCCTCCTTATCATATGATCCTGCAAGAAACCCTAATTGATTAGTTTCCTCTTGCCTTCTTGGTTACTTGGTGTAAAAGGAAACTGTTTGTAATTTGAAACTTCAACTGTTGTTTGAAATACAAAAGTGGAACGACATCGATGGTATGCATATATATATCAAACTTTGAATGCCAATCATCGATTAATTAGTTAAAACGATGATTAATTAAGAGCTTAGATTCTATCACAAAAACGAGAGTGACTGATACGCTTAAAAACACTAGCTTGCTCTTGCTGATCATTAGGACAGTAAATATCACGTTCATGAATGCAGCAATGTGCCACCTCCGGCCGTTATAGTTAATAAAGCTTTGTCTAAATTACAATCATATATCAATAGTGTATAGCTAGTTTTCAATAGTTTCTGCACAAAACTCTTATTTAAACACACTATCTTTGGTTCCAAACATTTATGTACAATTTCTATCATATATATATGTTCTGTTAGCTAAAAATTAGAATCCATTCCATGAATATTTGTCCATTCTAGAAGTATAATTAACTAACCCAAACTTTACACATTGCACCCATTTAACCTGTGTTTTAATTTAAGTTAAATTTATAACATTCAATTGGACCCACATTTATTATTAATACCTTTAATTTGTTTGAACGAACCGTCTATGACATCTATCCTAAGACGAAGCCGCCTGAACTTGAGCATACCTAGTACCTACGGTGACTTAAGTTCAAACAAGTGAGAACGGATGTGAGAATGCTCCTCAGGGAGTGCTGTAATATAGGCACCATCTTCTTTCCTCAGTTACATACAATTCAAGAACACAAGTCGTAACAATGAGCCAAGCATAATATAAATTTAATAACCGAGTGAAGTCAAGACAAATCCTTCATGCAATTTGTTATATAGTACATGAATACACACTATTACAACTTGATTACATCATTATGAATAGAGGACAATTCTATTTATTTCTTGTGACACAATATGATGTTAAAGTAGCACAGCTTACTATTCTAGTTTGTCTTGAATTTATAGCATACTGTTGATTGTATTCTTTCGAACTTTACAGGAGCACCATCTTAACCTTGTACAATTTGTTCAAGAACTACTCTAAGTCATTTTAGAGTCGACGGTTGGTTGGTGCGCCCGACGGTGACTGAAAAGTGAATATCAGGAACAAAGATATTGTCGATTAATTGTCATATAATACAATGGGTCAATTATTAATTAAGGGTGGAAATTTCAATCGACTTATTTAGAATGGGTCAATTCGGATTAGGTGTTATCTAAGGGGTCAAACATGTGAATGTAAATAAATTGGCTTAAAAGAAACGGGTCAAATGGGTCAAAAGATTTGAACGGGTAACCTGAAGTATATATCATTGCATAAGGCCTCCTAAATATAGTTAAGAATTAGATTGTTGAAGTAATTTAATTCTGGTAATCATATTTGGCACGCGCTTTATTTATACTTTGGACAAAATCTTTTTTGGGTCAAGTCAGCGTAACCTGTACCAACATAATTTACGTGTTATGACCTGACCCGCCCATTTTGCCATCTCTAGTTAGTAATGACAAACAAGAAGCAATCCAAACCTGGTGTCAAATTCTTTACTTCTTGTGACTTTGTACTCGGCTGAAAGCAGATCATTAGGATGATTACCAGAATGTGATCCAAACTTATTATATGATGATAGTAGTCGTGAAAGAATCTCTTCAAGCTTTCCAGAATTCTCATCATGTCGATCCATCTCAATAAGATCCTACAGACATATCACACATCAAGAGGGAATAGAGAAAGATAGAGGAGAGTTTTGAGCCAATACCTGTACAGCTTTGTTAGTAAAAAGTGGTAAAAACTTATGGCGGCAGTACAAGTTGAAAAGAGAAGTGAAGATGATCAGTATGAACGCAAAGGTTGATGCAGTGCCAAAATTCTTCATTCCAAAGATTATTGAAGCTACTGCTTGCATCACTATTAAAGCAAATATTGCAGCATTATGTGCAACGGGCCAATAACTTCCATTGGTATTGTATCTGGTAATATACACGTTAAGCATCTGCAAGAATCATAAAGCTCAGATCTTGTCATCCCACAATAATAATTATAAGTATAGTTGCATGGTATATAGTACTACTATAAAATTAACTCACAATCTCAGAATTGATACGAACCTGATTTCTGTAAACAAAATAAGCGAAGAAGTAGTAGACCATTAGGAACGGTAATATCAAGGGTGCCAAAATGCAGAATGTGAAACCAAGGAGATTAAATAGAAGGGCCCTTGGAACTTCAGTGTGGTACGGAAAAGTGTAGAGGTCTCCATAGCCCTCTTTCCTCATCAAAATGAATTGATAGACCCAATTAACTATAAGGACAAATGGTTGCATCAATTCATATGCCAGACTTGCCCAACCTGTTGTCATAATGTAGGTCATAAAGAATGGTGCCTGCATCATTATTTGAGCAAAAAATTTAGAAAGCAGTTGTAATTTTTATTCATTAAACTGTTAAAGAAAACCGTTAGCAAGCTAAAGCTGATCGAAATTGTATATAACTTCACGATTATTTTTTAGCATGAAATGAGATTGAAAATAAAACTTACTTGGCCAGGTATCAAATTCCCAAGTAGGGTAGCCATGTCTTTTAGACCAGTAACAGTAAGTTTACCCATACGATCCCACCAAGTACCTGTGAAAAGGTTGTAGAAGAATATATTCCAAAAGAAGAAAATTATAGCTTTGCAACAGGCACTCTTTTTCCTCCCACTACGAGACACGGATCCTTCGAGTGTAGCAAACATCATCATTACAGGCGGAACGAGTAATACGAAACACGTCAGCACCAAACTTGGTAGATACCCTGAAATAATGTTGACATACCTCCTGCAAGATCCAATAAACTGGATATATTGTATGATTTTTTCTTTTATAAATATATTACAATTCCCAATTCGAAATTAAAGATTTTTACCTTTGTGATATACCTCTGAGGGCTGGGAAAGTGGTCTCTAGCTGAGCGATATTGACAAGACCTTGAACTAATGTTGTAGGCAAGAGGAACCACAGGCTGAAGAGAATAGAGCCAATAAAAACTAATGTTTTACGGATCCAAAGCAATCTATAAGGAACACAAAGGTTGGCCCAGTAAACGTCATGTGGTTCTGGAGCATAGTCTATGACCCATAACATAGGATCTTTTGATTGGATCATGTGCGAAGCCACCATAGCAGCAAATCGAGTCCTGAAGAACACGAATGCAGCGGCACACTCCTGCATTAACATGAGATATTAATAAAATGATGACTAGAATAGAGTTACCCTTACTAGCGTACTCCCATTACACGAGAGCATAGAACATGACCCATTTCCTTGTCAGTTGTCAGTAAATTTTGACTGTTCGACCCCTTAGAAATGAAACAGAGCCCAAATCAAGATATTCATAAGTAAATGGGTCAAAATTGCCACCTTTGGACAGAGGAAGCATAGTTTATCAACTATTCTGTGTTCTTTGCAAGCAAAGGCCAAATTTAAAACTAGCAAGTACTGAAAGAGGATAAAAGCAGAAGAAATAGAAATAGAACACATAAAGAGACAAGTAATGTTGATGATAAACTTCTGACCTGGTCTTTCATATCTGATTTATCTTTATGTTTCTTGACAGAACTTTCTGATTCACCAGTAGCCTTTGTAAAGGGGACTGCATATCCTCCAATATGGCCACACCCAACAGAAATTGGTTGAGTGATTGGTTGAACATATTGATTTATAGGAGTCTCTGTGATCACCTTATACATCTTCTCTGCATCCATCTGCATAAGAAAAGCCAGAACCAAAGCTGAGTATAGCACGAAAATGCGCTTAAGGCGGTTATAGTTTCATTACCGGAGGTTGACCTGCAACTCTCTTTTTAATTTAAATAAAAAATGTCAAGATATGATTACAAAAACTACATCAATTCAGCAAAAAGTTAATTTTTTGCACAGGATAAAAATGATTTTGGAGGTTTTATATGTTAAATACACTTTAGGAAACTTTTGACGCATGTCATATGTTTCCTTTTAAGCTGTAGAGATAATCTACCCGCATCGACACATTCGTAAGTATATTGGGCTGAATTGCCACCTCTACTCAACTGACTGTGATGCAAGGCATGCAGCGCACATTTAAAGAGGGGGAGAAATTAAAGTGTTTTTATATGCTTACCATTAACCTCTGAATTGTACCAGATCGATAAACCATTTGATGTGCAAGGTAACTTGTATTGTAGTAACTGCTGAAGTGCTTTCTCACAGCTTCACTGTATGATTCTCCTTCAATCCATGGGATACCCCGAACAAGAACTGTGAAATGACTTGGCTTCGTTGGGAACCTAATTACTTGCTCCAGCCTCATCCTTGCCACATTTTTGAATTCCTATAATGTACACAAGACCACTTATTGTTAAAAAAATAGTGATGAAGACATTATGACCGAACTTCGCGATTATGGCAAAGTAATGTTTTTATCATTTTCCTAAGAACGGAATTGAAAGTATTTCAAGCATTTATCTAAGATTGACACGTTACCATATGACTGATTCATACACACAACTATATCAACAGTTGACATGGATATACATCAGTTGATTTATTTCAAGCATTTTAGATCCTAATCAGTAGACCATATTATAGAATATGTCGCAAGAAATTACTGCAAAAACGATAATGTGAAAGAAATGAATACGATTTCGTATGCATTCTTACAATGTATAGAAGAACATAAGCAACGATAGATATGACATAAAGTGCAAAGAAGTGAGCCCAGAGCCTGAGGAAAGAAATACAAAATGCAGAGGTAAGCGTTATATTGTCGTCATAATATATATAATCTTAGATAAACGCTTGAAATACTTTCCAGCAGCAGAATATATATAATCAAGCGTTTTCAAGTGTTATATTATCGTCATAATATATATAATCAACGAAGTCCAAGGAAGAAAATTAATAGGATAACCTAATGAGAAAATGATTTTAAACATATCCAGCAGCAGAAGTGGCAAATATGCCAATCTAGGGGATCAATATAATCAACAGTAGAAGTGACTAATGTCGAACCGTCTACCTATGAGCCCTATGAAAGGGTCAATTTGGATTGTGTTTGATCTGAAATGGGCACCAAATACTTTAACTAATTGGAGCGGGTCAAACAGGTTGAAAGTCACCCAAAGTCTAGGTGTAAATTCATACAACCTGCTAAGTTGTTATATTATCGTCATAATATATATATACATACGTGTGTGTATATATATATATATATATATATATATATTTGTAATAACTAGTTAATTATATATAGAACATATTAATAAATTGAACAAAAGTGGTTACTTATTAAACCAACCCAAATTTGTTCCTATCAACCCAAATATGTTTTGACCCACTACTACCTGACCCACCCATCTGCCACCTCTACTTATGGGAGAAAGAATAATATCATGCCTCTTACAATCCTGGGAACGAAAAGAAGAGACACACACACACATTTAAAAACCATACCCTCGTGAACCTTCTCGGACATTTGCAATGGTAAATATATCCATCTGTGACTCAGGAGTCCTCTGTTCTACCCCTTGTCCAAACAAGTTGACAGGAAGCACAACAAATATGCAAAGAACAGAAGCAACAGAAAACATGCGTATGCTGCACACATAGAAAGCAATAGGTAAACATTTGATTATCATAGATAAAGCATACAGAGGGTATATAAAACTTTAAACAATTATTATTGTGGGACAACAAGTGCCAAAAAGGTAGAAATCAAGAACACAACACTTAACTTAACATTACCCAATACCGTCTTCCACGGTGTATGAGGGAGGTGAGATGTAGACAGCCTTACCCCTACCCAATACCGTCTTCCACGGTGTATGAGGGAGGTGAGATGTAGACAGCCTTACCCCTACCATAGGTAGAGATGCTGCTTCCAGAAATGGACCTCCGGCCTGCTGGGGGTGAGGATCGAACCCTTGACCTCTGTCTCCAAAGGCAAGGGGCTTAACCACTTGATCCAACCCAGCTTGTTAAAAAATATGAAATGCATATGCCAAAATAACATCTGAATATCCCATTTTGTTTTAATTTACAACTTTTGACAGAATCGAAACCTTATAAGTAAAGTTTGACAGTCTTTAAAATAATTAGTTGCATACATAAGAAACAAATTTCTACTATCAAATTTCTATTTCAGGTCACGAACTCTTGTTACCACCAAAAGAACCATCACAGTTTCATATATTCGACTTGAACTTTTTTAACATGTAACCGCACCATGTTAAAAAAGAACGTCAGCATTACCAAAGTTACTGATACGCCATGTCCTCGACTTTCAGGTAATCATTTTGACGAGAAATGCTCCACTTACAAAAAGAGATCCATTGGTTGTATACAAATTATGTGTACCAATAATATGAAGAAAAGGTGTCAAGAGAGAGAGGAATACAAAAAGAGTTTCATTGGTTCATATCATAAGCCACATCATTTTGTAAAGTTGTTGTAAACACAGCATTTCTCTATATTGAAACATCAAAAAAAAAAAAAATGCTTTCTCTGGTCAAAAAAAGTAGATGTTTATCAGAAAAATAAATTCAACCAAAGTTAGTTACTTTATACGCATTTCATTACTAGACTGATGAGTTATATTGACACAACATTGAACACGAAGAAAGTAAAAAAAAAATCCTGCTGCTACCATCATAGCAGCATGTATAAGAGCTGAAATAGGAGTTGGCCCATCCCTGCCACTTCTATAACTGGCTATTTTTTATTGGCTTTTCAAGACAAATTCATGATCCATCCCGGAATTGGATAAGCATATATAGTACTTTGTAAGTTAGTTTCTCACCAAAAAACAATCAGCCTGATAAACACGAGTCCATCTATACCCCCACAAGCATAAATGTCGTCATCTGTCGCTTCCCATGCCTTCACTAACCAGCCAGCGGACGGAATAAGTCTATCAAAGAAGTAGTGATTCTTTTGGCCCGGCTGCAACTGAGCAAGCCTCTGCCCGAAATAAACTTTCAGATTTATCGGTTGCTTTCTCAGTACGGAATATAGTGACATAAACCCCACACAAATCACAATATTGAAACCAGCAGACGTCAGTAAAGCTGGTAAGATCATTTCTGTCGACTCCTATATCTGTTACTGATCCAAAAAAGGAACATCAAAATGAAAGCCGGCCTCACGGGTCTTGCTAAAATGAGATTTTGCTTCTTCTTAATTGGCTCACACCTACATTAGTATCAACATATAAAACTATCAGATGCACATTCGATATTCGTTCATCATTAAACGAAAAGCCCTTGGGTTGAGCTCCTGAATTTGATACTAAATCTTGAGGGTTACTTTGTGTTATCACACTCGGGTGTTTGACTGTTTGGATTTGTATTCTGAAGCTGCTAGTTTTATTAGTCGCAAATTCGGAATAATTAATTTCAAAGTCATAATCTAAATCACATTTAAATGATCAATTTCATACTAGATGCAGCAAAACAAATTAGCAGAAGGCAGAAGTATTATGTACCCCTCCTTTCAACCGATATTCAGAGACATTAATTCCCATTTTTTAAACTCTCGACCGTTTTTCACAAATATGTCGTTTTCGATCATTTTATCTACACTTGTCTACTTATTCATCTATCATCATAATTTGCCAAACGCATCACCTTACATTATCAACTTTAAACACATGCAAAAACTATTCTGTGCAAAACAAATCATTATAAGTTTATCCTCTTATTTTGATTATTAAAAATAAAGCTATTTTCACAACAACAAAAAATCCCCAAAAAAGAAAAAGAAAAATGATAATGAGTAACCTACAAGGCTCATACCGGTAATGAAGAACAGATACTGCAGAATAATCAAATTGTAATTAACGGAAATTTCATTTGAGCTTCCTGATGGCGTTGCTAACTTTGATTGAATATCAAATTCAATCCGAATGACTCGAGAGAAAATTGTGTATTTTGAATTTTGAAAAAAAGTCAAAATTGTAAGAAGAACGAGAACAAATTGTGCAAAAATTCAATGGAGAACGAGAACATACAGAATGATTGGTTGGGAATTAGAGATTGAGGACATGAATTTTTTAAATTTTGTTGTTAATTTGCAGCGAAAATCCAAAAGATTTTTTGGGGGATTTCATTTTTATTTTTTATTTTTGGTTAAAAAATGAGCTATAAAATCGCGGGAAGTCATGATAACATTCGAATATCATTGGCTATCAATTAACACATTAAAACCCCCTCATATTTGATGTTAATACATAAACTACCCTATAGAATCAAAGTATTACAATAACTCAATTTTCTTATAAATAAACTCCATATACAAATAGGGTACTACATACAATAATTCATTTCCTTCCCTTACAAATATATGTACAAAATATATAAGCTATTACTATTTATCATTATAAGAATATATGACAAATAAGAATATTTAGTTATATGATTTTTTAACATCTAACGGTCTGTCTGACAATCAAACAATGATAAGTTAACCATCCATTTCAAATTTGAAGGCTTTATTGATAAGCGGAGTAGATCGTGATGATTATTCTTCTTGTATACATCACCAAAAGAGGTCTCCACAAAGATCTTCATCCTTTTCATTGAAACTTGCAACGTTTCCTCGGACACATTTGCGAAACAAATACGAAACCACCCCGGCTCGGTACAATGACAGGAGAATCCTGGAGAGATGTTCAACTTGGTATCACAAAGGATCTTGTTCCATAGCTCGAATTCGGCCTCAAATGTGTTGGAACTCAATAGATGTCTCATATCGACCCAACAAAACAATCCGGCATTGCTTTTTAGGCATTTGATCCCGATCCACTTTAACTTAGAAACAAGCATTTCATGTCTCTTTCTTAGTCTTTTTATGTTTTCTTTCATGTAATATTTCATGAACTTCTTGTCTCCAAGAATGTTGGATACAAGGTGTTGAGTTTGAGACGAGATGAGACCAAAACTAGACATTTTGGTAGCTGCGGATATGACCGTTGCGTTATTGGAATAAATCATCCCGACTCTAAATCCAGAAAGTCCCAAATCTTTTGAGAGGCTATAAACAACATGAACAAGGTTATTAACAACGGAGTCTTTTAGATTTCGTTCATGTAATGCATCAAGCACGCTTACGAAGTTTGGGGAACCAAAGATGGTTGCTGAAAATATTTCGTCGCTAACTATATGAATTAGTTTATCTATGCAAAAGGTGATAACTATATCAATTTCTTCATGACTCAAAGTTGTGCCCAAAGGGTTTGAAGGGTTTGTGATCAAAACCCCTTTGACATTTAGATTGAGCATGTGGGCTTGTTTGTATGCTTCTTCTAAAGCAAACTTAGTTATCCTAAAATGATTTGAACTTGAGCATTGGATTGGAACTATTTCGACTCCCGTTCTCCACTTCAAATCTCTATCGTATCTACAAAGAAAATACGTACACATGTCAATGTTACTACTCTTGAACATTCAACAACAGAGCTGGTTCTGAGGTTTTTGATGCTCTGGGCGTGGACATCAAAATATGCCCCTAATTTTTTTTGTAGACAATCGATACACATTTTTATTAGATGTTTAAAATTTGATTAATCTATCTCTGGTTCATACCAAGTTCAATTTTTATTCAATAAGTAAACTATATAAGTTAAGACGAATCTAAAATAGATCACCTAAGATGATGCTTGCATTTCTTGAAGGAAAGATATAGTCCCCTAGAGATGAAAGGCTTAGTTATATGTAAAATCAAAAGTAAACATTAAGTTGTATATCAAAATATGTATTGATCAGTAGTATCTTATGTATGTTTTTATTAGACTTGGAGTATATCTTCTTTGTTTTATGTATAAATAATTAATTTTGATAACGTAAACATATATTACTCAAAGTTTGGAATATTAAATTTTAAAAACTCAGGGAGTATACTTCAAGCAATTTATATTAGATTTTACCAAATTGGCATAAATGTGAAATGTGGCATCAAAGACAAAAAATCCCATACTTTTGTGTAGTGTAGGTATAATAAAATAAACACGTATGGTGTTTGAAAGTTAAATATTAGAAGTTGAGGGTGTAAAAGTATACATGCATACAATAATAAAGGGCACTAATGAAAATGTTAAAATAAAAACAAAAAGGTGGGCCATGTAAGTCATCTCCTCCATAGCATCATATCTTGAAACTTTTTTCCTCCATTGAAAAACAACATAACTTCTTCTTTTTTTCCTTTCTTGATCCTCAATATATTCATGTTAACTATATAAAATACATTCTATAAACTTAATAATGTCATATAGTTTGATTAATTAGTAGAAAAATCGGTTTTTATAGATCACAAAATTTCAGATTCACACATACGCAAATTGAGCACTTAGAACATTTGATGCCCCTCTTAGCTTGATGCCCGGGGCAATTGCCCGGCCTGCCCATAGGCAGGGCCGGCCCTGTTCAACAACTTAACCATTTGTTTGATAGTTTTAGATGTATAAACTTTGAAAAAATAATTGTGATCGATTATATACCCTGGATAGTAGGGCGTGGGGATGAGGAACGCATCACCCGGCTCTGCAAGACAAAACATTAGGGTTTCATTAGCAGAAGTCGAACCCGCGGTGAGCACAATTTTATTTGGATCCAATGTGACTCTTCTTCCTCTTACTTCTTCCATGAACTCTGCTAATGCCTGAAGATTGAAACACTTCTTTTTTAGACCAAACGATATTCAAACTCGGTTTCAACTTTTTATCAAATTTTGGAGTGAAACTAAAGTCGTATATATATATAAGCATAAATAAACTAAAGGGCGGGAAAATAAGGAAGTAATTGCTTTTCGTACTTTCTTAAAAGATGGCAAGCCATGATAGTCTTGAAAAAGAGCCAACTCTTTAAAGATGGAACAACCTCCTCCTCCATTTTCTTTGAATCCAGTAACATCTGAATTCTTTGCAAGCCATGATTCAAGAAGATCCATTGACAACTAAATATATCATCAATTAATTAATAACTTAGTTAATAAGTACATACAAATATAACATGCATGATATATATATGATAATGATAATAATTTAGAAGATACTATCACTATATATACTAAACGTACACATGTATATATGATCATGCATGGTATTTTGTTACTTACTCTATATAAGACATAGTATTTCTGTATTCAATATATTTTTGCATGCACTGGTATAACCATGATATAAACATATCTAATTCGTGTTGAGATCGATATATATTTGTTATGAATGTGTAAATAATCGATCATCATGTCTACATGGCTACGTTTAGTACAAAACCTCATTAGCGTGATCAGGTACAATACTATCTCGTATGATCCACACATACATGCATACGTATAATCGATCAACACACACAAATTAGTTGCTACAAAAAGAAATAATGATTTATAAAAACAGATTAATACCTGATTTTCAGCTAGACCCATCTGGATGATCCCGGAAGGGTTATGAACAGGATCATACGGATCTTTTTCGTACATTTTTAACCCTACAAAATACGACGATTCTTCTCCATGAGAGTCAAGTAAAGCTTTCTTTGACAACATTTTTAATTTTTATGTTTTCTAAGTCTAGTTTCTGTTTGTTTATGTTGGAAGGTTTTTTCATGTGGAATTGTATGGAAACAATGTAGCATATATATAGATGACCCCATGACATTTAGTATTATATAGAATATTGAAATATGATAACCAACGTAATTTAATAAAGTTTATTAATATAAGTAACACAACTTAATGTGTTGATCTCAATTGTCTTGTGAGCAAGACAAGGCAAATAGTTTAACTAAAAAAACGTCAAGTTTTTGGAGGATTCAACGTTGGTACTCAAATAATTGCATGCAATCCAAATTTGCCACTCAATAAAGACTATTTTCACATTATTATTTGTTAGTAGGCATAAAAAAGAAATGTACGTTCTTTCTTTTCGATCTATGGTTTATATTGGTAGTTTATGTTTAATTTAGCTTCTCGATAGTTAATAGTCATAATTTTTACGTCTATTTACCTCCAATGAAAAGCTATACGAGTATGTGTTTATTTTGAAAATATATTAAGTAGAATTCAATCTCGATATATTTGTGCGACATTTTGTTACATCATCAAGGTTTTGTTTTTTCCTCATTGCGTCCCAAAAAAATACTAGTATTTATTTCATATATATATATATATATATATATCTCAAAAAATTGTACACTAAAATTAGAACGATTAAATATCATTAAAATTGCATATTTACCTAAATTTGTTACTCTCAATAATTTATTTTTGTAATATTTTAAGTCAAACTTACTTTGAATAGAATACTAACATATATGTCATTTTATTACCTTATCATTAAATTATTTTTGTTGGTTAACTTTTTTTTGAGACTGATGAAGTATAAACAAATACCAAAAAACAAAAAAAAATAAAATTATATACTAAATTTAATCTTCACATAAACAAACTATATATAGTATATAGAATTTCCTATCCACATACGAATCATTATAGTATTATATGTATATTATCGGTTATGATCATTATACGTGATATTATTGGATACTTGAGGAATAAAATAACATGAATAGGGGAAAGAAATTAAGAAAATACCCGACATGGTTGGTTCTTGGACGGTGTTTATATTTTGACCAAAAAGAATTTTGAAAGATACTATACCTAAGTACATCTGTAACGTCCCAATTTTATTTTACTTTTTATCACATATTTTATTCAACCTGTGTACTTTTAAATTTTATAATATCATTTCATTAAATCATCTTTTATGACTTTTTAGTCAAACATACATACAAATATTTGACTAACTTGGTCCCATTAGTTTGACCCTCCAATCAATTACGTACACGATTACTTAAAATTGTCTACTTTAACTTTCATTTCGCCTTGACTTTAAACGTCATTGGCTGGACGAATTATACAATGTTATCATAACGATAATTTAAAAGAATAGGAGTTTGCCTAACTATTTCATTCAAGCTCCATTCCACGTCATTTCTAGCAAGCATAGTCAACTCTTTACTTCATTGGTTCAACCGAACCATAACCTACAACATAAAAACTGAACGGGGTAAGCCAAAACTTAGTGAATAATATGAACAATTAAATAAATAATGTACTTTTCACATAACATATAATAATGCTTATTCTGTTTCTGTTCATTTATATAACTTTTAGGAAATTGTAAAGATCATCTGAACCTTTCTTTCTGACTAATACCCTACCTCTGAGTGCTAGGCATACTATAACATAATCTGTACTGTTAAGGATCCTTAACTGTCTAACATCTGTACTGGCTAACATCAGTTAGCATTTTGTCATCTGCAACATAACATATCCATCTACTCACTCATGTAAGTAATGGAAACAAAACATAGCCACGTACAATGCACGCTTTTATCTGAACTTGTCATCTGCCACAGCTAACATAGTTAGCAATTTCTGCAACATAATTGATCTCTACAATCCCTATTACACATAATTCACATATTACTGTTTCTTTCTTTCTTTCATATCTGTTCATTATTCTTTATTTGTATACTATATCATCACAATATCTAACTACTGAGTACATATAACAACTGAGCACATAGAAACATTTAAGTAATCTTAAACATAACACTTTATCATGCTAAACTAGCATATAATAATATACTTTAACATGTTGCACCCAAATTGTGTAACCTTACCCGGTATACACAATCATTACTTATTTAATCCCCCATATTACTCACCTTAGCCTTTTAGCCGAATAAGCAAGTAATTCAAAATGCGTGTAAGTGTCATCTCTTGAATCTTAGAAACCACCTATCACATAATTGCATAATCATAACAACATGTTTAGTAACTAATAACCGTCACACTTACTTATTCAAAGTCCTCAATCTATCACCCATTGAATAGATTAAGTTTAACTTTTATCTTATTTCACATATTATACTTTTCATGTTCTCATTTACTTAAATTCTCCGTTACTTTACTTATACCTTGAACAAGGTTTCCTATATATATGTATATGTATATATATATATATATATATATATATATATATATATATATATATCTACCAGTTGATTATAACAAGCCCCTTTTCTCTAATACATCATACTTGAATTCATTGTAGAATCTTTATTGATTCATAATCTACATTACATTAATCATTAACTTAATCATTCAATTACAAGTTCTTAATTTCGACCATCCATTTCTTAAACTTATTTGTCACTTACATGATTAAAATGTATCTTTGATAATTACAACTTTGTCAAATTAATTCAAGCATCACCATGATCATGTAAATCATCACTCTATCTATAAATTACACTTTTCAATTCATCATTACAAGTTAACTTTCATTTATACATCTTACTACATTAATTAAACATTTTACAATATTTTTACCATGTTTCATAAAAGCTGGACAGCAGGTATTTAACTAACTTTTCGATCAACTTATAATCAGATCTGGGCACTAAGGTCATAACCAACAGAAAGTAGATTCTCCCACCTTTCAAAAGATATATCGTACACTTAAAACGGAGTTACGGTGATTTAGTTATGATTTTTCGAAAACAGTCCATTTTCTGCATAATAAGCTGTCCAAATCCGAATTTTCACTAAAATCATACCAATTCAACTCATAGATGATTAAAATGCTTTTATTGATAAACCCTTACTCAATTAACATATCAAAGACCTCAATTAGGGTTCATCACCAAATCATCACTATTATCTATTTCATTCAAGAGTTCTCTAATTCAATCAAACTAACAAAACTCAAGAACATTCTCTTAACACATATTTTTATACCTAATAATCATCATCTAACATCCTTACACTTAAAACTCATCTTTTCTCAAGATTACCCATTTAGGGTTCATGACAAACTTCACCAATTCAACAAATTGAATGATAGAAAAGTGTTAATCTTACCTTGGTGATGCTAGAAACGAGTTTAGAAGCTTGAAAACCTAAAGATTAAGCTTCAATTTGATGGATTATGGCTTCTTCTTCCTTCCTCTCTTTTTGGTCGACGCCTCACACACAAACACATAAGTTCTGTGTTTCTAATTTCTTCCAGATACAACTTAGAAGCTGATTAAATAAGATATTTACACTTTACTCTCTCTTACTTTCTGTCTTTGCACAAAGTCCACCATTATCATTTAAAGTTTTTAGTATTTAACCTAATAACTACTAATTCACCAAATTTCTACAAGTTAGGTCCTTTCTCATGAAAATATGAACTTATATAAATATATTTAAATAAACTTACAACTTACAGATTTTGGGGTGTTACAACATCCTATTATTTTCTTTTCCTTATCTAATTTATAAGTACAGTTTGATTTTGATGCAAGGTTATGAAAATCAGGTTGACATGAAATTGGACCGGTGACCGATTCCATTTATACCATCATAATGATAATGGCGAAATAGACCGGAATAAACCAGTTATTATTTCATTTTCATATGATAATTTTTATTTTTTATTATTGTAGTTTTGAAACTTTTTAAACCTTGGTATGATTTTTGAAATATATATATATATATATATATAAATCACTATTGTTAAACTTACTTGAAAAAGCTACATTAGAATTGTTCTAAAACTGTATTATGTATTTTGCCATTATATTTAACCATTATAATAATTTTTAAGAATAATGGATTATCATTCGATTCAACCGATCGAACTGGTTGAACCTAAACTAGTCAGTTGAATCAGAATTAGACCTTCAGCCAATTTATTAATGCTAAAACCGATTTTTAAAAATACTGTTTTGATGTCAAGAGGAGTATATAATGCTATATGTTTTAAAAATAATGTTGACATGCGTTATAATTTATGTTGAGAGTTATTGTAGAAATCATTCTTAGTTTATACAATAAACCAGTGAGAATGGAGATTATTATTTTTAATTTTAGCATATGTATATTTTTTGTAAAATAAATGTATACCTAAATTATTACAATTTTATTATCTTTAATATAATATTGATTATTTTATGTGTGATATAAACTTAAAATTTTGAAGTTTGTATCACACATTTTCTTATAAAAAATTATCTCATATTAAATGACATTAGATTTTAATAATTTCAATATAGTATGTTTATCAAAAGAATTGGTTAATGCTAAAATAAAAATATATATGTGTGTCTATCGTAACAAGTGTTACTATTTAGGGTTTATTGTTTCATTGTGTATTAAACTTTACACTTTTTACTATGTATGAGTCAAATTTTAAAAACTTTTATTGTATGCATTGAATTTGTAAAAATGATCTATTTGATGTAGAATTTCATTTTTAGGTAAGACCCAAATTGAAAAGTTTTCTTTTTTGGCCTTACCCAAAAAGGTAATATTATATACAATAAACCATATTTACAAGTTTACTACATAAAATTATACAAATGAAAGTATGTCACATACAATAGTAAAAACTGTAAAGTTTAATACGTAATAAAACAATAAACCCTACTATTTAAACTCTCTTAAATTTTTTAACTGCTTGATAATTGTTCCTATTTAAGTTTTTCCTTGTATATTCTAAAGTGCTTGATAATTGTTAGAAGTAATTGAACTTTTCTTTGTAGTTTCTTAAATGTTTGATAATTCTCCAACACGTTAGTATTTACATGTGATATATTTGAATGTCGTGTCTATTACCAAAAAATGAATAAGATTACACTATAATAAAAATTATTGGACAATGCATGATTGCCGACAGTTTTCATTTTTCAAGCATGGTTTAAAAATAGGCATTTCCTAGTTGTAAGAAATTATATAACCATGCATTATTCCAAGGGTTTGTTTGCTCATATGATCAAGAAGCATTGGTTCTCAAATATCAATCTCAGAGCCGATAAATGAATTTAAAATGTCTCGTGCGATAGTATAAATGAGGCTCCTTAATAAACAATAACAATTCGATAATTTTTAAAAATGTCTTAAATATAGTAGTAAATTAAAATAGCTATATGATATCTCTATCTATATGCCGATATTTTCAAGAGGAGTCTTATGATGTATAAATGGGTGATGATATTTTCACCAAATAATTTTATAAATCCAGTATAGCTGTGTATTACCTATGTGTATAGTATAAATATTTAATTGTGATGCATTTATCAAATTTATTGATGGAAATATCAACCACCCCAGAATATACGTGACATGTCAGCTTTAGGAATGCCACGTGTCAGTACAAGGTGAGGGGTATACGGTGGTCCATAGGTTCACCCAAGAGCCACTCAAATGAAATGAGCGTGTGGAACCCATGGGCCAAGGCCTGTTCTTGTTCCTTGTGACACCATGGGCCGGTCTAAACCATTTTCTTCTTTTTGGTCTGCATTTTGTTCACTAGTTTTGGGCATATTCCGCTGTACACTTTTTACTTGTCGTAATTTGAATATTTTATTTATTTTTGTCAATTTTGGAAAAGATCTTGACTTTAAGCTAATTACAACTCAAAAGTCCAAAAACTTTCACTGCTTTTGAGATCCAGAAAATGGGTTACATAGTTATAATGTAGTCTCATTTTTTAGTGCTATAGTGATGGAAAATACAAAATTCAATACTTTGTTAGTTGTGGTAGTGGCGACTTCAGGATTTAAGGTGACATGTAGTATTGTTAACCTTATTTTTGTGACACGTAGGACAAACAAAGAATGTAACAAAAAATGTATTTTTTATAAGATTTTACATTGCATATTGCGAATAGACTCGTAACAACCGTTTATGAATCAAGTGTTATCTACATTCTACTGTGTATCACCTACGATTAATGAAAATCGGTAGACATAACGTTAGAAGGGCTAGCTTCTTATGGAGTTTTTTAAAGGGAATTTGAAAAACAAACAACATACAAAAGTTTCATATTGACACAATTTTTAAATCGAAGTATATTATAGTTGGTTAAACTATATCTTTTTTAAGTGAGCCATGTATGCAGTGACATTTGGATTTTGAACTTTTGGAAGAGGATAAAAAAGTAACAAGTCAGATAGAGTTCATTATGTTGATGAAATTAGTAACTAGTAGCTTTTGTACACAAGTTTGAAGCGTGTTGTTCTTTTAGCGACTGAAAGGGGATGCAAAAAAGTCCATGTTGTAGACTGATATGACTGTCATCAGCTTATCTGATGTTCAGAAGCTAGCTGCAAGTAAAAAACAAAGCAACTTCATCTACTTCTTTGATTTGCATAGCCCCATGCTAAATGTATGCCACATGTAACATGTTCCTTCACAGAGTACAACTAATTCGATACCGCTAGTTGTTACGGGTATTCATTTGTACACTACAAAAATTGATCAACACACACAGTACAACATCGTATGTACATGATTGTAATGTGCACGTATTTAATAGTGTTGTACAAATCAGCTCCTAGTAACAGTTGGTACTACTCGATCATATATTGTATATCAAACCACCTTACATCAAGGTTTAGATTTGATATTGTGTTGAGTTGAGTTACAATTTCGATTAAAAAAACGATATATGTTGGCCTAAACTTGTAAGTCTAAGCTTGGTTCGAAATAAGGAATGATAACGAACTAATGATAAAGGAAATGAGATACTAGGTAATGCAATGAGTATTCATCAGTATTACATTTGTCATTGACGTGCTTGGTTCATACCACTACATGCAGGGGTGACAAATTGAGTCGGCTCAAGTTAATGGGTCGAAAGTACCAGACCGGAATCCAACATAATTTGTTAAATGGGTTGCGTGTCAAACTTACTTAACCCGTATGAAATCTTTATTACCCATTTAGGAAACGGGTTAATGAGTTGACATGTTGGTTTCGATTCAAATTAGTAAAAAATAATGGTTGTTTTATAGTCGGTGGTGGTCAACCCGTTAACCCGAATCTTGACCTGAGTTCGACTTGAAAAACTAAACGGGTCAAACCGGCTAATGGGTTGGCATGAAAGTTTTGATATAATTAAAATTGGTGGGCTAGTTACAGGTAACACATGTCAAATTTAGGTTTGATGGGATGATCCATTAACCTAAAAATTGACCTAAGTTCGACTCAGGCTTACCGGGTTGTTGAGTCAAGATAAGTATATAAATGTTATTTGTTATGAACTTATAATGATTATAATTAATTATACTTATTACCTTCAATTTAGTGGAGAATAGATGATTACCCACTAATAGGTAATGCATTGTTGTATTATATGTAGGCAAACATTATTATTTATTCCCTTTCTCATTTCTCATCCTAAACTATCTCCAACCAAGCACCCCTGAACATTTAAGCTGATTAGTATTAGTATTATCATTACAAAGAATAAATAACATCCGTGATGTTAACCTTAGAACACAATGATGATACTAAGTGACAGATGGTCATGTCGGTTATTTTACAACTAATATCTACCGTTTTAAGTTCAAAAAAGCATACGAGTAATTTTTCCAAAATATATAATAAAAAATAGTGATGGTGTTTAGGAGACGAGTCATTTTCGCATCTTTAAAGATGGACCCAAGAAGGTCTTTTCTCATTATATGCTCAACTCAAACATGAAATGATGTTTTTTTTTTGTTTTTATGTCTTATTTTTTTTAGCGAAAAACAACGAATTTAGCATTAAAGCCTATTCAATAAAAGTTGAAATAGGAAAGGATGATACATAGAAAGCCATACAACTAAAACGCCTAAAACAAACAACAATGGCTAACCACAATACCATATTTGATGGTGGTACACACCTAATCATTAATTAATCAGTTAAGTTCTTACAATCTAAATCAATTTACACATGAAATCTAGTCATCTTAATTATTCTTTTTACTGATTAAGCTAACATATAAGGAAAAGTCTAGATTTACATAATTTTACAAAAGAATTTACACAAAATGAGTTGACATAATATGTGGATCAATTAGATGAATTTTCTCATTCTTTCACTTTCTTCTGTCTCATGATCTAATTGTTCCTGTAAAAAAAATTATGTAAAAGTTTTGAAAGTATAGCATGACTCAACATGTAAATTAATTAATTATGACACCCAAATTAAGATTACGATTACGATTACGATTGTAATAATTTATTGGCATAATATATTAATTAATGCACAATGACTTGATCGAGTTCAAAAAAGGTTGAGATGTGACTCCAACTCTTTGGTCGATCCTTTATGTGTCGTTCAATATATAACATTATAACCATGTGAGTTTGCAGGGTTATGTGATTGTCCAACATCAAACTTTGCATCCTCTTAAAAGACCTCTTGCACCCACCCAAAAGACATGAACACGATAATGCAATTAATTATATGTAGTCTTTCTTTTATCTAAAATAAAACTACGTGTTCAGAGTGTGATTCTTTAATAACGAGTTATATATCAATAAATTTATCAGAAAATAGATTGTGGTTCTAATATATGTGTCAAAAAGTCTCTAAGGCTTAAAGGGCTCAAGAACAAATACATGTTTGAACATTTTAATGATAAGTCTTACAGGCGTTGTTAGTTAATTACTCCTATCATTTCAAATAAGTGTCCATATGTCTATTTTAGTTAGTTTGAGGCTAAGTGTCCGCTTTCAAAAATTGTTAGTTAATTACTCCTATCATTTCAAATAAGTGTCCACATTTCTATTTTAGTTAGTTTCAGGCTAGGTGTCCGCTTCCAAAAATGTCATGTTAACTACAGTACTTAACTTTACAATTTAACTATCAATATATATTTTCTCAAAACAAATACATGGAAGTCTGTGCAAAAAACAAAAGTAAAAGTGTCATCTTCACTACTAGATAATGTAATTTTATAAACTCCGTGAAAATTGATATCTGACATTTATTTTAGGAGGGAGGGATGATTATTATTATAATGTGATTATGTATATATATACCAACAGTTTTAATGTTTACACTTACATAACTACACATAATGTTCAGAATTTGGTTTTATATGCAGCTTTAGTCAATTATGTGTCAAGTTCATCATCAACACAAGACCAAGACCATTATCAATTATACCACATATGGCTGACCAAAACCAAAGGGATAAGGTGGGCACCTTAATAATTAGTAATTACCTCCTCTGTTTTTGTACTTTCAGATAGCATAATCAGTAATTCTTAATCATAAACAAAACCTCTAAAAAATATTAATATTCATCTAATCTAATACTCATAGATTTATATGTCACATTGATACTTTTCATATGTACTAGTTTGACTGATATATACAGTATAAGACCCCTCACTATAGTGAACACCAACTGACGCATCAGTTGCGCATCAGTTGGAGTCCCATCAGCGTTACGTCAGCTTTCTTCAAAACAGACACAAACTGACACTCCACTGCCTACAATGAACATCAGTTTTCATCACTTCTCTCATTTTTGAGACCCACACACTTATTTATTTAAAAATACAAACTTAAAAAAAACATGTTCATTAAAACTAAAAACATTACATTAATAAAAAGTAAAACGTTACAATTCCTAAAAAAAATACATTTCTTGAAAGAAAGAAAAAAGACAACTAGTCGTCTACTCCGAATCCTCCGAACCCGCTTCGTCTTCATTTTCGTTGTCGTCTTCGTCCGAATCGTTGACGTGCACCGAACCCCAACCCGCTTTACGACCAAAAACCGTTTTATAATCATTCTCATAAATATCGACCATGCTTTTTCGCACCTCCTCGAGCATCCTTTTTTCCTTGCCTTTAAGCCCCTTCAATATTTATTTTGTATAACATTTTCCACGATTTGAATATAGTTTTTTTGACCGAATTTTTGTCAATCGTGGCCAATGTTGCTTTTTGTGCTTCCGCGGCTTCTATGTTGGCTAAACATTCTTTTTCTTTCAAACTACGCGAAGAAGTAGCGGCGTCACTCGAACCCGAACTTTTTTGACTTTTTTTAGCTTTAGCTCGGTCGGGCGGGCGACGAATAATATCGTCTTGGAACAACCGTTCCATGTTGGTCGCAAGTGGCTCGGAAGTAGGCATATCGTCACCAAGATTAATTGGTTCGAGTTCGGGTTGGCTTGGTTGTCGGCTCATGACTCCATCATTTTCCACAAACTTAGGACAATATCGTAGCATATTCCAACATTTTTCATATATGAAGGCGCGATTTTGTTGAGCCTTAAACGCTTCATGATACCCCCTAACAATGTCGTCGTCACTTGCCCCACTTTGACGAGGATTGGTAAGATGTTTGTGGATTGCAATAAAAATTTTGCAATCACTACGAATTTTGTTCCACTTTCCTTGGAGTTGGCTCAAACTACGTTCTTGAGGTGCCACCGAATTATAATCTTTTAAAACTTTGTCCCAAAAAGCTTCAAAGCTTTGTGAAACCCCTTTCTTTGATTTTTCGGAAAGGTGGATCCAACGTTCGGATAATATAAGCGCCTCGTCGTCGGACCATCTAACTTGAACCCTTTTTGCTTCTCCTTTTCCTCTTCTTTTTCCTTTCTTCGGGCTCGTTGTCGGCACGGGTTCCGGTGCAGCTTCGGCTTGGGGTTCGGGCTCGGGTGGAGTGTTGATGTTTCCGAATTGTGGATAGTTAATTGGAGTTTGTGGAAATGGAGAGAAAGCCGAGGATGGTTGGGTTAAAAATCGTGGGTCTCCAAATGGTGGTGGAGTTTGTTGGAATGGAGAATATGGTGAAAAGTGTTGGTAGTTTTGGTAACCTTGAAATTGTGTTGCGTTATTTGCGTATTGTGAAAAACCGGGGGGTTGACATGGTGACGAGTTGCTCGATTGAGCGGAAGATGTGGTCGTTGTTGAAGTTGGATTATGGGTCGGGTTCGGTATGGGATTGTTTATTAAATTGTTCCACATATCATTTTCGGTTGATTCGTTGCGCCTCATTTTTGTGAAGTAGAGTTTGGTTTTATTTGTGTATGAATGTTGTGTTTGTAGGAGTGTGTATATTGTATAAAAATGTGAAGTTGAAAAGTGAAAATGTGTATGGAATTGGAGAGTTGAAATGGTAAAATGTTTTATGTAAAATATTGTGTGTAGAGGTGTATATATATAGGAGTTAAAATTGGGTTTGAAAATGTTTTTTTTTCTTCCATACGCTCCCCAACGGCTACCAATTTTTTTTTTATTTTTTTGTAGCCGTTTAACAACCAACGCGGGCCCCTCAATTTACTCGTTTCCTTCGGTTTGGCGACGATTTCTACCGACGCAACACAACCGATGCCCCGTGCCTATGGCGTCGGTTGTGTCACTCGCACCGACGCTCCAGCCGACGTTCCCATAGTGAGGGGTTTAATAATCTGAGAGCATTTCATGAAAGTCGTGTTAATAAAACGGGTGATTAAAATAATATCCTAAAAAGCTCGAAACAAGCTAGGAATCAAAGATCATATGTATCGCACAATAATAGGATCCGATATCAATTTTGTTACAAACATGATACATCGAAACAGATTATATATATATATATATATATATATATATATATACACACACTATTATATAACACATTTGTGATGTTTTTTTAAGAGAGAATTTACTAAACTACCCCTAACCTTACTAGTAATATTTGAAAAACTTACTTTAAACTACGAAAATACCCTACAAGTATTAAAAACTCATTAATTCCATTATTATTAAACTTTAAAGTAATAAATATATGAGATTCAATTCTAATTAATAAAAGCTTTTCTATATCTATCTATATCTATATCTATATATATATATATATACATACACACACATATATATATACACACACACACTAATATATAATTTTTAATAAAAATATGACATAATTCCTAAACCGTAAAGAGTTATAAGACGTGTCAATTATGGACGGAAAGATCGGAACGAGACGCACGTGATAACAAACGCCATAGGCGGTTTGTCCACTGTTTGGAGTCAAATTCCAACTTTAAAGACTTCAAAATCAACTTTCGGTCAATTTGACACGTTTTTAAGTGTTCTAAAAAATTAGAAACGGACTATTAGGTGTGATTTTTATGTAGTTATAAATTTACATGTTTGTTTGTATTACTTATTTTGTATTGATAGAATTAATTTCTACATTTATGAGTTTCAATTTTGGATTCAATTATATGATTACAATTTCAACAACATAATGTTTAGTTATTAAATTACTAATGTCAAAAAACATAAAACAATGACTCCGCTCTACCAACTTGCCAACTGGCTATTAGAGATTCGCAGCTCGACTATCGAGTCACAACGACATATCTTAGTGTATCGTCATAGATATAAAGCTAAAAATGTTTACCCGCTGTATCGCGCGAGCATTCTGCTAGTGTGTGTGTGTGTATATATATATATATATTTGAATGATAACATGGTACATTACAAAGGTTCTACTCAAAACTTTCTAATCAAGTACATCACATAAGTTAACTATTGACATATATGTAACATCAAGTTGAAAAACAATACAATCGAATGCCACCGAACGATCAAGGTTTCATGACTTGAGCCAAGTACTAGTATCGAAAGTCATACTCATTCCATTAACGTGTACGACTGTACGTCACACTGTGCCAGCCAATGTTCGAAGATAACAACGGATAATGTCAGCTTCTTGATAAGCATGAATGCAAACAATGGCTAGACCTTATAGATACCAATTATCCTCCATTTACTTTGTGAAGCTATCTTCTTTAAACCTCTAAATGGGAAACATGATGGAAATTTACTTTTAGTTAGCTACTTCAATTCATATGAGAATAGACGTTTTGCCTTTATCTTGATGATAAACAAGATATGGTATACAATAATGGTTTTGAGTGCCTATGTATGTTATTTTTATCTACTTGTGTTATATCCATGATCATCTTTGTCGTATCTATAACAGTGACAAATGAAAAAAGGAATAAACATAGGTAGTGATTTCTACACCACCAAAATTTAGACATACAACACTAATCATGATTTAAAGTGTTTTAGAGTAGACTACAAGTCTACAATAGACTGATGCATCTTAATGGTATATGACTACATGTTGGTGATGTACAAATCACCGCTTGATAAATATAGAATTGTTTGGACTTTGGATAGTGGTATTATCATTTGTGCGTATTAGTGGGCTCATATATAAAAGCATACTCATAATGTGGATTCGTGGTGGGTTAAGGTGGCCTTGTATTATTGGGCTGAAGCTGGGCTGAGAGTTTAATTACTCATAAAAGTCTTAAAGAAGATGATCTTTAACCCGGGCATTGATTTTGCTTGTGATCATAAAACACCTTTTGTCCAAAACTGTTTTCATGTAAACATTCAATTTTATTGTTTTGGGTAATTTCAACGAATTGAATTGTGTCGTATAATATCATATTATCTTCAAAATTATATCCTATAAACATAATATATTGTACGTTAAAACTTTATATTTTAAAGAAAGAAAATGATAATGATAGCTCCAGGGCAATCAATACTCCACAATAATGATTTTCATAAATAAACCAATTGTATTTTACGGTTAAACATCATTTAATAAAATTTATGGCGGTTACTATATAGATTTGAATGACATGACTCCTTAATGCCACATCTGTGGCATGTCACCGAAATATATCACGACTTGAATCCTTATTTCCAATCTTATTAAGATGTAGCCGGACTTACCAATTAAAACTTAATATATTCGTTTGTACTCGAAAGGGAAAAAAACAAAACATAGACACAACCCTTACACGAGAACGTGCTCGAGAATGGAGGGAAAGGGAATTGGCGTTTTGGTGATGATGCTGTGGTGATATATAATGCATTTATTGAGTCATTGTTAATCCTGTTTATGTTGACGGCTCATGACATTATCACTAATATTTTAGCATAATAATCACGTTATGCAGCGAGGTATAATACGTTTATGTAATTTTTTACTCTAATAATCGTTGCTTATAATTTTTTGATGTATTACCAATGAGGCAATGATGGATTATAATTATAATGATAACTTGATGTGTAGAATGAGACATTCAAAATATTGGGTTGACAAGGAAAAAAATAAAAATTATAAAATTTACTAAAATATGAAAATTACAAAATTTAAATTTAGGAGTGCTTGAGTTTTTATTTTTTAGATTTCCAAAAATAATGTATCAAATCATAATAAGATAAGATAAATACCAAATATGTTATTATCCTATAATAATTTAAATCACGTAATCAAAAAAATTCAGTGTTTGCTTACTAATTACTACTATTACTTTTACTTTTTATTTTTTATTTTCTATTTTTAGGGGATGGATAACTATGATCTCTAGCATTTCTGTAACAAATAACGGATTTATCATTTTTACATTTAGTTATTTAACAATCTTTTTATTTTTATTATTTCTGTTTACCCACAAAAGCGTGTGAAGGGGATTTTAACACCAATTCGTTCTTCTAAAACGCGAATCTACCTGAGTTCCGATCACCGGAAAATAAAACCCTACATAATTCACTAAAAATCTTTATTCTTAACGGTGTATCTTTATCACTATAGCAACAAAATACAAATTACTACCAATGATTCTAGGGTTCCACTCTTCAATTTCTTGAATTTTATAAAAACCACAAATTTCTGCATATGTCTGAAGAAATCAAGAACAAAGCCAATAAAGATGATGATGATAAAGGTAAAGGAAAAACCAATTGGGAATATGTAAGAAGAAGACATCATCAAAACGTACAACCACCACCACCACCCGATTACGATCATCATCATCCCCATCATCATCTTCGAAATAAAAAGGAGAAAGATGAAGAATTGGGGATTTGGGGAATCTTGATTTTTGGACTAGTTGGAGCTACTGCTACTACTCTTGCTGTATGTATTTGCTTCTTTTTAAGTTTTATTGTGTTAATTTAGTGATAAAGTTTTCAGCTTTTGTGTTTATTAGTAGTATTATAAGATTTCAGCATTTTTATCAGCTTCTAGGGTTTTAAGGGTGCAAGTATTAGTTCTCGGGTTGTAATTTAAAAGTTGATTTTATATGTCGATATCAAACACTTTGATAGGTTGGACATATGAGGCAGATGGCTGATGGAATATTTTCTCAGGTAGCACATATAGGTGATGATTCTTGTATAATGATAATTGTTGATATGGGTTAATATACTGATTATGGTTTTTAAAGTTGATGGACAAGGTTAGCAGGTCACAGTCATGGAAAGGTGCGAGTGGTCGATCTTTTCGATCGAGTTTTCAAGAGGAGTCGTGGAAAAGATATAACCGGCGCATGCAGGAAGAGTATGAAGAAGAAATGGAGAGAGTGGTGCGTTTTTCTTTATGTCCTTTCTTTTATTTGATCTTTTTTAGGCTGTGTATGTATGTGCAATATGAAATTGATTATTTGATAATAAGAACTAAATGTAACGGGCTGTAGGAGATACCGTATGGATGAATATCTGATACGACGTTATAATTGGTTTGCCAACACTGATTAAATATGGAATGATCGATACAATAGCCAAAAAGTTATTTTTGTTGGTGCTGGTATCAGTACTGTTGATTATCCGAAACATAAATCTGTATGTTCCCTTAGTTGCAACTTTCTAATATTGCGTCATTGAATACTTGGTGACAGTCCCTGTTAGTAAGTATTACTACGACTCTACGAGTATTAATAAATTAGACTCTTATCATTCTTTTTGTCATATCTATAGGTTCTTATATCTGTGTACAAACTCGGAATGGTCTTTCTAGCTTTTGTTTCATAGAGTGAAACCTTCTAATGGCATTCTAGATTTTGCTAGCATAGATTATGCATGATATCAGTAATTTAAGGGGCTAACAATCTTATTCATCATAAGCCGAATTGGATAGATTTGTGTGTTTAGTTTAGCAATGTAAACCATCATCTTTAAATAACCATCTAATTGAATAAGTACTAATGGACGGAAGGGCGGAGGTTTATGTACTAATATTGCTATTATGTTCTTTAAATGTTTGGAATCCTTAACAAAAATTATAGAATTTGATTTTCATGTAGTTTAAGTTATAGATGAGAATCAAAATAGAATAATCATAATCTACCTCTTTTAACCACTATATATAGAGTTACTTAACTACAGGCATTATATGAGTTCCAAAATCTGTGGAAAAAGTTATGTTAAGAATGGTCATAGAGGTAGGGTACATTGCACCATGATTTAAGCTCTTTTTCGGATTTATATATGCTTCATGTCAATAAATCATTTTTTTTAATAAATGTATATAGGAACGTATAAGGCGCATGCAAAGTGTGTTTAATAGGGAAAAAAATAAATACAAAAGGGGTTATGAAAGTTGGAAGGAAAATAATGGAGCTAGTGGATATCATCAAGATTTTCAAAGGGAAGATTGGTATTGGAAAACCAATACGTCACAGGGAAACAGAAGTAACTATAGGGAACCTCCTCGGACCCCTGTAAATTATTCATTGTCCCATCACTATGCAATCTTGGGTCTCAGCAGGTAAATCTTCTCTCTGACAAGTTGAATACTTTGTTTGTTGCTCCTTTTTGGTCCTTTTGTTGTAGAGTTAGAATAACAAAAGGATTTGTGGTTCATAACTGTATTAATCTGTGTAGCTGTTCCGTATTAGAGTTAACTAAGTGGACAAAACGGGTCATTTCTGTACGGTTCAGGTCTGGTTTGGTTGACCCAATACACTATTTGTTGAATTAAATAGTTTATAAAAAATTATTTGATGTGTCAAATATGATTATAAAAGTTATGTTATATTCCAACAGGGTCAGCCTAGCGGTAGGGGTGTTCATGGTCCCATTTGGCCCATTTTTTACGAAAATCTGAATCGGACTGCACTTTATGGCTTCTGGAATTCTCAAACTAAACCAAACCAAACCGGACCATTTAGATTGTCCAGCAGGACTGGACCAAACCGTCAAAATCAGTTTGATTCAGCCGGTTTAGCTTTTTTTCTTTTATGGGTCTTGAAAAAAAAAAAAATTTATGTTACTTCCTTGGTTATGGTTCAGTGGTTCATACTTTTTATACAAAAATTAGTACAATATGGATTCTTTGTACATTTATGCTAATCTAGTCACCATCAGAATTTACTCCTAACAACAAGAAGATGAGCATTTTCTTATATGTAAATATCTTTTTCCCCATATATTAGGATTTGTAAGTTGTTTTGTAGTCTAAAATATATGTATATTTTTTTCTTGTAAATAGGTCAAGGACAAAGCCATACACAGATGATGAGATTAAGGTATTCACCAACTCCTACCCTCCGATGTTTGTGTTTTTTTTATTGTGCATTGGATTCAAAGAATTTTTTCTTTGATGCAGACTGCATTCAGGAGCAAGGCGAAGCAATTTCACCCTGATCAGAATCAAGAAAATAAAGGTAGGCCCTTTTTTCGTGTTAAAAAAAAAACGTTGTCTGAGTTTATAAAAATAAAAGTTCCATACGTTGTTGATTGATTTAAGATGATGGAACACAATTTTCAATTCATTTTTTCTTTTCTAGTTTTTACAATCTCAAACAAAAGAAGCACATCCCAACACTTAGTTCTGATTCATCCAACACGTTTGTTCTGATATATTACTCCTACATAATCACCTTAAAAACACACTTCCAAATACACCTTGCCTTGCCTAAGTCAATTTTCAAGTCACTTGTCGGATATCTTTGAAGCAGTGCACCCATTTCTATTAGAAATCGACAATTGTATTTTGCTGCAGATGTTGCTGAAGCAAGGTTCAAGGAGGTTATGACATCTTACGAGGCCATAAAGACGGAAAGGAAGAACATGAAATAGAGAATATGCAGAATCTCAGAAGTTTAATATAGACACCCTATATTTGTGGGTTCTTGCAAAAGTTTTGTTTATATAGTTGTCAAATGATTTTATGCAGACTATAGTATTATCTTCTTGAGAAAAATAAATATGTCACATTAGGATTAACTTAATTACATTTATGATGCTGCCATTGCATTCTTTTTTATTGTCTATTCTTAAAACTTCTGAAAGTTGTACATTGAGTTTCTACAGATAATGACTCAAAAGTGTAGCATGTTTGGATGGGTTACTACTTACTAGATTAAGCTTTTGTAGTCTTATTAAATCGACTATTGTCATGATTATGTAAATAAATTTCTTGCATAATTTGAATAGTCATAATTCGACTATTATTATTATACGGAGTAGTATATTTGAGTAATGCGTATAAAAGGACCAAAAATATTGCAAGTGAATTTACAACATGAATTGTTCTTGTGACTTTCTATAAATAATTGTAGATCCGGTTTTGCTTGGGATTGATGGTCATGTTAGTGTCGATGTTATTACTAGCATCTTGTTAAGTATTTTTATTGTATTTAGTCTGCATTTTCGCAAAAAAAAAAGCTTACGTATATAGTCCGATGAATACTTGTGCCATGGAAAAGTCAACTGAGCTACACATGTTATAAAGAATAAAATAACAAAAAGCAGTAGAGCCTAATGTAGTGTAATTCAATGAACCATAATAACAAACCAACAAAAGAAACAAAGAATATGAACTACTAATAAACATTATCATACAATTCAAAGCTTTATCCTCATGTTCACCACCACCACCACCATCTTCCTTGATTTTATTTAGGATTTTTTTTTTTTTTTTTTTTTTTTTTTTTTTTTTTTTTGCAGTTTTCTTCTACTTCTACAAGTAGTTGCTTCAAGCAGTTGATGGAGTAGGAGGAGCTCTGTAATATGCAGGCACTGTTGCAGGGAAGAACATCTGCCTAACTCCTTCTGCCTTAATGATCGGAAATATAATTCCAGAAGCACCCTGCAATTTAACCACGGCACGTTTTTAGATTCCATTTTGTTTATCCAACACCTAGAGATATTAACATAATAATGAATAGATGGAAAGAACACGGAATAAAGTATACTCACTGAGATTAATCGGGCTCCAATCCACATTCTTTTAGGGGAGGGGAAAGGAAGTAGCAATCGACCCACACCAAATACTGCAACTGCAAAGAAATGTACGACCAAAGTCAAGGGCCGAGGGTTCAAACCCGAGAGCAACGATACCGGTCCATTTGAAAAGACACCCCCAAGGCTTAAATAGTCGAAGCATGCCTCTCGCATTTCTTGCCTAGCTTCATCAGGTGAAGCGCTAAAAACCTTGTATAATGCTCCTGCCAATGTATTAATTGTAGATGCCACTGGCTACAAGATGAACATAGAATTGTATTTTTAGTTGGCCATTGCAGAAACAAACAACATAACCTAGCGGTGTCAAAAAAGGCAGGTTCGTACGGGACTAGACCGGGCCAGGCTGGGTTTAGTGGGTTGTCAATTTGTCATAGAACACTTTTTTATTGAACAATTTGACATGTTCCCTTATTAGCTATATTTTCTGATTTGACGCATTGACATATACCATAACCAATTCGACCGATTCATAAGTAAAAGAGTTGAAACTTTCACTGCTATTTCAGTCAAACCTCGGTTTTATACTGTTTAGCATCTGGTGGGTCTTGTCTTCTTTCTTCTTAAATCAAGTTAACAAGTCCACAATGACAGATTGACATTCTTAAATACGACAAAAACTGAATGAAAATAAGACCAAAAGAAATTTTCAACGGTTTTCAAGTTTACATTCTAATGGAAGAGTAAGCAGAAACTTCCTACATCCTAATCAAACGTTAAAGAAAGAAATGGGTGCCCCAATAAGTTGAGAGAGGACAAAACGGGTAAATTGTTGGGGCTATCGAAATTGGCTGGTCAGTTTGAGGTGAGACAAAACACTTTTAAACTAATTTGGGTGTAGGGTTTTATATATGATTAGCGTATCAGGAGTGACTGCAAAAGTTATAAAACTTGAAAAATAGTCTAATACTCTAATGATTTAGGAAGTTTTATGCAGTAACAGTACACTTTGGGAAATTTTTAACCCATTATTTGACCAGTTTCCTTGTTAGCCATTTCTTACTGCTACTGTTTGAAATTGCCACCTTTAGACTCCACATATATATGAGATAGAAGGATAACGCAACGTAAGCAACTGACCTTACGCAGAGTATAAAATGACTCAAGATACTTGCAGAGAGTATACGAATCATGGAGATCGTGTAGAGGCATAAGAAGATTCCGTAGCACTGCTATATCAGATAAGGCTACAGTCATTCCTCCACCAGTCAGAGGATGGCGCATGTTGAATGCATCGCCCATTAACAAAGCACCTGGAGTTGGATGAGGAGCAGCAGGCATGCTTCTGTTGGGCATTGTTCTGATGTTTCCCTTATCAACTGTTGCTACAAATGCATCTTGCAATTCTGGAGGAATCTGCATATTAAAAACAAGTTAAACTAAGAGAAGGAAGCATAAAGATGCGGCTATTTTAAAATAGCCAATTCTAGTAATAATAATTTAAAAAGAAATTTGAGGGAGTTTTCTTACCTGAGGAGCAACAACTGTCTTCAAATACTTGGACAAATCACCGTTTGAAACAGAGGGTACCTTTTGACCAGGTACATCAACCAGACATCGAATTTCTGTACTACTGATTCGGTAGAACAAGATGGGTGATGGGTCTGCTAAAACAACATGCCCATGGTTCTCATATGGTAATTGGCAGTTCTCCAAGATCAGACCAACAAAACATGAGGGCACCTCCACCTACACATCAGAAAATCAATTATTATAGTTAGAATATGACCAGCCAATGACAAACAATTTTAGTTGGAACTTGGAAGTTATCCTCACCTGGGGATTGCATAGGGAGCCTCTTAAATTTGAAAAGCAGCCATCACATACAATGGTCAAAGGAGCATATGCTTTCAATACTTCGCCAGTTTTATTTTTGTACATCACACCTTTAATAATCCCATTTTCTTCAAGAAGAGATGAGACTGTTCCTTGCTCCAATTGTACACTGCATATGTACAGGTGAGACAATAAATTTATAACACTAATACAATTGCATCTAATATATTGAATAAAAGTGATTAGAGGTGGCAATATGAGTTGGTTGGGTAACACCACGACTACTCAAAACAGGTTCAGGTTGAAACAAGTCAATTTTGTTAGTTGAGGACAAAACGTGCCAGGTCATGTTGGGCTGGCTCATTAGCATTCTTTTGTTAATATTAAGAAAGTATATACATAGTTGATGTGTTAACTGTTAATAGTGATTACTAGAGCAATACTATTATTATAATGATATATCTTTGAATAAAACGATGAAGGAGGTTGTACACATTGAATATACATCCTATGTGACTTTCACCCATTTGAGTTGTTCCAGTTAGCTAAATATACTGATTTATAGGTATGGGACCGAAATGTCCACCTCAAATGTATAAATTAGTAGACAAAACATACTTGGGAAGTGTGGATGCTTTCTCCCTCATCCTCTGTATAAATCGACCATTGTGAAAGCTTCTTCCTGCCACATCTGCATGAAAATTCTCTAAAGGATAAGAAAGGCGAGTATTCTTCCCATCCTTGAAAAGAGCATATCCAAAAACCCTTTGAGCATCAATATCTTCAACACAATCTGTAGTAATAAAAAGAAGAAAAAACATAAAGAATAACCCAACGAAAATATTACTAGTGAAAGATTAAGGTAAAAAAAAAAGAAATGGATACTGTAGTAATATAAGCTCTAAAGATCATTTGTTTCTGCACCTTCTAACCCCAATTCCATCAGTTTGAGATAACCGCCTGGTTGTAGGAGTTCACCAACAATTCTATCAGGCTCAGTCAAATCTCTTTCAATTACACGTACCCTACGTCCATCCTACAGTCCAAAGCATTACCAGATGAGTTTTTTACTAAATGACATAACATCACGTAAATCACTAAAGATAACCTGCATGGCTAACTAATATATGACATCAATAAAACATACACATAAACCATTTCATTCGTTGTTATTGCTGGCATTTACAGGAAATATTCTCGTTGCCATAATGAAACAAAGAAACTTTCTTCTTTACTTTACACTATTCTGAGTTCTCAATGTCCCCAAAATATGTAGAGGATCCTAGAACGAGTAACATGAGAACAACAAATCAAACGATACATGGTACGAATTAGCCATCGCCAAGTGCTACTGGGCGTTTTTATGCAGTATCAAATTGATACCCGCTGCCCGTTTAAGTTTCCAGCTCTTGATTGTCCCTAATAGCATCGTTTGACCACTATTTTATTGTATATACTTGAAGTCTTTCACAAAAATATATATTTCATCCCTAGAAGTATTCTGCTTTTATTAGTATTGGCCTATTCAAATATGCTATTGAATTCACTGTCCATACAATAAACAGTTGCTTTCACAACACATAAAGCTACAAATTGATCACATATTATAACTATAAATAACACGAAACGACATCTTTAACTTCTACAATAGAGATAAACAACAACTTTCAAAATCACCTGCACTTTAAGTCATTAGACCCAACCAATAAAAGTTACAGAATGAATATATAATCGAAACAAATTAAGATCAATATATTATACACACAAATAGTACTAAAAGTAAATGATAAATTTCAAATTCTCCTACACATTAAGCTAATAAACCCTACATAAACACATTCCATACATAATTAAACCTAACAAAGCCCTAATTTCCACATAACACATAAACATCATACATGTACACGAATTTGCATGTATTTGTTAATTAGCTCGGATTTGATTAGATTGAGAGAACAATGCAAATTCAAAATAAACTGATAAGCTGAGTCTCCAAATGACGATATTATATGTATACATATACGCATATATTTATATATATATATGCAAATATACAATTTGATAATAATATTGTAGAAATTTAACCTTGCCGAGAGTATGAGCGAGAGCAGCACCAGCCACACCAGCACCAACGATAATGACATCAGCATCATTATCTTCAGATCTACATTCACCGCTGATGCAGATTGTTTTGGCTTTGTTAGTTCCGGCACCGGCCGGAAGAACTTTACGAGCATTTTTCATGATGATGAATGCGTATAATAAGATGAATCCAATAACAGATGCGAAAACGTAAGCGATGAGCAAATGATCGGCCATTTCTCCGATCAATGTCGCCGGCGAGTCTAACCAGTCGGCCGGAAGTTGTTTTTTTTTTTTTTTGCTTCGCTGGATCTCGGTGGAGATTAGTTATCACAAGAACATAAACGTGTGTGCGTATTTATAGGGGCATGAATCTTATGGGGTAATATTTTAAACTTATTTTTTAAAAACTTATAAAAACAGACAGATTATTTATATTATTAAAATGAATTGTAGAGCGTTTTTTAAGTTTAATTTAATAAATTATGAAAATATGATGTGTAATGTCAGCGTAAATGACAAGATGACAACATCATTTTCTTTAATTAAATATTTTTTAGAAGGAGTTAAATACCGATGCATCTCCATTTCTACCATCTACCATGAATATATACATCGATTCATAAATTTATATTTGAAATTGCATATTCGTATATTCTCTGCATTTAAATTGTATGGTTTCAATTTAAACCAATCATAAAATGTGTGCAATTTATCCGATAAATAATTAAATTGAGACGAGAGTAGTAATACGATGAATGTATTATTTTATTTTTTTAAAATGTATCATTTCTAATATGATTATATGCTTATATTTGATGTGATTTTTTGTCAAATAAATGTTCAAAAGCATTCCCACACGTCTTGTGTGAAAAAGTTGACAAACGAGGGTCCAACTTTTCTTCCACTAATCTATACTTTTTAGTCTTTGTTTTCATATGAGGAATATATATATGCTAGGCTTAAATGTTACACGAAGGTTCCAAATGGTGCTACAAGTTTACTTAGTAATAAAGTGTTTAACTATCAAAGAAGGGGAATATTGATCGATGCAAACATTATTATCATCTTCGTCACTTTTTTAAATCGTCACTATTATCGTCTCCTCTTACTACCATCATCACTTCTCACTTCTCAGCACCATGCGGATTCGATGTTGATTATTATTAGATGTGTCAATTTTAGATTCATTGATTATTTATGGATCAAGTTTGATACTATTTATGGGGTGATCACTTTGTTGAGACTCGTCTTATTCTTCTAAATGAGTCTATATTATAACCTTTAATTGTATACCAAATACAATTAACCAACAAATCTAATGGGTAATCAAATTCTTTTTAACATCAACCCGATGGGTCGACTCAACTCGAGACCCATTTAATTTGACCCAGAACCGTTTAGACTAATCATTCCAAATGACCCATTTAGACCCGTGATCTAATCCAACCCATTATTTTGCCACTTATAATTGATATAGTTAAGTTCATATGAAATCCGAGTATATACCAATTACCTTACAAAGTCTTTACACGAAGAAACTTGAATATGCATGAAAGCGTACCAAGTTAATGCTTCATAACTCCTTTAGTTGTTCCTCTAGTAATTGTCACTCGTTTTTTCTATACCATCATATCTAAGTTGAAAGTAAACAAAATATGTATTACAACGACCTTTGAACCCATAATCAAGAATTTGTAAGATACTACTAGTCATGTTGTTGTAGATATTGATATAAAGGTGGTCTTGGACACTTGTTAAGTAGTGCGGAGTGAACACCCAGCTAATTTGTTATATTATGGACCCTTAGACCACAGGCCCGTGGAGGGACAGCACGATGAGGACGCACGGAGTGGTCCCGTGCACAAGGTGGTTTCGTGGTCTGAAAGACGCAGGAAGACGGGGAACGATTTTTCTTTTTGTTTCTTGCCTTTGTTATTATTAATAATGAAAAGAATATATACAACTCCCTAATGCAGCAACACTATCAAGTAGTTAGTCGTGGTACTCCACACTACCACTAGGTCACTAGTTGTCCATGACTGTTAGCCGTGACTGACGTAGCACTTAGTCGTTCCACGACTAACCGTCACCACTCCATGTGATCTAACAACTAGCATAAGTTAAGATGGAGACACCCTTACGAGGTCCTAAGGGCACCACTCATAACAGGGTAAAAGGAGCAGAGAGTCCATGATGATGGTGACAAAGTGTAGTGGAGTCTAAGAATATACTTGGTACTTAGAATTTAAAACCTTTCGGTATGGAAGCTTTCCAGAATATCGAGTATCAAAGTCTTATAAGAGTTTTTAAAACTTATCAAAGTACAAGTTTTCCAAATTAACCCACCTTTGGATCATCATTCGGTCTTATGCTCGTTATCAACTTGTATATGCAAATGATCATACACACAGTAATACTCAATCGAATGCAAATTAAACGACGTCGCTTGAATAATGATTTTGAAAAAGGAAAAAGAAGAAGGTACATACATGTAATAGCCAGGCACCAAAAATATACATGGTTCTCATATTTGAATTTTGCTGTCATTATCATTTCATGTTCTTAGTGGGACTAATTTCATATAAAGTAATGTTTGTGATTATGAATGTCACAAATAATCAGCGTCACAAAACTTTAATCAATTAATCATATATGTGCCATGATCATAAAAGATTCTTTGAGCATGCAATTGGTGATTATTTTAGAACTAGCAAACACCTTTATTGAAACTAGTAGTACTTTGATAATTTGTTACAATTAAACGGTATAATCTAAGTCTAGTGGGCTGTAGCACACCGTGATATTTATAAACTACGACCTCATATAATTAATCTGAGATCTAAATTTGTTACTCCATATTCATTGGATCCTGGGTTCCTGCAGCAGTAAACTAGCTTATTGCTGCAATTTATATCTAAACTAAACTTTTACTATATGAGCATACATTCACAAAAAGGTGTAAATTTGTGAAAACACCTTGACGAATATGAGTATGTCTTTATATATAAGAGCATACATGCATGTATGGACCACTTTTAAGACGTTGTCACATCAATAGTATAACAAAAATCACACTATTTACTGCATGGACCAATGAACTAGCAGTATCGAAGTGCCTTTTTTAATCATTAGGTTAGGTGTTCAAGCCGCGAGAATGAAACAATTGTTTATATATCGTGGATTAATATCGATATTCATAGTAGTAGATGTGTGAATACTTGTCTTTCTAAAAATAAAAAGTTAAAAAAATCACAATGTTTACATTTTTATCTGTAGTGATAGAAATAATAATCGGGATTGAGTCTATATATATCTTTTATACATTTAACTAGATTATATTTTAAACTCGTGTATACATACGGACTGTTGATTTTTAATATGAAAATTCGTATTTAATATCTTGTTTGTAAATATAAAGTTTGTAAGTTGATATGTATATTAAGCATTTATTTAAATTCATGATAATATTATTTTATGTATATGGATTTATATAAGCAGGAATTAAAAATTGAAAGATTTTGAAAGCTAGGTAGTGAAAAAAATTAATTATAGCAAGTCTATATTAATGTTTTCATGTAATTTTATTCCTACTCGGTGAATTGGTGAATTGAAGATAGAAACATCACATATCGATTAAATGTTTTAATTAATCATTTAAATTTCTTTTTATAAGTTACTGGGTAGTGTTGATTTAAAATAAAAATATTAGTAAGTTAGGATGTTATTTTAAAATTTATTAAAATTAAAGGACTTAATTGACTAATTAAAACTTAATTAGGATGATAATTATAAACGTGTTTCTATATATAACTAAGCGTTGAGCCCGTGCGATAGCACGACCATTTAATAGAATTATGTTAATTTGTAAAGTTTAATAAAATAATCAATTTCATATATCTTAGTTAAACTAATTTCTTTAAAGCATGATAATTGATGATAATATTAGATTATTGTAATGGACAAAAGATCAATAAGAATATGAATTTATTTTTTATGTATATAAGAATCACTATATATCGAATGTAGTGAAAAAATTTAAAAACTTTTATAAAGAAAGTATAATACATTATGACTCTTCACAAAATAGAAGACAATAGTTTATTAGAAATTTTAAAATTTTAAAATTAAACTATTAAAAAAGAACATATTAAGAATTTTGAAGAATTATAAGGAAAAATAAATTTGATGATGTGTTATAATTGAAATGATTTTAGAAAATTGTAAGAAGATGATGTGGCATGGTAAGAAGATAAGATAGTTGAGAAAAATGTGCGCGCACAATTTCATCAACACCGTGAAAATTTAACTACCATCTTATGTTAATCTCAAACCGTTACAGCGCATTTAGCTCGTGATCTTACTAGCTTTTTTATGTGAAGTTAGATAATTCTGGAAAATTTATTTAACAACAATGAAACAATTATAAAACACAATAAGGATGATAAGTATGTTAAGTCAACTCTCCACCTCATTATTAAACAGCCATGTTATCGAAAGAACTCATTCATGTCATCATAGTACGTTGATCTGTCATTATTAGTTAATAGAGTACACTCAAATTCATTATTCCTTATACTAAAGAATTAGTATGTATTATATAAAAACGCTAAGTTGTTCGATCGATATACTAATACTAAATCGATAGTCAACTACATATGTTTCATATGCACTCGAATATTGCTTATTAAAAGGGCGTGAATGCGTGATAATATAGATAGCTTTCCTCTATCACGTTTCTTTTAACTCTCAGAACGGAAAATTTTTAGGTTGCCTTGGTAGAGAGCTATTTGAGGATTTCATTTGGCTCTTACTAAAAAGACAGGTTGAGGTGAATTTTGTATATGGTAATTGTGATTCATCTGTCATGGCAAGGTTGTATAGTAACTGAGCGGAGAGTATTCGGCATGTAACGTACATGTAACATATAGTGTATACTCATTTAGCCTTAAAATACTCGGATTGACTTATTTTACATTTAGGCTTAAAATACTCGTCACGCGCAAAATCTGAGAAAATATCTCACGAATATTCAGTGTTTATCATCTCTTTTCTCTAGACAAAACATTATTATTCACATTTTTTTGCGACAATCAATCACATTTTTTTATGACGCGAATATTCTACTACATTTATACTATCGTAAGTAGGGCTGACAATTTCTGACACGACCCGAAACACGACCCAAGATCGACTCGAAAATAAGCGGGTTGGGTCATAATTTTTTGACCCACTGACCCACCAACCCGAAACCCGATAACCTGATTATTTTTCAGGTCGGGTTCGGGTAACCTGATGGGTCATCAAGTCAACGTGATGACCCGAAAATAAAAAAAATAATAATTTAAAATTATTAAATATTTATACTTTTATTTTTAAATAAAACATTTGAACTTCTTTTTGTCCATAAACCGTATTAGGGTTGACAATTTTCGGCACGACCCGAAATCCGACAAGAATAAATTAAAAATGTGGTTAAAAATTTTAAAGTTTTATTTTAGTTTAATGAATCAAGTGTTTTTTTTTTGTTTTTTCTAGATTTTGATGAACATACTAGCTAATATGATTTTTTGAGGATTTAATAAACACTTTTATCTTTATTAATAATGAATTATAAATTTAGAGAGTGACTCATGTAACCTATTTAACTCGAAATTGACCCATTAACATAAAATGACCCGAAAATATGTTGATCTTGTTAAAAAATTGGGTCAACTGAGTTGGGTCAGCTTGGGTTGGGTTGAAATACTCAACCCGATTAGAAAATAAGGTCGGGTTTAGGTTAACTACTTCTGACCCGCCAACCCGATGACCCGAACGGGTCAACTCGACCCGACCAAAATTACCACCTAATCGTAAGTAATCAATAGTATCCAATTTTCGTCACTTGTATAAATTAGAAACCGGCATAATAACTTATTTTTATTTATTGTCCAATAAATATGATGGATTGTATTGTAAGTTCTCATGACTAGCTAGTTGCTCAATTTTATTTAAATACATATTCCATGTTTCCCAAAACAATATTTTTAATGGACGTACTAGCTTTTAAGTTTTAGCATATTGTACGTTCTTGCATTGGTAGATTTCTTAAATTTCTAAAAGGTTAGCTTTGTTGATATAAATATATTTTTTATACACATAATATCGATCTATGAAGTTTAAGAGAGTTTAATTAGTCAAATTACTTGGCTTGTGTTAAGTAACCATTTGCGAAATAAAAAAGCTCGAATTTAATGATATGCAGAATTTCTATCATCGTGTGCATCATTAAGTGTTGCGGGATACACATATACATATGCATATACATAATACGAACTAATTAATAACTCCTTTCAATTAATTTTATAGTAATAGTAATGGTTTAGGCATTCAGCTAGCATACTTGACTGATGGGACTTGTCACCATTAAGGTGTCACCGTTGAGTATATAAGTGTATAACATAGGTACGTCCCTCTTTCACCAAGTTCATGAATATTAATATATATCTTAGGAAACCATTTGAAAACCATTGCATATTTTAATCAAAGAAATGAGCAGTATCTATATTAATATATAAAACATCTTCATGTTTTATATTTAGAAACTTTTAAGAGTAAGACTCAACATTTTTATAATTAACATTTTTAATTTAATTTCAATTTTTTTTACAATTTTGTTATTATCATGATATTTCACTATTCACTACTATACTGAGTCATCATCACAAATTTTTGCCGGTGAATAATATAATTTTGTATTCCGCTGTATTGCACGGGTATTACGCTAGTCACTCATTATAAGCTTTCAATTCATAAGCTTAAATAACTCTTTATGTTCACCCGTCACCGTTAATTACATACATTTCAATTCGTATAATCTTTGATCGTATATACATGACATAAGAATATATATGTGCTACTTTGTTAAATCTGAATGAATTTTGTATTAAGTGTACGTATTGAATGAGTGATTCCTTAATTATAAGTACGCGCAATTAATAAGTTGAATGTCTCTTTAACTAAGTTCCAATTAATGGACAACCATATATATCTAAATAAATAAATAAATATGAGAAATAAATAACATATATAGGTCACATTCATTCAACCGGCCGCCTATTAACGTACTATGCCTTGAAATATCATCTCTCTGTCGATTTGATTTGGGCAGCGTAATTGTTACCATCATCGTAAATAGTTACCATAACGAGATTGAATATATACAATTTAACATATTATATATATATATATATATATATATATAAAAGGTAGTAATCAATAAGGAAATTGCCTTTTTTGGGGAATGGGAGAAACGTTAGTATTCATCAAGAAACATATTACAATTATCAATCAAAATGTCAATAAAAAAATATTTTTAACTGTAACTAGTAATCAAAATCGATGCTATAAAGAATATTTTAGCGAATAAATTTCATTTTTAAGTCATAACATTAGTTGATGAATATTATTTAATAAACTGTTAATATTCACTGTGATGAATATTAACTAATATGCATCACGATGCATATTAAAACTTCCCATTATTTGAAAAATATTTTTATTGTTAATATTCATCACAATGCATATTAATTAATATTCACCACGATGTATATTAACGGATTTGGATCTAATATTCATAAATCGATGTTATAACTTGCAGAAAGAATTTATCAAGGAAGCTTAACATTCATAGCATCGATCTGATTAACATTTACTAAATTTCAGTTTGTTTTTTTCGAGATTTGTATGAGTGAAGGTAATTTGCTTCTTGCTGAATACTAGCGCTTCCCCATTCTCCCAAAAAATGCACTTCACTCTAAATCATATATATATATATATATATATATATATATATATTTATTTATTTATTTATTTATATTTGTATATAGTAAGTCATATGTATCTATGTATAAACTTGTAAGTCATCCGCGCTATGCGACGGTATTTTATATGTAACATAACGTGTTAGTTGGATAAGTAATTAAGCTTATTTAGATATTCATTTGAAAAACTAGCATAAATATTTTTGTAACTATATGATGAAGGTTAAATAAACATAGCATGTCAAGAACACAACATGAGCACAAATAACATGAAATATTCATTTATTATAATTTTAAAATAATTGTTTTAGATCAAATTAATTTCAAAACTGTATATCAGTTGGCTAATCAATATTGTGTGGTTACTAAAGTTAAATAATTGATTATGGTTATTTTTAATTATACAAATGTTGGTTCAATACATCGGGGATAGTTTCATCTTTTCGCATTTTGAATTTTGTAAGGCACTAAAAAATGCCTAAACCTTTTATAAGGTAGCATAGATAGATATCTCAAAGACTTATATATTTAATATTTAATAGAAATAGAATTATTGAGTGAAAGGGAAGTTTAATGCTAATTTCATGTCAACACTCAGGAATACTTATATATTATGTTTAGTTTATATAATACAACGCTTGGTTATCAACGTGGACAAAGAATTTAACATGCATGCAAACACAAAAGTAAACCTGTCAATACATAACGACGTGACCCGTTTATTCAATCCTCTAATTGTTATCTTACGTGTACATATATGTTTACAACAAGTCCTTTCCTTAAATACTTATACTTATAGTTTAACTAAAAATTAATGTCATATTTAAGTCCTATATATTGTGCACCGGTTTTAGCCATAGAGTACGTACTGTTATGTATACATATATACATATTGTAGTTTTTCAAAAATAAAAGATGTAAAATGATAAGATGCAAGCGCGGAAGTAGATAGACAACTCGATTGTAAGGGATAAAATCGATCTTTTGTCGGCTTTTATCAACTGGTTCCATAGCCAACATGAGAGATGTACATCGTGTAACTCGCGTGTGGTTAAAGGAACGTGGGGACGGGGATATAGAACCCGTGACCCCCACCTTAATGATGCATGTCCTCTACCACTAAGCTACAATCGTGTGAACCAGACGACTCGAATCTAGGATGTCGTATGAAAGTAAACAGGGTAGTGGAAGACTTTTGTGAGGAATAATTAGAAGAAGTTGCTAAAAAAGTCATAAGAGTTACATAGTATGATCCATTTGACAAAATTAACAATAAACATGACTTTGTGGGTTGTTAAATTGTGCGTGTTAGGTACTATATAACTTATTAATTAAAGATACGACCTTTTCAATTTATTGGCAGCTACCGCGTGTTGTGAGACTTGAAAATGTCAACCGTCTTAAATAGGGATCACTAATCACTAACTAACTAGTATTGCGTTATATATAACCTGGATTGGATGGATATAAAATACACCAAGTGTTCAACTTAAATCATGTTAAATATTTCCGAAAGAAAAAAAAATACATGGATTTTATTGTTAGATTCTACTACTATAATATTACTTCTATGCAACAAAAAGTCAAAACCCGATTCTTGACCCAAATCCTAGTGGTTACCGGTCGTGGTGAGAACACATATGCCATATTTCAGTGCCCGTGTTTATAGTGGATCAAAGACCCTAAAACGACGACCATAAATACTACGAGTAGTTATTATCCGGGTTGATAGACAAATAATTATTCTACTTTATAAAAATATTCATTGTGAACTAATTTTTTCATCTATCTTTATAATTAAGGGAGGAGACCCTTAATTATTTGTTAAATATATACACATGCCACATCATACAAATCCTATGTGTCCCCATATATAAAAAAAATTTGATGATTTAGATTTTCATACACCCTTATTTCAAATAAGGTAATATTCAATTAAAATTTATATTATAACTATTTTCTTTTAATAAGGTAATTAATAAAATTAAATTATTCTATTTTAATTCAAAATAATGTGTCATATAATAATACTTACGTATAACTTTTTATTATAGTTCAAACTCATGACATCCTTTAATCTATTTTTTTCTTGTAATTTTAATCTTTTATTTTTTTCATCTTAATCTTAACTCTTATTCCTCTAACTTTCTATTTTTTTAAAAATAAATAAACTTTTAATAAATTATGAGAACTTACTTTTAATGTAATTATATCTTTCATTAAAGTTTTGTTAATTAAATTTTTTTTTATTATCATCTTATAGATTAAGGGAATTCAATTTCTATTATTTAGTAAACTGAATACAAGCTTTATGGATAGGCATATCAAGGTCATCATTTATTTTTTAAAGAGTTTTTTTCTGTTTTTTTATAATCTCACACAACTTAATTACAATTCAGTATGCGGATGGTAAAATGTGTACTTGTATTAATTCTATATTACTTTTCAAATCTATATAATGTAAGTATATATTTGATTGTTGTAGAATGATTTATATTTGTACATATATATGTACATTAGTTATTCAATAAAACGTCTAAATTGTTATAGTAATTTTTGTAATTTATATTTCCCAAGACTATTAATGTACACATTGTTTATCATTGTTGCAAGGTTAACATATTATAATTATAGGAAACGGAAAGCTCACAATGACTAGACAATTTTTGTTAGCTAGAAAAATGTCAATTTATAACATACACATCTTTTTTAACCTTCCCATATCATTGATATATTGTGGGAAAAATATGTTGTTATTAATTCATTTGTGAGGGGTTAAAATTTATAAAGTATCACTAATACCGATTAAAAAAATTCCTTTTATAATCTGAAAGTTTTCACCATTTCATATGTCATTTTGACTTGTGATTTACATATTACGATATTTTATAATGCTAGCCGTGCATCGCACAGGTTTAACACTAGTATATAAATAAGACATTTTTACGTTTTGATATTTATAAGTTTAGTAACTCAATTAAATTGTTAAGTTAAATTAAAATGATGTAGATGTCAACATTTATAAGTTAAGCAACTTTATATTGTGATTTATTAAATTCAGTAGTTCAATTGAACTAATTAACAGTTCAATAACTTACATGAACATTTTCGTAAAGTATATTAACATATCTGTTTTTGCTTTCTTTCCTTCACAATATTCTTGTCTTGGTTAATAAATAATTAAAAATCTTTTAAACTCTTTTACAATTCTAGGATAGTTCATTTGTAATATTATATTAATTAGTTTTCATGGTTGTTTAACCTAAATATATTATTAAAATCAGATAAATATATTCATCCTTATGGTAAGGAAAATATTAGTAATATGTGTACTTGGACGATAAACAAATTACTATGTGTGTCTATATATTCAAAGAGGTACAAATTAGATATACATGTACGAACATTTTAACGACATTCCTTAAAGTTATCATTACCAAAACTCATGTAGACTAATAGATTTATTCCTTTTAAAAACGAAATTATAAATATTATGTTAGACTAACATTAGAGAAGATGTAAATACAAAAAGGAAATGTTATGTATTACAACCTAAATAATAAGATATCCAATTCACACGATGGTAGCTTAATTAGCGGTACGCAATGAAGAAAATGAAATATAAGAGCAGAGGTTGCTGCCGTGATACTGTTTTAACAGTGTTCTTACGGGAATGTTATTGTTGAAAATTGAGGCTGTGGAGGATGTTGAGTTTAGAGTGTTCTGAAATTTTTTATTTATTAAATGATTGTGTGTGAGGGGTAAAAGAAAAGAAAAAAGAAAAAAATAACAAAAGCAATGTTTTCTGTTGGACATCATTTGAGAACGCCGTTCCAATGTAGGTGAACGTCGTTTGATGTCATTCTCGGTCAAAGATTTTGATAAAAACAGTGCCACATTGTGTGCTCTAAAGCAGAGGTTATAGATTCAATTATCATTCTCATATCCCAGGTTACACAATATATTTCTGTCATGTTAACCTTATGATCGATTAGCAATGTCGTCAATTGATCAATTACCTTTTATTTGATGAGATATCTAAAACACCATCGAAACATATTACTCCTGCAAAACAACCTGAAAACATCCACAAACTATTCCTATCATTATTTTTGGAAAACGTAAACACCTAAAGATCGACAACCCATCATCAGTAAATAACACATAGAAAGTGCCCCATGACGTATGCATGCCACGAATAACTCAAATTACAGCACCAATTAATGAAGTATTTAGCTAGTGTACGTCGTCTATCAAAAGTGGGCTTAAATGATTTATGTGACAGACCGAATACAAGCCTTTGTTCCGGCCCAAGAAATTAGTAGTAGTACGTGATTATAGATATAGATACATATCATTATTGAACAAAGTTAATGTTTTAATCGTGTAAGTAAATAACTTCAAGTAGTGAGATTAATCATTCTGTAATTTAAGTTAAGCTATAATATATAGTTTAAAGTTCCATATCTTATGTACATATTGGAATCCAGAATTTGTATCATCATAAAACGTACTCCGTATGAAACAAAGAAACATGTACGTATGTCCAAACCCAGTTAATTGGAAACAACGTAATCGATCCAGAGACCGGCCAGCAGCTTCTTACTTGCGAGTATCTTTTGTAATGCGGCGATTGGGTTCCTAATTTAGACAAAAAAGAATCCCTTGATAACATCCACACACTTGGTGTTTTGTTGTTTGAACTTTGTATTCAATGGCCATATATAAGAACATTAAATCAAAGAACCATAAAACAACTTAATTGTCATACTAGCTAGCCCAAAATTTATAGATCTGCGGTGTTAGTTAATTAAGGATACTCCTTAGAATAACAAAAGTAAAGATGGCGATCAAAATTGTTGCATACACCACCCTTGTGCTAAGGATCCTCACTCTTTCGCTTTTAGTTGCTTCTGCTGTGTGCATGTTTCGCAATACTTACAAACTCGATGGTCATAAGTATACATGGAAAGATCTCAAGACTTACAGGTATGTAACGAATTGAACCAACTTTTAGTTTTTTCAACCAAGAAACATATATACATTTGATTCAAATTTTTGTTTCTGTTAGCTAGGTATGTTTTTGCAGCGGCTGTCATAGGTATTGTCTACACGTTGATCCAGATTCCTTTCGCGGTATACTACGCATATAAAGAGAAGAGGTTGATTAGCCATTCGTGTCTTCCAGAATTTGACTTCTATGCTGATCAGGTAAGATCATTAACTAAATTGGCTGGATGTTTATTTCGTGTTCTTATTAATGGGTATTCGTTATAGAAAGGGTAGTCATTGAGCCTCTGTAGGTGGCGAAATGGGTGTCCGGGCTGGTTATTAGGGAATGTATGAGTTAAACTTTTAACCCATTTGACACGTTTATCGCATCAAGTTTAATCCATAAATGAGTCTAAGTTATCACATCTATAACCATCCGATGACTAAAGACACTAGAGTTTGTAAACACAATTTCTATCTATGTCCAAAATCACTTTATAAAACAAGAAAACACCTATTGTTGTTTTAGACGAAAGTCACACACATACATACACAATCATGAACACTTTAATACCATTGTGGAATGGATACCTTGCAGTTGATCAGCTACATATTGGCAACGGGCGTTGGTGCGGGCTTTGCAGCATCAAGAGAGTTGAAAGAATATACAGATGAAATGGTTGCTCTCATAGAATTCATATTCACAGCATTACGTGCAAGACTAGACATTGGGTTCGATATTGATCAGTTCCATTCACGACTAGATAAGTATCTCCAACGTGGGATCATTGCTACGATGCTCCTTGCTCTTGGTTTTGCTTGCATGGTGGTCATCTCTATCCTTTCATCTCTCAATAGATCGCGAGGCAAAAACTACTTCGGCTAATTTTTAATTAATAAATTGCTCGCATCACTCAACGCTCAATCTTATGGTATGTTAATTATGATAATAACGGTAGGACATGTACAATTTGATGATTTCTATTTGATTAATCAACTAAAGAACAACTGAATTGTGTATTTGTGTGATATGGAATTATTCTTGTAAGATGAAGGGGTTTAAATAAACTCCTTAATTATTTTATCTCTGTTTTCTCTGCCTCTTTGATTTCTTGTTTCCAATTTCATCTTAAGACATTATCCTTCTAAATCAATTAATTTATTTACAGCAAGCAATTTCACAATGCTGGCTGTAAATCAATCAAGAAACATAAACAAAAATACAAACAACAAACCCACAACAACAACATAAAACCCTCATTCATGCCTCTTTTATCCTTCATTCTTCATATAAAAACCCTATAGGAAAACCAAAAAGAATCATTATTTGTTGATACAAAAACATAAAAGATGGCATCACCATTGTGGGTAAAAAAGACCCACCATGTAACAACTCCGGTGATGGTAAAAATGGACAACCACCACCGTAAACACAGCTGGTCAATGGTGGAACTCAATCTTGCATCTAAAAAACGTTACCTAAATGACACCGTTTCATCTAACATTAATAGTCGCCATACCCATAACAAGAATGCCAAACAATTAACATGGGTTTTACTCCTAAAAGCGCACCGGGCCGCAGGCTGCATTACCTCCATTGCCTACACCACCTTTTCTCTCACCTATGCCGTTCGCCGCCGTGTCACCTCTGGCCGTACGGACGCAGAACCCGAAACGGAACGGTTGACTGCGCGGTCAACCGTTACATGCATAAAGGCTTGTCTTTGGTTATCTGTTTTGTTGTTGGTATTTGAGATTGCTGCTTATTTCAAAGGGTGGCAGGTTGGGACACATGATTTGCATTTACAATATTTGTATACATTGACAAATAAAGTTGAATTTAGGGGGGTTTTCGATTGGGTTTATTCGAATTGGGTTGTGATTCGGGTCGAGTATATTGCTCCACCTCTTCAGTTTTTGGCAAATGTGTGTGTTTGCATGTTTTTGATTCAGAGTTTGGATAGGTTTGTGATGTGTTTGGGATGTTTTTGGATTCGGGTTGTGAACATTAAACCGGTCCCCAAGCAAAGACCGATTGATGTTGAAAATGGTGATGCTGATGGGTTTTTTCCTATGGTTCTTGTTCAGATTCCCATGTGTAATGAAAAAGAGGTACTCTTTGTTTGTATTTAAGGTACCCTTTTGCTTATTTATAGAAAAAGATTGAATCTTTGAAGTTTCTTTAGAATGTTCTTGCAGTTTTGAGCTATATATCAGCCAATCTAATGTTTTTCGTGTTCAAGTATGAATAATTTTTGTTGTCGAATGATTTTATAAAGATTCTAACTCCCGATTTGCTAAAATTGCTAACTGCTTGCAACTTGTTTAGTTGGTTTTAGACAATCTCAAATTTTGGAATGAGCATTTGGTAATTCATTTACATTTGCTCATATTCAGGTTTATCAGCAATCAGTTGAGGCTGTGTGCAATTTAGATTGGCCAAAATCCAAGATTTTAATACAAGTTTTGGATGACTCAGATGATCCAACAACCCAGTGGTTAATTAAAGAGGAAGTTCATAAATGGAAACAAGACGGTGTTAATATTGTATACAGACACAGAGTGATTAGAGATGGATATAAAGCTGGTAATCTGAAATCTGCTATGAGTTGTAGTTATGTTAAAGATTACGAATTTGTTGCCATTTTCGATGCTGATTTCCAGCCATCCTCTGATTTTCTCAAAAGAACAGTTACTCATTTTAAGGTTAGATCAAGCTTGTGTCTTTCAAAGGAATTTGAGTTTAAAACAGCAAAGGCACATACAAGTAGTATCTTCTGTAGCCCATTATATTACAGCTGATTATTTATTATGATTATTGAATAGAATTTAATCACTTTGACATGCATATGTAAACTACCCGTTATAATGAGGTATGAGTCATCTAATTAAATGAGAATATGATTTGAAATTGTAGGATAATGAGGAACTGGGATTGGTTCAAGCGCGTTGGTCCTTTGTGAACAAGGATGAAAATTTGTTAACAAGGTTACAGTATATTAATCTAGCGTTCCATTTTGAAGTCGAACAACAAGTGAATGGGATTTTCTTGAACTTTTTCGGGTTTAATGGGACAGCAGGAGTGTGGAGGATTAAAGCGTTGGAGGATTCTGGTGGGTGGTTGGAGAGGACCACAGTTGAAGATATGGACATTGCAGTTAGAGCTCATCTTCATGGATGGAAAATGATCTTTCTCAATGATGTAGAGGTATAAACTGAAAGTAGACCATTTGACTTCCAAATATAATAGTATTCCTTCCATGAACAAGTCATCAATGGGCTTATCTAGTATTCTAGTGCTTATAGCATGTCAGAAAAATATGATACTTGATGCTAATTTGTCTCATTTTTTCATTTTTCTAGTGCCAATGTGAGTTGCCTGAATCATACGAAGCCTACAGGAAGCAACAACATAGATGGCATTCAGGACCTATGCAGTTGTTTCGACTTTGCTTGCCTGATATTATCAAATCAAAGGTATGGATTTACTTATTGTGCATATATAGGTGCCCTTTTGTTGCAAGTAAATGAGACAGAGGTAGTGGATCCCCAATAGTTAAATAATACTCTCAAATGACCTTCAAATGAAAATGAATTGGCACAAAAAATTAATCGACAGGGTCGGGTTAGGCAGGGCCGATTTGCAAACAGATTTGTTTGTTTCTTTGTTTCTTAAATTCGAAAAATAAGTAATGTGGTAAATAAATCTGTTCAGTTTATATTATAACATTTATAATCAAATTTTGAAATAAAACAATTTAGGAGGTTCCATACATTCTTGGCGACTTTCGGCCCGTTTGACCTACTCAGCCGTTTTTATAAAAAACATTATTTAGAATGTACCATTACCAGTTAGAGGCAAATATAGCCCAAATCGACCCGTTTTATCCTTTAATGGATTAAGTTTTCCACCTTCATAAATTATGACAACTGACCGGATGTTTATGCAGATTAGCATTTGGAAAAAGGGAAATCTAATATTCCTCTTCTTCCTACTAAGAAAACTCATACTACCATTTTACTCCTTCACTCTCTTCTGCATTGTGCTTCCAATGACGATGTTCATACCCGAAGCTACTCTCCCATTACTAATCATTTGTTACATCCCAGTCACCATGTCGTTTCTCAACATCCTCCCAGCTCCCAAATCTTTTCCCTTTATCGTCCCTTACCTCCTATTTGAAAACACAATGTCAGTTACTAAATTCAATGCCATGATCTCGGGCCTTTTCCAACTTGGAAGTGCCTATGAATGGGTTGTCACCAAGAAATCTGGGCGGTCATCAGAAGGCGATCTCATTTCATTAGTCGAAAAAGGCCCGAAACCAAACCATAGAGGAAATTCAGAACCTGATTTGGAGGAGTTTCAGAATAAGTTGAAACAAGAAGAAATGAAAGGTTATAGGAATAAGAAACTTAATAGAGTTTATACAAAGGAGTTGATGTTAGCTTTTCTGTTATTGACAGCGGCTGCCCGGAGTCTTTTATCGGCTCAAGGTATTCATTTTTACTTCTTGCTCTTTCAAGGAATTGCATTCTTTCTTGTTGGACTAGATTTGATTGGTGAGCAGGTAGAGTAAAAAACATAGGATTTTAGTTGAACGTTTAGAGGTAGCAAGTAAGTTAGAGGTCATCTTTGATTAGGATTATACTGATTTAGGAGTGTATATAATTGAGGTAGTTTTGATTGTTAAATAAAGTTCGTTCATATTTAATGTTCTTCATATTATAGGCTACTGTGTTTAATTATTAAAATGGCCTCCTACTAATTTTTATAAGTAATATACAGTACATGTTTTCTCCTTGAAATGTATTGTGGGATATTTGAGGTCATATTGGACCATGTAAAAGGCTAGCAAAGCCCAATACTATTTGGAAATTGGAAAGTAACTAACCTTTCGTAGTTTTATATATAAAGGCCCAATTGCTTCTAGTTATCATGTAATTGTCGATTTTTTGCACCTCATATCTTCTAATCTTCTATGCTTGATTGCTTGAATAATCATATAAAGTTTAAGCTTTTATTAATATAGATATATGTTAAATTATTATTAGTATATATCTTTGATGCAAATGTTATGTAATTGAGATTACAGATTCTATGATTATGATTATGAATAAGTTGTTAATTAACGTCGTACAACTTATTTGTTGTTGAACAATCATGTGTCGTATAAGTTCTTTTACTTGCATTTTATACCAATCAACCTTTTGATGTTAATGGATAACAATGATTTTCTCATACTCCGTACAATTTAATTTTAGAAAGATAATGAATGTAATTAAGTAACATTTGAAGCTTCATTTGAGTACTAGTATGATCAATTCTCATATTTGCAGTTTTAGCCATATGTAGGATAACTTTAACATTGCGTCTGATTCGCGGAATGTTTATAATGAAATCGGAGTTCATCAAAGGAATTGGGAGATGAGTTGCAAATCAATTTATTTGTGAACCGGGCACCCTTATGCAAGTTCTATCAAATTCTGTTGTATTCCACTAACCAAATGCAACCTAAATCTATTATTGGAATGAGTAAACTGCAAAATGGTATGAAAAAGTATAAATTGTTAGAAATATTAGTAATAAATTGAAATGAAATAACTGTAAAAATTAAACTTGAAATAATTTTGTTCACAAGTTATGTTGTACCACAACTTATATGCAACATGTACCAACTTTTGTTTTATATAAAAGTAAATTTATTTCATGTAAGTACTGTACTAATAACCACTCACACTTATTTACCAAAAATTGTATATTTACTCTAGGGGATACAAATGGAAAACATTAGTACCTATCATTAAGGACCACTACTCAGACAACTTCAACATATGGACCAAACGTACGTACACCAACATTAATAATGAAACAATAGACAAAATAAATTATGAGTATTTGCAATTTATATTCCCTCCGTTTCAAAATTATATGCCAATTTACACTCACCGTTTCAAATTTATAATTCACGTTTTCTTTTTATTTGTCAATTTATATAGGAAACGTTTCATTCATAGTACTAGTAATTATCTTACATGTGTAATTTATTTTGTAATAACAAACGAATAAAACTATCAAGGAACTAAATATGATTCCATTTTCTCTTTATCAACATATATAAAAACCAAAATAGTTAAATAGTTAAATGGATAATGATTATAAGGTTGTGGTAGTAGCTGGTGGGGTATAATTGTCAATTAAAGTAGAAAAGGTACAGTTTCGTATATTTTCTAGTTATGGAGCTATCCTATTCGATTGCAATCCGTTGTATTTATTTTGGGTTCCCGTGTGTTGATAAGTTACTATCCAAAATCTAAAACAAATCTAAACTCTTAACAGTTTCCAACCACATAAACAAGACCTGTTTTCGAGGTGATACATATATAGTTTCATATTATCAAACAGGCTCCCTCTTCAGGGAGCATCCCATTAACCCATCACGTTTTTACTTCTATGTATGGACGAATTTCTTGTTTGTGCCACAGGTTTACAAAAATGGAGATACACATACTACGCCCTACGGGTCATTCCAAATACTGTATCCGCCGCTGCTTCTATCTGATAAAAGATTATGTAAAACAACACATATAAACCAAATATAATGTAGCGTTTTTAAACATGTAGTGTTTAAAAACCGGAAAAATACTGAGGGATCTTGGTTCGTGCCAGATGGGGAACATCGAGTTTTTTATGTTAAGGTGTACATTGCCGGCCTAGCTGTTATTATTGTGATCGTTTATGAACATTCTCACTAATCATCCCAAGAGGTAAGTGGTGAGTATTTCACGACCCTTATTAACCATCTTTACGAAATCAAAAATCAGACAAATTAAAGGATTAGAAAAACAAGCTATGTAATGATGTTCTTTGACCAAAACCTAAAGCAAAAGATATATATAATGAAATTGTAAGTAGTTTACTGGTAATAATGTCGTAAATAAAGTATGATATCATATCGATGTTTGCTTTAAATTATTTTCCAAATTACATACAGGTGATGCCTTCTTTTTGACTGTATGATCCATGATGAGCGTGGGAGAATCATTTTATGTCACTTTCTAATTATGATTTTGTTTCAAGCTATCTATCAATTGTCCTTTTTGTAATCGAACAATAGTTAAGGTACTTTATTTTTTACCACACGTCTCAAATATGTATACTAATCTACAAATATGGTTTGAATCCCATGACTTGAAAATCTCATGCCCTAACCTTGAATAGGTTAACTCGATATCGCTAACCATTGACCATTTTCTTAAGTTATCCTCCGAACAATTAAAATATATGCGTAACCTTCTATTAAGTTTTCTAGTGATAAGTACTTGAAAATTTAATTAATTAAGATATGATATCCGTAGTCTATATCCAACTACTTGAGCTTATATTGGGTTCTAGGAACTTGCTATTTTACATGTGCGTCATTTATGTAAGGTGTCACGTGATATCCTTACAAGTTGTTACGCTACCAAAATACATACAACGTATCAAATTAACAAGTTTCTTATATAATGTACACGTGAATAGTTGAGTAATTACATTTTCAATCACTTGATTATGGTTAGAGGTGGCAAAATGAATGGGTCGGGTCGGGTCTAGACGGATTTGGGTCTAAATGAGTAAGGGTCTATGTGGGTCATTTAGAAGGATGAGTTTAAACGGGTCTTAGTCAAATGGGTCTCGGGTCGGGTCATCGGGTTCACCAAACTTTTTTTTTTAATTTGAGTGAATAATGAAAAAAAGGAAATGAGGTGGAGAAAAAAAAATATCCGCTATACCCATCCAAACTCGTTGGTTAATTGTTACACAATTATAGGTTATATTGAAAAACTCATTTAGACTCATCCAAAAAATGGGGAGGAGACCCAACAAACTCATTCCCTCCTAAAAATTAACCAAATTGACCTATAACTAATCAATAAGTCTAAAATTGTTACCTTTAATTATGGTTTACGACTCATGTTTGTCAAATTTAAGAAAGTAATTAGCATCTTTGAAGACTAACTAATTACTCCGTATAGTATTGGTTTGTAAATGTATATATGTAAATGTGTGTAATGATACACAAATACATGTATAGATAGTATATTATTTACTCAATATTTATTTAATTTTTTATTTTTGTTTTGATGTGTTTGAAATAGCGGAATAGATTGCAAGTAGCTAGGAATGTAATACAGACAAGAAAAAGATCATAAACCCGATCGAGTTTATGCATGTTTAAATTCTGAATATTAATTTGTGTACAGCTGCAAGTCATTCAACTTTTAAAAAACGATTAGCGCACATAGAAATTAAATGGATTGTGCACTAAATAACAAAGTTACATCACCTTTATTTGGTGTCAAGGTTTGACTTAATATAAAGAAAATTTTATTAATGGAAGCCAACTGCATGCTACACATACCGACCGAATAGAGATTAAAGATTATTGGTTCATTGCTATGTTATAATACACTAGAGTAATATATATAGAGTAGAATACAAAGTTTGGCTATAAATGGTGAATCAATATATATAATGGTGGTTTTTCATATGTAGAGTTAGTGACTCAAGATATGATAGTAAGAGTGAAAAAGTATGAAATTCATAAATTTGTCATAATGAAACACCCCTCTTTATTTACAACAATATTATATTATTTTACTCGAAAGCGTATAAATTTAAAATATATTTATATATATTGTACATTAAGATAATGTACTTACACAGTTATATATTCAAAATAAACCAACATAAAACTGTTTAAAAACTACATATGTCGGGGTATTATCTAGTACAAAACCAGGTTTACAACGAAACCATATCAGAGTCAAAATCTGTCAGACATTCCCTGCGAAAGCATCCGTTCCTGACACCCACATATATATATATAAAACCTGCAGGAAGTAGGATGAGGGATTAGCACAAAGCTAAGTGAATGAATTTATCACACACAATTCAACTTAGCTTAACCATCAGTTTACAGCAAATAATAGTAAACACATTCTTTTTCAATGAGGATCGGTGGCTCTTGGGATATCATAATACCCGGGGATATCCCCAAGAACACTTAACGTCAATCTGTATGGCCATTACAGAATAGACCGATAACTATTGGTTATTAAACTCATACACAGGTCTCAAACACAACAAATGAATCAAAACCTGTGTAATTCACATAATAACCAAAAAGTCCAACTACACGTTGACCTCAATAATCTGATACACATAGATTCACATATCAAGTAGATTCACAATCAATAATACATATTAGCAATCGTATAATCAATTTACTTATACTTGTTGCAACCAAACAGTTACAACTAAATCGAAGGGTGAGTTCTAAATCCACTCACCGATACCCTTGAAATCTCCACACTCAACTTTTATTCACTGAGCCTTTGGTGTATCTGAAATACCACAAAACACACAAGTTAATAACTTGTCATTAATCAACAACCTTAGATGAATCATGTTGTTATACAAGTAATCACACAACTTGCATATATATATATTACTTGTACATTTGTGATTGATACACAAATTAAAACTGAATTGATCCTATTCTGAACCAAAGCCGATCTGCTTTACCTTAGCAGATCTGCTTCCTCAATAAATTTCTAAGCTTTTTCACCCAAGTCAAGTTCTGTTGCATTTTTGAACTAAGCTAGCCGTTCGGCTTTTCTTTCATAGCCGATCTGCTTTGTAAAGCAGATCGGTTTCTTTAGTTAAATTCGTCCATTTTGTTCCTGGGTTAAATTCTGTTGAGTTTTTACACTAGCATAGCCGATCTGCTATGTATAGCCGATCGGCTATAGCCTGAAACCCAGAAAACTCAGTTTCGACCTGCACATTACCAGCTCGTATCCTAACTCCCAAATCCCAAATATTTAAGTACCAAATTACTTAAACCATACTTCAAATCATCAAGAAAGTATCCCATATCAATTAGTTAACATCAAACAACTTATTCAAGCATCAATCACTACCATTTTAAGTCTAATTCTTAAAACCCTCAAGTATAAACTTGAATCACATTTCAATTATAACCATATCACAAATTGAGCTAAGAATTCAACTCATTATCAATAGCTAATACTATTATCAACTTCAAACACATATAACTCAACAATTCATCAATTTCATGTTTGACCTAACTAATATTGAAGTTCATATAATTCAATTACTTACATGATGATGATGATAATAGCAAGAAGAAGATGAGGGCAACAATAAGAAATCCCAACCATAACCAAGCTCAAATCTTAACTTCTTTTGATTGAAATGAGTTCTAGGTTCATTCTTGAGGTTATCACTTGAAGAACTGAATTTGGGGAAAATGTCATAAAGAAAAGGTCGGCCTCTTTATGAACCGACTCAAATATTGGGTATTTTATACCCGTTCCAAATCTATTGTCTGGAACCGGAAAATCTCTTGCGAGAAATATCATTATATTTTACTGTCAACTGCAGTAATTTAAAACAACTAATATTTCACTAATCACAATAAGTTCTGAGACTTATTCACCTAAGTTTTTCAATATACAATTAATAACAAAGAATTTCTAATTAATAAAATACTCAATTTTAATAAGAAATTACCAGGCCCAACGCGAGGATGTTACACATAAGATGGAAATCACATAAGTTAAACATAAAAAATTTTGAGTTTTAATAATTGGGTTAAGTATCTAGAAATGTATTCAACTCGTCCCGAATGTCTATTGTATATATCATACTTACGAGGGGTGTATTTAATGCATCCAACTTTAAAAACGGTTTATTGTATGTATTTTAATGACGTGTCATCTTCTAAGGACGCCACGTGACATCTTAAACGGACGACACATCATTAAAATACATACAATTAACCGTTTTTGAAAGTTGGATGCATTAAATACACCTCCCGTAAGTATGATACATACAATAGACATTCAGAACAAGTTAAATACATTTCAAGATACTTATCCTTTAATAATTTTGAAAGTTTCTAAATATAAATTATTAAAAAGATTTATATAGAACTAGCAAAATTATCCATGTAAAACAACGGGGTATATATATGTAAAAAAATTTATAAGAAATTGGAAAAAGATTTGTGAGAAAATTTATTCAGTGATTGTCAGCGTTTGCTCCTGGTTATCTATGTATTGAAAAGAAAAAAAAGATTGTTGGTGAAAATTTTCTCCTAAAATGTTTGCTCTCCTTACTATATATACACGAGTAATAATAGAAATTGAATCAGTAACAAACACAAATGTTTAAATTTGTTCGAATGGAAAAAAAACCCTAAAATTAAAATTGAATAATCGAACTTTCCATCTTTTGAGCCACCTTTTCCTCATTGTCTCCCCCACATCAATATCAATAAGCATTATAATTACACTCATCAATAAAGTTAACATGCATCACTATAAGTCTAAGTTCAATTATTTTCCTGAGTTTGTAATGAAGAACAATAAAGAAATGCAATACGTCATCATCAATAATGAATAATTCTTGTTACTATACAGTGTCACCTTATAAATCACAAGTGCGTTCGCAACTAGTTTATTAGAGTATAAGCTTATATTATTCGTACGCTAAAAAAGGGTAAATTACAAAAAGCGTCCCTGTGATCTTTCACTTTCTCAATGATCATCCCTCCCAACTTTTTATTACACTGTCCATCCCCGTACTTACTTTTTTGTCCCAAATTCGTCCCTCCCTCGTTAAATCTAATAGATTGACCGTTAACTCATAACAAAATCACCAAAACACATTTTAATTTTAAAGGATATTAAACTCCAATCGACACCCAAACAAGAAAATCGGGACCCCAAGTCCGTAAAAATTCCATCGATTAGCACTCAGATCTGAAAATGAGACCAAATCATCTATTGAAACATACGCGATCTAGTTTCAGATTCAAAAATACGTGATACGAAGCCATCGATTCATAAACCTAAGTTCGCCAGAGAACATAATGATACGTGACGACATCGTTCACCGGAGAAGACGATGTGTCGTGGTGATGTTTGTTTGATGATTTCCTTGTCCATGTTGTTTGATGATTCCGTTGTTCATATAATTATTGTTTCTGTTATAATGTTGTTGACGATATTTGGTTTGAAATTAAATTTGCAAGAATAAATGATTGGTAAGGGGTGTTTGGTTATATCGGTATTGGTAACGATGATTTAATATTTTTGCTATTATTTGAATAATTGTGTTTCTTGATTTATTTATGTATACATGAACTTTTGCAATAGATTTAAATTTTTTTTGGTATGATTTGGATTGTTTTTTTTGGATATATTTTTGTAACAATGAATATTTGTAAAAGATGTTGTTCTTATTGTGTCATCCATAATAAAAAAAAATATGCAGTCATTGTATGATTCAGATTTGTGAAAGGAGGGCATTTTGGTTGTTTTTTTATTAGTTAACGGTTTATCCGTTATATTTAACGAGGGAGGGATGAACTTGGGACGAATAAGCAAGTACGGGGATGGGCGGTGTAATAAAAAGTTGGGAGGGATGATCACTGAGAAAGTGAAAGACCACAGGGACGTTTTTTGTAATTTACCCTAAAAAAATTATTGGGAAAATGACTCAAGGGCATGTTTGATTTGAGGGTTTTAGTACATGGGATTATGTGAATGGTAATTAGAATGGAGGGGAATGATAGTTCATGTTCGCTTTTGTGGTACCACTATATATTATTGTTTGGGAATGAAACCCTCATTTTGAAGGTTTTTCAAACCCTTGTATGTTGATGGGTTTAAGATTGATTACCATTCTCATATAACACATCATTATAGTGATTCTTTTACGTAAAACCAAACGCACCCTTAGTTTATATACATAAAAAAATATGATCCTGTATAAATATATCTTTCCTCTTAAATTTCTAAAAATAATATCTTTAATTTTCAAGGCACGTGTGTGTAGTGAGTAGTGACTATATTAATAAGCACATCATACAAAGACATGAAGATGCTTTTTGTTTGGTCAAACATTTAAAAAACAAAGTGGAGTTTAAAGAAAAGGTAAAGAAAAAAGACACATTTTAAAATTAAAAAAAAGGTTCAAATTGTAGTTAGTTATAATGGCAATGTTAACATCTCATCGACCCTAACCATTATAGGCAAGAAGGAATGTCCATAAAAGTTAATTTGGAACAAATATCAAAAAAGGAGAAGCATGACATGTTCGAATAGTAGAGTTCAATTATAATGGATGGAGAGAATAATCTAACTAGAGCTGTAATCGAGCTCGACTCATTTAAGATAAGTTCGAGCTCGGCTCATAGCTCGATAAGTTTTCATGATGCAGGTTCGAGTTCAACTCGAAAATGTTTTATAATAGCTCAAGCTCAGTTATACAAAAATATCTTTTAATATTTAATTTCTCAATAGCTATGTTAAAAAAAATTCGATAACAAAAATCATTTTAAATATATATATAGTGTTAAAATAAATTGTGAAAATAAGTTAAAAACTATGTAAAATAGTTTAACAATTTCACAATTTAATAATAATGTCATGTGCATATAAATAAATCACTATATGTATATACACATATAGATATTAAAGATCGATAACAGCTTAAGCTCGGACTCGAACTCGATAAAAGATAGACCCGATCAAGCTCAAACTCAAGCTCAAACCGAGCTCAAGTTGCTCGATAAAAGTATAACTCTTTGGAGCCCTAAGTCTAACCACGTCTGTTTTAGATTATACTCTTTCCATCCAAAAATAATTGTTTAACTAGTAATCAACATACAATTAATATTTATACTCCCAAGTGTTTAATTATTTGTTTTAAGCGTTATTAAAAAATGTGTAAGTAACAGTAAAAAAAATGATTATCTACTTTTAGAAGTGCACATTCTTTTTTAAAGTTTTGCTCTGATAATTGATGGATCACAAACTAGTTTGGGAAAATTACTTATTAAGAATCTAATAATTATTAATTATCATCGTTTTTAAAGTAATAAAATACTCTACTTAAATATATCATACTTAGGCCAAAAGTTCACATAGTAGTTGGAGTTTTAGTGAAAAAGTCCCCCCTGCAGGCAGATAATTAGCCCCACCTTGTCGACAATTACCACCTAATAAACTTGATTAATCACCTAAAATACAATAAGACTTAACTAATTAACCTAATTACTACTACAACTCATAATTCTGTTCTAAGCATCAGTCCATGCAGCAAAGACTGGAAAATGTCCAGAAGACACCCATGAAGAACTCACGTTTCCAGTAGTACCAGCAGCTGTAGCCATGGATGCACTTATTCCATCTGGGCTTTCTTCTCTCGAGCAGCTCAAGCTCGTTACCAACGAAGAAGGGTTCGAATGCTGCTGATTGTTAGGGCTCTTTAAATTCTCATGTAGTCCCTCAAGAGCTGATGTTGGTTGATGATCAATGGTCGTTAGCTGAGAATGTTGGTTGTTTTGGACAAAGTCACCATCTGTTGTGTTTGGGGTGGGCATCGCTTTCTTTCGCCTGGCTAGCTCTCCGGCGAGCAAAGTAGTGCTAGCAACGATTCTTTCAACGTCATATCGCGAAACATCAAAGTTTGTGACAGCATTCACACCACGAAACTTGATCGCTGCAACATCATAAGCCTCAGCTGCCTCCTCTTGAGTACCTGTAGAGTTTTAATTAGATTAGACCGTATATAAGCTTTTAAAATTTTAATAGCCAAAAGTAGCATTTAAATTTTGAAGAACTTACTGAAGGTACCAAGGTAAAGATCCTTGTTTCCAGCTACACGACCGATTCGAGCTTGCCATCTTCCATGCTGATGATGCCTGTCCATTTATTATACAATTAGCATCAGCTGAATATGAATATTTTACATCACCAAAATTATCATGAACCCACAAAATATAAACCTAACTTTATATTACATGTCTAACCTTGTAACACCTCGATAAATCGAAGCGCCCCTAGAAAATCCACTGCTCTTCCTGAAAAATTGATACTATTACTAAATTTATAAGAAAAACATTCTGTGAAATACACAAGCTTTTCTACACTACCTTCGTAAGTGGGCTACAAATTCTTGGCGACTCATGGACTTCATGGTTTCGAGTTCCTGATGGTAGTTCTCGAGCTACAAAAGTAATAGTAACTCAAATCATGTCAATGTACGTTTTCGATCAATTTGTTTAAAAGATATATATTTTCGTTCCTCATTCAAAAATTTACTCTTGTAAATTTGATATCTTACAGGGAAGTTGATATGAGTCGTGGAACCCCAATACTTAAGCGCAGCCATGTCGTATGCTCGAGCTGCTTTCTCTTCCATATCATAACCACCTAATTTTATAGAACCCCTAATGTAAATTTGATCTAGCAGTGGAAGTAACATAAATACATTTAAAGAAGACACTTACCAAGATACACTGAGATATGGAGCAAATATCAAACATGACCAAAAAATAAAAAAGATTAGTTGACAAAGCAAGAGTTTATATTCAAGATGAGAAATAATATATTATACTAGTATCAAATTTGAAGGTAACCTTGTCTTCCTTTTCTGGTTTGGCCCTCTTTTTTGCAACTATTATCCCATAAATGTGCTTCATATCTTCCAGTCCACCTATGCCTAATCATGCCAAAATTAGCAAACTTCTCTAATACAGCCATACTTTCTACCACATTTTAGAAGACTACCACTGTACCACATTTTAGATGATTAAACTAAATATATAGTGTCAAGTGGTTGAACACCTGTTTTTCCACTTACTTTCTAAATACGTATTAAACATTTTACTTACTGAAAATAAACTTCCACTACAGTTATGAAAAATAAATAAATTAAAAAACATTGTTAAAAGTGGAATACCTTGTGACACCTCTGAACTGAGAAGTTCTTTGACCAAAAGTATCAAGTGATTTCCTATGAACAGGCAGTTTTTGAGCAACTTTACTACACTCTCTTTTCTTTGTTTCCACTATCATACACTGATCTGTTTTTCCAGTTACACTGCTTGACTGAGAACCAGGGCTCATGCTCAAACTCAGTGACTGCACATTACCAAGACCACCACCAGCACCAGCACCATCAACCATGGTGGTTCTCATTTCTTGATGATGGTTGTCAAGTGACATGTAAGTGGTTCCTGATGAGTACAGTGGTGGTGGTTGACATACAACCCATGAGTTCATGTGTTTAGCAACAGTACTAGTTTCTTCTTCTTCTTCATGAATCTGATACATGGTATTATTAGGTTGACATTGAATGTCTTCAGGGTACAACCATCTTGGTTCTGGGTACAAGCTATCTAGGCTTAAAGCCATTGATTCTCTCTCATGGCTTCCATAGTCATGAGCCACCCCTAAAAAGTCTTCAAATTTAGGTGAAGAATTTGGCATCATCCCTTCAGTTCACATTACAAATAATATTAAAAACAAATTTAAATAAACAAACATTTTTGCATCCAAAGTTTCAAACTTTTTTGTTAAAACCAATATATTACATACACTAATTCATTACCTTGTGAATGTGAAGAAGAAAGAGCTTCCAAGATACAAAGAGAGCCATCAGATTTTAGAGGCATAACAGTCAAAGGTGAGAAGAAAGTAGTCCCATTTTCACCATAATAAATACTACTCGTACTATATCTCTCCATATTAATTTCTTTACTTATTTAGTATTTTATTTGTGAGGTTGGGGTGCATGTAAATAATGTTTATGTAAATGTAAATGTGAGTGGGATACGATATGGAGTTTATGATCAAAGAAGTGGTCGGATGAAACTAAACAAAGAGAATGAAATGCAGAAGGAGAGCAAGAAATGCTGGGTGGCACCCCTGCATCCCATGGGGATCTGTGAGCATAAATAGAAAGACTCAAAATAACACACACAAGATCACACGTTTACTATGTGTGTGATAGTATACAAACACCGAAACAATCTTTTTCTACTTATAGTATGTTTAGAGCTTTGTATGTTGGAAGAAGTATTTGATGATGAACTCCAAATCATGTCAAGCCTTTGCTAAAAATGCATAGTAGTATTAAATTTTAAAAAGTTGTACATGCTTTTGATACTATATAACTTATCAAATACCCATTTCGTTCCAAATTAAGTATTCTGAATTAGATCTGAAAATCTTTCTTTTTCAACTTTGACCTTAAATATTTTTGGTTGTGTTATATAATACTTTAGTAAAACTATATCAATGAAAATACATTTAAAACTCATTCCATTCGTATATTTTTCATCAACTATTATATAATACAAACAAAAATATTTAAGGTCAAAGTTGAAAAAGAATGACTCAAAAAGTCAAAACATGACACTTAATTTGGGACGGAAGAAGTAAGAAGAACGTTGTTCTCTATAAATTTAAGGTGCATTTAGTTATGTAAACATTTTCTCAAATTTTTTTAACGGTGAGTGTTTTACTTCTCTAGGATAGCGATGAAAATTTAAAAAATAAGTTTTTCTTTTATGAGAAAAAGTAGACATTATAAAGTAAAAAAACTTTTAAAAGTATATTTCTATTTTTTAGTTATTGAATGAAATATATGAAATTATCTTTCCTTAAAAAAATTTTTATAAAAAAATCGAATTTAAATATATTTTCTATTTTTCTATTTTTATTAAGGAAGAATTCTAATAGAAAATAACCGAAACTTTATGAACTTGTGTTTGAATCTAAGCTATTAGAGAAGTTGTGGAATCACACCCTAATAGTTTGATGATCAAGACTTGAATGAATAAAACAGCATACAATAACAATAACAATACGATTACAATCAAAAGCTCTAATATTATTCAATTTCAATAACACGGATATATAGTTTGTATTAGGGTTTACAACCTTAGAACTAACATCATCATCTATCGCTATCTCGCAACTCTATTTACATATATAGTTTTGTACAATCAAACCTACAATTAAGGAAACTAAATCTATTCCTTATACAATACAAAACTCTTAGCCCACCTAGTATTTATCATTAACATCATTAAATTGATATAACATTGAACATCAGTAATATTACATGGACAACATTTACTTCTGATTTACATTAACGTCACTAATCTTCACACTTCACTTGCAGCACTAACTCGGATCAACGGTAGTAATCTTCTGTAGCGGCAGTAACTTTGATCATGCAACACTAATATTTTTAAGCAGTAGTAATCGTTGAAGCACCAGAAAATATGACCAGCAACATTAATTCTTGAACTAGTAGCCGTAACGACTTAGAACATTTCAAACCCAACAAAGTCTCTATATGATGTGTCATATGAACTACTCGTACTACTTTAAATAAAGTAAGTGTAACTTTAGGATTGTTTAAGAGCATCCACAATGATATGTTTATACAAAGCTTTTTTATTATTTTTGTGTAAGAACCTTTTTTATAAAAGCTTTAGAAAAAGTTTTTCCTCCATTAATAAAAAGTCTTTCCTCAATATAAAAAAGTTAAAAAGTACACAAAATATATAGATAGAGATAGTAAAGCTTTAGAATTTCAAAGCTTTTCACTCTCACCTTGCTACTTTTATACATTTTAATTGTTTTTTATTGATATAAAGCTTTTTGTCAATGGGTGAAAAGCTTTTATAAAAATGCTCTTACACAAAATTCATAAAAAAGCTTTGTATAAATCTATCATTGTGAATGCTCTAACTAGACTCGTTCACAGTTACTTATAAATACTCCATTCGTCCTATAAAAATTGATACACAACATATTTTGTTAGAAACATTTTTGCTGAAATTAAGATATGTTAAATAAATGTTATTTTTCTTATTATCGTCAAAATAAGTTTGACTGAATTTTATCAAAGATATAAATGAATTAGTGTAACTAGCGTAATACCCGCGCTATGTAGCGGAATACGTCAGTTGTATATTATGCCTATTCTTCAATGATTATCTACTAAGATGACTGAATAACAATACTATACTCGTATATAGAGTTGAGAATTCAAAATATGATAGTAAGAGTAATAATAATGAAAACGGTAAATTAATATAAAATAAAGATTACGTAAGTTAAATTTGGAAGTGTTTAATTTTAGTATTAAAATCAAAAAGTTTCTGTATATCATTAAGGAAATATGTAGCATTAAATGAGAGATGTAAGAAAGGTAAATTTGTCATTTTAAATAATTTAAGAATTTTAAGATTCAATAGTTGGACATGCTTTATAAGTATTGTAGATAAATGAGGGTAGATCAGAAGGTTAATGAGTTTTAATAGTTATTTTTACAAGTAGAGAATAGTTTTGAGACAAATATAAATACTAATATGAATATTTATTTCGTGACAGATGAAGTTTCGTGAAAAATCTACAACGATTTGGCTAAGTATGACTTAAAATTATCCAGAGCACAAATAAGGATTGCACGTATGCATATTATAGATGTCACAATTTTAAAACCATTGGTTATTTGTGTGTCAAGTTTGGTAGTAATATATTTATGACGTGATGTTTTTTGTTGGGTCTCTCTTTATATCTGATATAACCTCTAAATGTATAATCAACGGGTCTAGGTGGTTGATCAAGCATAATTTATACCTGAGTGCGGATTGGGTTTGTTCGATTCGTTACTCTCCGCGACTTGCGTAAGGACCCATTGGAATGTATAGAATGAGACCAAGGGTGGTGTGAATCGGTGATGAGGAGATGAATAGTGATCTGTTCTTGATGGTGAAGATGTAAGTGTGAAATGAGTGGGTATATTCTTGAGGTGTTGAGGAGTAAAACACTATTCATCTCCTTGTATTTATAGTGGAGTATGGTCACCTTGATGAACAAGTTTGCCACGTGTCATCATCTTGTAGCTTTGATCGCACGGTTAAGTCACCACCTTGATGGGTACTATTCATCGTACGGTTGAGTCACCATCTCATAGTTCTAATCGTACGGCTGAATCACCATTTGGTGGCACTGCTCATCGTGTGGTCAGATCATCATGTTGACAGTACTAATCGTACGGCTACGATTGATGCTTCCTGTTTGTGGGTCCCTTGTGATGACGTGGACCAATGGTAGGGCTGGATGGGGATCCTTGTCGGTCACTAGGGGGACCACCACTAACGTAGGTCAATCCCGTCATCAGGTTGTCTCCTAACAGAAGACAAGGACGTTACCTTGATGGGCTTGCGCCATTGGCTTGGGCTTTGGAAATTGGGCTTCCTGTAAACTGGGCTTCACGTTATGGGCTTTCCTGTCAACGACATTCCCTGTTCAAGGGTTCTCCTGTCGACAAGATTCCCTTTTCAGAGTTTTCCTGTTTAATAAGTCTCCCGGCGGATTGATTCCGCCTGTGAAACAGGCCTGTTTGTTTTGTTTGCAGGGGTATTGGAATGGTACCCGATTAAGTCCCCCCAGTTTAGTTTGTTGGTGCTTGCATCAGGTAACTAAACTTAAAACTTCCTTTTTCAGGGGAAAATTCCAGGATAGTCTTTAATCTTTACTTACTTATTTCCAAGTTTTGAGTTTTTGACAGGGAGAGGGGATAAGTTGCATCGTAGATGCAAGGAAGACGTGGCCTGTTTGTGGCCATTTATTGCTTACTAATGGCGTCCCCTCAATGTGTCAGAATATTAAATGCACTAAATGTTTGAATGCATAAGGAATTGTGCATGCGGCGGCAGAGGCGCGTGTAGTGTTGGTTTTCATTTCTGTTCACGTGCCTCTCCTGAGATTGTAACACGTGTACGGTGTTGATTAAGGCCCATAGGCCCATGGGCCTTTGACGGTTAATTTTTCCTCCTATAAATAGGACTCTTTCTCCTTTAACGCACACTTTACGTTTTTACAGATTTATAGATTTCAAAATTTTCTCCCTCTTCTTCTTGCAATTCCGGCGATTGTGTTGAGACTTCCGGCGAGCACCTAGGTTTGTATTCTTGCTTATACAATCTCCTCTTTTTTATACCATTTATCTGTATTCGTGTCTTTTATTTTCTTTTAAACTTGTGGAGCCGTCATCTCGCACCACCACCTCTGCCCTCGTCCCTTCCATCTCTGGCCCTATGGCTAGAGTGACATCTCAATTTTCCAGTGGCACTGTAGAATCCGTTCAAAGTTTGATAGATAGGGACGCTTTGTTGGATCTTATTTCCTTGTATCCATGTATAGATAGGTATGAGCCTGTTGCGTCGTTACCTTCACAACGCGCTCACTTGCCTCCTGTAGGTAAAGTGGCTGTATATTTCCACTGGTTTTCGATTAGTAATTTTAGGTTACCCCCCACACCTTTTTTGATCTCCTTGTTAGAGTATTATGGCATAGGGTTTTCTCAACTACACTCTCTTGGCCTTCAAAAAATTATTATGTTTGAGGTCTACTGTAGATTACATAGGAAAGAGCCCTCCCTGTTATATTTTACTTCCCAATTCTCTCTTACCAACTCCCCGGAGAGTTGGTTTTCTGTGGCCAAACGTTCAGGGAGATTTGCCAACTTCTGTGGTCCTAGGGCAGACGGCCTGAGAGGCTGGAAAGAAAGATTCTTTTTTGTTGATGTTTCTATATTCCCCCTGAATAAGCCGGGGCTCCTTCGATGGGTGAACCCTTAAGATTGGGTCAATAGGTTGCGCCTGTGAAGAACGCGCCTCCTGAAAATCTTGATTCTGACCCCGAGGTTGACGCGGACTTCCTTCGCCTGCTTCGATAGGGCGGTGTTGTGATGAGACCGTATCCGGATTCCGTCCTTGCTATGGCGAGTATGAGCGGGAATTTTGGTATGCAGGGCAGAGTTCTTATCTGCAAGTATCAGGATAAAGGTAGGGCGTGGTGGTATTCAGGCGGTTCCAAATATTCTTTTCTGTTATTTGTTATCTTTTGTATTGTTCTTATGGTTTACTGACTCTTTGCAGTGATGGAATTCAATAGCTTTTTGTCTGCTGATGACCTATCTGGAGTTGAGATAGGTCATACTTCTGTTGACAACATCCCTACCAATCCTGATGGTACTCCAATGGCCACTCTTCCCAGTGGGTCTGAGGTTCCTGCTGACTACGCCGCTGTGGATGACTTGGGGGAGTTTGCGGGGAAGAAGAAGAAGTCTACTGCGCCCGGTGGGAAGAGGAAGAAAAAGGCTACCCGTGTTGTGGTTGTGTCTTCTCCGGAGACTGCTGGTGGTTCTGAGACAGCGGAGCCAGTTTTTGAGTATCGGCCTATACAGAGGTTGCGGGACGAACCCACGGGTAAGCTATTCTCCTGTGATATTTATATCTTTGCATTTTGTTGAATTTGACTTAGGCTTTTTCTTAACACTTTTGTTTTTTTTTAGACGAGGAAGGTGAGACGCCAGTTGCCAAGAAGAGGAAAAGAATTCAGTTCTTTGCTGGTGATGATTTCTCCTCCATGTTTCAGGCAGGCAGCGGTTCCAGCTTCTCCCTTCCTGATATGGATTTTGATGAAGATGAAGATGCTGCAGACTTCCTGGGTGGTGCCCGCGGTCCTATCCCTGCTGGTCCAGAATCTGATTTGAGCGCCTCATCGGTTTTTGTTCCCGGGTGGAAGTTCCAGGTTGACAATCCTGGGCACGATCTTCAGTTCTGCCGGGATTATATCCTGCATGTTATGCCTCCAGTTGTTGAGGAGAAGATGGCTACTTTGAATGCCCGCCAGAGCATTAACCGTGGTCTAAAAGCTACCTTCGATTCTCTGATGTGGAGCGTTAACACTTTGAAGGTGGCTGACCATTTTGAGAAACTCAGCAGGAAGCTTGGGTTGGCTTTGAAGAATGATCGCGTTAAGGTAGCGCAGGAGAGGGGGAGTTATGCAAAGTTCAGGGCGGATCATGCAGCGGATATTGAGAAGGTCGGCCAGATGGCTCTTGAGATTGAATCTTTGAAGGAGCAGCTAGCTGTTCAGGTAATTGTAGTTTTCTTTCCTTTTTTTTTTTTTTTTGAATAAGCTTTGGGTTTTTGATTGCTTACCACTTATACTATTAATTTAAACATAGGTGCAAAAATCCATGGACATGGAGTCTTCCCTGCAACAAAGTGGACTCGAGTTGAATTCTGCCAATGCTCAGAGGGATGAAGCCTTTGTTGCCAGGGATGCAGCCATAGCGGAGAGGGGTCAGGCCCAGCTAGAGAGGGATGCAGCAGTGGAGGATAAGAGAAAACTCCAGAGGGAGCTCCCTGATTTGATCATCATCTCACTGGGCTGTTCCGGGATTATAGGGCCTTTCAATCGCTTGCTGCAGCTTGTTAGGGCGCAGGGGAGACATGAGACAGCTGTCCTGACTTCAAAGCATATCAATCCTCTCCCTGCATAACTGGCTGCACAGGTTGACCCTGAGGTGACTAACAAGTAAAAGCAGCCCAGCAGGTGTTATCGAATTTGTCTACCTCCCCTTTCCTGGAGAAACTCGTAGAGGACTTGGACACGCCTGTTGATACTCTTTTATCCATGAAGCCCGGACGTTAGATTTGTTCAGTTTATGTAATTGGAAGTTCTGTAAACACTTGTTCTTAAGATACTTGATGTATATTTGTACATTTATTTTGAAATATATTCATATATATTTTGTATACTTTGTTTTGTGCTTGTTTGATTGTTTTGAGCTCTCATTTGACAAGGCTTGTATATTTTTATTTGTCTGGTGGTCATGACCTGGCAAATTCTAGTTTGCCTATAGTGCAGGAATTGCCAGCTAGCAAGCCTATTGGCGAATACTTGTGTCATTCCTGCATCGGTCTGATTCAACACTTTGCCAACCTATTGGTTGAGGTGAATCTCTGCTAGGGATAGGGCTAGAATTCACCTTCCACTGTGGCAGGACCGCCACTCTTGCTTGCCATTTTAGTTGATGAAAATCAACTAAGTGTGGGGAGTGGGGTATTGCGGAGTTTTTATTGTTTAACTCTGACCCATGAAATGGTTCTGTGCATGTGACATACCCTGGAAGGGGATATGTCCTTGGCACTTTGTAATATATTCGACAAAAATAAATAGCAAGTTGGCACGAACAACTAAATTTTATTGATAAAGTGATTCGACAAATCATGCCTATCAGGAGAGGTGATCAGGCCCTCCTGGGCTTACAGATAGTTGTTCAAATGTAGCATTTTTTTAGATTTGTTGCGTGCCAAGTGCGGGGAACAGATGTACCGTCTGGGTGTACCAGGGAATAGGCTCCGTTGCCGTGTGTTCCTGCAACTTGATAGGGTCCTTCCCAATTCTGCCCGAGCTTTCCAGTATCTTCTGCCCTGGAAGCCTCGTTTTTCCTCCATACATAGTCTACTGTAGCGTACTCCCTGCCTTGTACCTTCCTGTCGTAATACCTGGCCATTTTGTGCTTGTTCCTTGCCTGCTGGACAGCTGCCATTTCCCTGACTTCTTCTACAAAGTTGAGATTTTCTTTTAAGGACACTAGATTGGCCTCCTCATTAAACTGTAGTACTCTTTCTGTTGGAACGCTTACTTCTGCAAGAATAACTGCTTCTGTCCCATAGACCAAGCTAAAGGGAGTTACCCATGTACTACTTTTCTTTGACATTGTGCGGTGAGCCCACAACACATTAGGCAGTTCATCGATCCACCATGTTCTAGATTTTCCTAGCCTTACCTTGATTCCGGCCACAATGTCTCTGTTTACAACTTCTACCTGTCCGTTTGCCTGAGGATGGGCGACAGATGTGAAAACTTGCCTGATTGACAATTCACTACACCATGATTTGAACAGATCAGAGGCGAATTGTGTTCCATTGTCACTAACAATCTCATGGGGGATTCCAAATCTGCAGACTATATTTTCCCATACAAAGTTTACCATTTTCTTTCCTGTTATCTGGGCCACCGGCTTAGCTTCTACCCATTTGGTGAAGTAATCCACAGCTACGACGATGAACGTAACCCTACCAACTTCAGGGGGAAAGGTCCAACGATGTCAATTCCCCATTTGTAAAATTGCCAGGGGATGTAACCGGGATCAGGTCATGTTTCGGGGTTCTTGATATTGGGGCGTGAATTTGACAGGACTGGCACCTTCTTACCACGGCTAAGGTGTCGTGATGCATAGTTGGACAGAAGTAACACTGCCTCATTATCTTTCCTGTGATTGCTCTAGGACCAGAGTGTAAGCCACATGATCCCTCATGCACTTCCCTGATCAGCATTTCGGCCTGTTTTGGGCCAGCGCATCTGAGGTTTGGGCCCAAAAATGACTTCCTGAATAACTTTCCGTTTTCGATGGTATACATGGGTGATTTTAATCTGATTTTTCTTGCGAGGAATCTATCATCAAGGAGCTTTCCATGCATGAGGTATGCTCTAATCGGAGTCATTCAGTTATCTTCTGTTTCTTCAATGGGGCTTACTTCATTATCCCTGTCAATTGACTTTTGTTTTAGAACTTCTACGAGTACTTCTTTTGTCAGGTGGGCGAATGTCAGGGATGCCAACTTGCTTAGCACATCAGCTTTTTTATTTTGGCTTCTTGGCACTTGGTCTATTTTAAAATGTTCAAATTTTTTGATCATCCCCTGAGTAATTTCTATGTATTTTTTCATTGCAGATTCTTTTGCTTCAAAACTTCCGTTTACTTGGTTGGCTACCAACTGGAGAGAAACAATGTTTATTTGCTCAGCTATTTTCAGGCTTGCAATCAGAGCTTCATATTCGGCTTCATTGTTTGTGACAGAGAAATCAAATCTCAGGGCGTATGTGTACTCTTCCCCGATGGGGCTTGTCAGTATCAACCCAGCCCCTGAGCCTCCCGAACTTGCTGCACCATCAATATAGAGTTCCCAAATGTTCCGAACGGGAGCGTTGGTGATCATGGAGGTTTTTTCTTCACATTCTTTTGGTAACTCTACCAGGAAGTCTGTTATGATTTGGCCCTTTATTGCGTTTCTTGGGCAGAATTCAATTTCATGTTCTCCCAACTCTATTGCCCATTTAGCTAATCTTCCAGATTTTTCAGGTTTTTGTAACACCTGCTTAATCGGTTGATCTGTGAGTACTACTATCTGATGCGCCTGGAAATATCGACGCAAGCGCCAAGCTGAGTGCACCAGGGCCAATATGAGTTTCTCGATTGGCGAATAATTCAATTCTGCCGGTTGAAGGGCCTTGCTGACGAAATATACAGGCATTTGTATTTTATTCTTTCTGCTATTAGGACAGAACTAACAGCAGAATTGGATCCTGCCAGGTACAGGGTGAGGGTTTCTCCTGGGATTGGTGCAGTCAGGGTTGGAAGTTTTGCCATGAATTCTTTCATTTCTTGAAAGGCCTTCTCCGCCTTCTCGGTCCATTGGAAGTCTTTTTTGTCTTTAACGCCCTTTAGTGTAGCAAAGAATGACAGAGATCTCTCTGCGGCCTTTGACAGGAAACGAGTCAAAGTGGCCAACTTTCCTGATAGACTTTGAACGTCCTGTTTGGTTTTTGGGGACGACATAGTAACAATCACCTGGACTTTATCTGGGTTCGCTTGAAAACCCCCAGTGGTGATTAAATGCCCTAAAAATGTGCCTTCTTCCATTCCGAAATAGCACTTGGAAGGATTGAGTTTCATATTAATTCCCCTAACCGTTGCAAATGTCTCCGAGATGTCATCCAGCATGTTTGCTTCTATTTTTCTTTTAATTACTAGATCATCTACATATGCCTCAACATTCCTGCCGATTTGATTCCTGAAAGCAGAATCAATTAGACGCTAGTATGTTGCGCCTGCGTTTTTGAGTTCGAATGGCATTTTTTTGTAACAAAAGATTCCCTGGTTTGTATGGAAGGCTGTCTTGTCTTCATCATTTTCAGCCATTTAAATTTGGTGATAGCCTTTGTAAGCGTCTAAGAAGCACTTCAACCTGTATCCTGCAAGTGACTCGACTTTCCAGTCTATCTCAGGCAAAGGGTAGTTGTCCTTTGGGCAGGCCTTGTTTAGGTCAGAGTAATCAACGCACATTCTCCATGTGCCGTTTGGTTTCTTTACCATAACTGGGTTTGCGACCCATGTTTGATATTTGACTTCCCTTAGTATACCAGCAGCAACCAGATCTTCTACTTCCTTCTGTAAGAAGGCACTTCTTTCAGGTGCCATTTCTCTTTTCTTCTGTCTTAACGGTGTGACGGAGGTCTTTGTGTTCAGGGAGTGTTCTTCTATACTTCTTGGCACCCCTGTCATGTCTGCTGGTGTAAAAGTAAATACGTCTTGATTTTCAATTAGTAGTGCCTTTAGCTGCTGCTTAATCCTTGAGGGTAACTTTTGGCCAATAGTTACTGTTTGATCGGGGAACTCTTGGTTTATTATTACTTCTTCCTGTGATTTATTTACCTGAGGTGAGCTCCCTGTTTCCGGTTTTTGGTTTACTTGAGAGCATTCAATTTGCAAAAGTCTATCTGCGTGTACCGTTGCTATGCCTTCTGGTGTTGGAAATCGTACCATACCATGGATTGTTGATGTTACAGCTCCAAATTGTAACATAGCTGTTCTTCCAAGTATGGCGTTATATTTAGATGGTGAGCGAATGATTATGAAATCCAGCATAGCTTTTCTGTAACGTGGGTATGCCCCCAGTGTAACTTCAAGCTTGATCTTTCCTAGCGGCCAATTTGTTTCTCCTGAGAAGCCGACTAGTGGTTGCAGGAACTCTTCTCTTCGAATTTTAATGTGCTCCGGAAGTTGTTCGAAGCAGTGCTCATACATGATCTCCGTATAACTACCATTATCCATGTATACCCTGTTAATCTGGAAATTTGCTATTTTAGCCGTTATTACAAGTGGTTCAGCGGATGGATTTACTCTGTGAATAGCAGGGAAGCTTATCTCCTGTAATTCCCACATCTCGACTTGTTCTATTTTTCTTTTTTGTCTTGGAGCTAGGGGACTAATCATAAGTATGACTGCGTCAGGTGTGGGTAGCTCGGCTGTGGCTTTACCTTTCTTGGTCTCTCCCTGGTGGAAATTCCTAGCTCCCTGTGCTAGATGCTCCAGCTTGCCGTCTTTAATCGCCTTGTAAATCTGAGCTTTTAGCTCTCTGCATTCGTTTATATCATGCCCTCTTTCTTTGTGAAATTTGCAGTATTTGCCATTATCGTTTGGTTTGGGAGCTATGGGATGTGGCTTCTTGAATCCCTTAGCAACAGGTTCAGTGACTAGTATCTCGTGTGGAGTTTAGGACAGGGAAGCTACAACCCTGTCTTTCTCCAAGTTTTTGTTATACGGATGAAATCTGTTCACCTTGCCATATCTTCCTCCCAACTGTCCCTTGTTATGCCCTTGGGACATCTGATGTTTGTGATCACCCTTTGAATTATTGACGGCCTATATGTTTCTCCGGTTTAACTGGCGTTTCTCTATTGCCCTGATGTAGTCCCTGGTCTGAGACACCTGTGTTGCAAAAGTTGGTGGCGTCTCACCGATGAATTTATCTACCAGTGCCTGGAATCGACTATCGTCCAGGCATGATATGAATCCGGACACTTGTTGGCTTTCCGGCAACCCTGGAATTTTTAGGCATTCATTGGTGTACCTGTCAATAAAATCACCCAGGGACTCATGGGGATGTTGTTTTATCATGTGGGCTTGCACATGTGACCTTACTTTTTTTTCTTCTGGTGGAAATGGCTTACAAACTTTCTCCTGATATCATTGAAGCAGGTAATGCTACTTTCTGGTAAATCCCAAAAGCAAGATTTAGCGTATGACCTAAGCACTGAGGGGAACATTTGGCAGGCAACATCGTCTTCCCAGTGTTATGTTTTAATGGCATGATGGAATGATTGAATAAAATCTTCAGGATCTGATGTCCCATCATAAGTTCCTAGGGTGGCAGGGACCGAAATTCCCCACGGGAGTGGTATGCTAGCAATTGTCGGGTGGAATTGAGTATTTGAGTCAGGGATTACATTTTGTGGCTGAGGCGTTTTTCCTTGCATGACTGCCAGGAGATTTGCCAACATTGGTGGTAGTGGTGGTGGTGGCGGTAATACTACCGGGGGTTGCATTAACTGTGCAAGGAGCTGTCCCAGGGCATTTGCAGTCTCCTGCGCGGGTGTCTGAGACTGTTGTGACTGCAAGAATGGTGCTTGTTGAAACGGCATCTGTTGGAATGGTGCCTGTTGAAATGGTATCTGCTGAAACGATGCCTGTTGGAATGGTACCTGCTGAAATGATGCCTGTTGGAATGGTACCTGCTTAAATGATGCCTGTTGAAATGGTGCCTGTTGGAATGGTATCTACTGAAATATTGGGAATTGTTGTGATTGTTGTTGTTGACTTTGTGCAAGAGGTTGTTGGAAATTTTGTGCAGGCGGTTGTTGGTATGTCTGTTGGACATTTTGCTGGGGAAACTGTTGGAACGCCTGCACGAGTGGCTGTTGAAACGACTGTTGTTGACCAACACTTGATTGTGCTTGCTGGAAGGGTTGTGATCCCGTTCCAATAAGGGGAGGTTGTCCGGTTGTTGGTGTTGGTCCTTGATTCTGTGACGTTTGCCCTGCGGGTGTGGAAAAACCAACTGACGACGTGCCTGCTCTAGCATCTGTCTGTGATTCCATGCAGCCATTTCTCCGGAAGTATCCATTGGCACTTGTGTGTTCTAGACTGAGAAATGCATCATGTTTTCGCCGGCCGTTGGTGAGAAGCCGGTATTTGACGCCATGGTGTGTGTCGCTGAGTGCGCGCAGTAAAAACTGTTAGAATATTTTAAATAGCTCAACAAGAGAGTTAGGGTTTTAGCAAATGGATGGCGCCATTTGATCAAGCATAATTTATACCTGAGTGCGGATTGGGTTTGTTCGATTCGTTACTCTTCGCGACTTGCGTAAGGACCCGTTGAAATGTATAGAACGAGACCAAGGGTGGTGTGAATTGGTGATGAGGAGATGAATAGTGATCTGTTCTTGATGGTGAAGATGTAAGTGTGAAATGAGTGGGTATATTCTTGAGGTGTTGAGGAGTAAAACACTATTCATCTCCTTGTATTTATAGTGGAGTATGGTCACCTTGATGAACAAGTTTGCCACGTGTCATCATCTTGTAGCTTTGATCGCACGGTTAAGTCACCACCTTGATGGGTACTATTCATCGTACGGTTGAGTCACCATCTCATAGTTCTAATCGTACGGCTGAATCACCATTTGGTGGCACTGCTCATCGTGTGGTCAGATCATCATGTTGACAGTACTAATCGTACGGCTACGATTGATGCTTCCTGTTTGTGGGTCCCTTGTGATGACGTGGACCAATGGTAGGGCTGGATGGGGATCCTTGTCGGTCACTAGGGGGACCACCACTAACGTAGGTGAATCCCGTCATCAGGTTGTCTCCTAACAGAAGACAATGACGTTACCTTGATGGGCTTGCGCCATTGGCTTGGGCTTTGGAAATTGGGCTTCCTGTAAACTGGGCTTCACGTTATGGGCTTTCCTGTCAACGACATTCCCTGTTCAAGGGTTCTCCTGTCGACGAGATTCCCTGTTCAGAGTTTTCCTGTTTAATAAGTCTCCCGGCAGATTGATTCCGCCTGTGAAACAGGCCTGTTTGTTTTGTTTGCAGGGGTATTGAAATGGTACCCGATTAGTGGTTATAGCAAGTAAGAAGTATTTTTGAAGGCCTTATTTCATTTTTTATTTTTCACTCATATGAAAAAATGTTTGGTGAAAACCTGATGAGTCAACTCGACTCGAGACCAATTTAACTCGAACCTTTATCCATCTAAAACAAACTCTTCTAGACTTATGATCTAGTCCATCCGACTCATTCATTTTGACACTTATACCGAGTAGTATATTGTAAATGAAATACTCCGTATATAGCACTATTTTAAATTTAAAATACAGAATAAGTATAATAATAAATTAAAGGCATAAACATAAAAAAGGCGGGTTGTATGGATTTGACGTTAAAGGACGGCTGCCCAATGCAGTCACCTCAAGCAGACTAACAGTACGTAACAGCTACCCCTATATATAAATACGGAGGGAGTATCAATCAAATAGTCTTATTTTCCCACCTCCATAAAAAGCCGATCTGATTATATAAAATTTGTTTGTTCTATTTTATAACTCAAAACTTAAATTTATAAATAAACATCCCAAGCTGTTTGTTCTATTTCTACCGTATCACCTTTCAGATTCTAGCAAAAACTAATCCGAAAATCATAAATGGGCTTAATATGTAATAATGAAATAATAATAAACTATTTATTAAAATCCATGTTCATATAATAATAAGAATTAGAATATAAGAATATAAAGATGTAAGCTAAATCAAAGTTCCTTTACAAAAAGTTGTTTCTACGAGATCTTTTTAATCTGATGCGACTCTTCCCCAATGGTCAATGACTACACCTCAAGCAATGTTCAGTTTTTTTACTGTAAAATCGCGGGGAGTAGGGATTAAACCCCTTACCTATTTCACAAAAGCTCTCACTTTCATGATTCACGGAGATATTTACGTCGGGAGAATCATAGCACTGGGCTAAAGCCGCAATGGTTCAAATTCCTTTGATAATGATTTTCGTGTAAAAGTCCATACAAGTCCGTATGCATGTTAATATCATAATTTGGTGGAGACAGATTTTCCATTGGGGATGATTTTGTCTTCAACATGACATTATTTTAAATGACAACTTTTTATACTCGGTCTTTTATTGGAATTTTATTTTGGAGGGAAATATGTACAAATTTAGCTTTTGATTATAAGGTCATGATGAGTCAATCCACTTAATGTCCCTTTTTCATTATGCTCCCATAAAATACACATATAATACTCATACATGCACATAATAATAACTCTTGATATGATCATGATACATTTGGTAATCATGTAGTACTAACATAGTTTTTGATTTGTATAGATGTCACAAAGAATGAACAAAACACAACACGAAATAAAGGTTGTAACGTTATGATATAAAAGGGTTGAATATATCAGTTTTTCATTACGTAAAATGCAGTGTTGTTAAATTCCAATGAACTTGAATCATTGATTTTTAAGATCGTTTGTTCCTCTTTCCTATTAAAATACAACCCACCCAAATAAATTGAAGACGATAAATAGGATAGAGTGAAAGTAATAATGGAGGTTCACGTGAGAAGCAAGATCATAAAACAAACAACTAAATTCCAAAAGTAGATCTAAACAAAGATCCTTTATACTTATATAACTGGCCCCCAATATCCTTTACCACAACTGGTTTCTACTATAACTACAACTCCTTCCAACTTAACTATATTACATATTTTATATTATCTTTTTTTTAATCATTTTTTATTTGTATAAATATGTGAAAACCAAATAAATAAATAAATAAACTTTCGGTTTAAAAAAAAAAGGATACTGTAAAACTTTGGCAACATTAAAGTGAAAAAAAGCAGGTGTGGTGATAGGTCACAATCTCACCTCTACAGGTATGGTCATATTCACCCAATAGCTATCCCAGCTATCCAGAACTGCCCATGCTATTATCACTTATACATTGTACATAAAATATTGTACAATTTATGACTTGGTCATACAAGTTGTAATTCTTTAATGAAAAAGAGAAGTTGAAGAAGAAGAATCTCTGAAAACTTTCACAAATATAGTAAGGACTAAGATACATCAGAAATATACACTTTTCATGTGCCCAAATTTAATGCACCCAAAATTAATAATAATAATAATAAAATAATTAATAATAATAATAATGATGATGATAACAATATAAACTCTCACTAAATAACATGAAAAATTTGAATAACTTATGACAAGTGAAATTTATTGAAAATCTTAAACCAGTACAGTACTACCGATATTCTTAAAGCATCTCCAACGAGTAAAAGCTTTTAAAACTTTTTCTCATGCTATATCATATTTCAAAAGAAAGGCTTTGAAGAAAAGTTTTCTCTTCAATGTACAAAAGCTTTTCAAAAACTTTATTTTATCTAATTTTACATTTAGACTAGCAAAAAAGCTTTTGCCTCAAAGCTTGATAAATCTCAAGCTTTTGATATAAAAAGCTTTTCCTCAAATGATAAAGATTTTTCAAAGACTTTTTATAAAAAAGCTTTAGATAAAGTCTTTATTGAAGTTGCTCTTGTATAACTTCACACTACTCCTTGATAGTTACCAAAAAAAAAAAGATTTTACTTTGATGATCTATATGTAAATTATTTTACTGACCGTCATAATTTAATTGTTCACTACAACTTTGTATACAGTTAATTGTACTGCGAACCATTTAGACTTTATCATTCTTTAGTTAAACATTTTCTGATTGATTAAAATTAAAAGTTAACAATTATTTTCGATCATCCAAAAATGAAAATATTGACTAAAAAATGAGACTCATTAGTAAATTGTACTAGTACTATTTGATTAACTCTTGTAGTCTCATCAGATTACTCAAAAGTAGTATCCTTGATTTAGCAAGTACTCCTCCATATTGGAAATCAAGCCAATGCATTAAATGGCAACCCCAGTAAGTTGCAGAGAAATTAAAGAACAAGATGAAAAATATAGTAAAATACAACCACAAGTGTCTTTCAACTTTAATGATTTCTTCCCTTTATTCCTGCTTTCCCTTCAAATATTATTTTTATTTCTTAAACTAATTTTTCCACACAAGCTAAGGCTAGTATGTATTTTAAGGAGTATATACTTACCGTATTTAATTGTATCACGTGTCAATACAAATATCTTAACAGTCGATGGTGTTTGACAAGATTTTGTAACTCTCTCTGCATTTATCATCAAATACATTCATAGTGTATTTGGCAAAGTGTATCTTGGGGATTCGTAACCTGATCGAGATTCTAGTGTTAATAATCCTTGACCGCTGTAATATAATAAAACTTAGTACTTGGTCGCAACTAACAAGCTCTAGTTTCAACTAACTTAACGGTAGACATGACCGAGTCAAGTGATTAAATATCCCAATATCAACCGAGTTTTCAAGTTTAACATATCATTTGCACCTTTACAAGTTTAAGGTACTAGAAAAACTAGTTAATCAATTTTGAATTACTAACGTACATTTTGAATCTATTTAAGGGAAAATCACAAAAATATCCAATCACCACACCCCTTTTAACAAAATAATCCTTTGACCAACCATTTTAACAAACTAATCCATTGACTGGCGCCGGGTCGGCGCCCCTGGCGCCCCACCCTCAAAAGACGTGCCACGTGGAAAAAGCTTATCTCATTGTCGCCAGGCACCCCATCATGTGAGACCGGCGCCCCAACATTATCGTCGGCGCCCCACCATTATCGCCGACGCCCCAATATTAAATAGGGAAATTAACAAAAATGCCATTTTTTTCGGACGTATTTTTCGATTTGCCACTTCAAAAAAAAGTTGCTGATTTGTCCTACCCGGTCGCAGGTTGCATCATGCGACCTGCGACCCGTTCAACGCGACCTGCGACCCTTCTAGTTATCGAGTAAAAGACAAGCAAAACGAGACGTAGCCTTCCGGTCGCAAGTCGCAGCATGCGACTCGCGACTTGCGACCTGCGACCGACGAGATCATTTGCAACATTGTGTTGATTTAATATATTTTATGTTTTAAATTTAATTAACGCATTGTTTCGTTTTTCTTTGATAACTTTTTATATACAATGTATAAAATAATTCCGAATGTATATTCATGATCAGTGTAATTTTATCTACATTTCGACATAAATTTTATCGCCATATGTTATGTATTTAACGAAAGCATTTTTTAGTCTCGAAATCAACTTTTTTTTATATCATAATGTAGATAAAGGTGGACTAATAAATCTAAATATACCACTATAACCAGTTTATTTTTATCTACATTCTAATATAAAAAAAAGTTGATTTCGAGACTAAAAAATGCTTTCGTTAAATACATAACATATGACGATAAAATTTATGTCGAAATGTAGCTAAAATTACACTGATCATGAATATATATTCGGAATTATTTTATACATTGTATATAAAAAGTTATCAAAGAAAAACGAAACAATGCGTTAATTAAATTTAAAACATAAAATATATTAAAACAAAACAGTGTTGCAAGTGATCTCGTCGGTCGCAGGTCGCAAGTTGCATGCTGCGACTTGCGACCGGAAGGCTACGTCTCGTTTTGCTTGTCTTTTACTCGAAAATCACTTAGGACGCAGGTCGCAATGTGTGGGTCGCAGGTCGCTAATCGGCAAATTTTTTTGGGAAGGGGCAAATCGAAAAATACGACCGAAAAAAATGACATTTTTGTTAATTTCCCTATTAAATATTTATAAATCTTTCCACATGGCACGTCTTTTGAGGGTGGGGCGCCAGGGGCGCCGACCCGGCGCCAGTTAATGTATTAATTTGTTAAAATGGTTGGTCAAAAGATTATTTTGTTAAAAGGAGTGTGGTGATTGGATATTTTTGTGATTTTCCCTATATTTAAACCACAAAGTGTATTCCACTACCAAAATAATTGGTTTAAAAAAGAAGAAAAAGAAAACCTGATGTGTAACAGTAGGAAAGCAGCGCAGCAGCCTACTGGTAGCTGCTGACAGGTAACAATCCTCCAGTAGCTGAATCTCGACGGTTCATACTTCATACCACACACTCTTTACTTAGAAAATAATATAAAATATACTCTATCCGTTCCAAAATAAGCGTCTCATGTAAAAATGCACACAGTTTAAGGAAAGTCACTATTTACCAATAAAATCTCATCTTTACCCACTAAAATCTTTTCTAATTGGCTGAAAGGGAATCTAGACACTTATTTTGGGACGTCTCAAAATAGTAAGTGAGACACTTGTTATGGGACGGAGGGAGTAATAAATAATAGCTTCGCTTTTTTGACCCCCTATTCCTATTTGACTGTTCACCCCTTCTCGTCTCTTTGGATTATGCCAACTCATGAGATTAGTCCAAAATTGTCTCTTTGGATTGTGCCAACTCATGAGATTAGTCCAACCAGTGACAGAATCTAGGATTTATATGTACTGGGGTTCAATCTTCTTAAATTTGCGTCGGGTTGAAAAACCAATCAAAGAGGGTGTTTACTTATTATGGGTCGGATCGATATTGAAACCAAACTTATCATTGATAATAAAACATAAATAGTTCAAAACAACCGTAAGTTTAGGTGAAAGTGATTATATAGTGATTATAATTTAGAAAGTGAATCAAAAAGAGATAATTACGATGGAATGACTCATCTGGAGCGACAAAACAGAAGGCATAAATTGTTTTTTCTTCTTCGACAGTTCGCAGGTTCGGAAAAAGCAAATTGATTGATCATATATGAATTTTTATCATTAATAAATAAAGGGATAGTTACAATTGGGCCAGTACGTTTATGACTATAATTTAATGGGCTCAATATGTAACACTTAACCTTTTCTTTTGAATTTCTTGTTTGTCAAATGGGTCCAAACTATTTTGTAAGTGGTGTCCATTACCTATTAACTATATATATAAAGCTCTGTAAAAAAATTTGAGATCCAAGTGGTTGCAATAGACCCCATTCAAAACTATAGATTCGCCCTTGAGTCCAACCGACGGTCATTTTGTGACAGCTCAACGCCACATTAGATTTTTTCCAAAACTGACTAACAACTGCCTGACCACTACCAAAAATGAGACCGTAATTTGAAATTTTCGAGTCTTACATTTACCAATATATCTTTAGTTAGAAATAAACAAATAAAGAAAGTGATGGAACGTTGAATATCCGACTAAAAAAGTGACGAGTGTCACTTGCAAATCGACTGCCAACCGAAGTGTCCATTGGGACTGCTCTGAATATGGTAAACCCTAAGGTTAATTAGTAATTCGGTACCGATTGGACCTGCCAAATAAGTGTTGTTTAAAAAATATATATACCAAACCAGTGTTATTAAAAAAAAATAGTGATTTCAACACTATCTTGGTGCCTACCGCCTACTAATTCATCAATATCATACCGATCGCCACACACACTTGATCCATGTGACATCGTGACTCATGGAAATTGAAACATGTGTCATTTTGCTCGGCCCTGAAACAAGGAACCAAACCTGATCAATGGTTGGTTGGATTAGGCCCATGACTGAACCAAGCCATTTCCTTTTTCCCTTACGAAAACCAAGAAAAACACACACACCCCTAAGCCCCTAACGGACTATTATTTACACATTCTATTAATATATGTTACACACACCCCTAAGGCCCTAAGCCCCTAACGGACTACTCCCTCCGTCCCATTACAAATGTCCACTATTGACTTTTGAAAGTCTTTATTTTACAACTTTGACCTTAAATATTTTTTTTGTGTTATATAATATTTGATGCAAAATATATGTATGAATTTGGTTCTAAATATAATTTCATCGATATAATTTTCATCAAGTATTATATAACACAAACAAAAATATTTAAGGTCAAAGTTGGAAAAAAAAACTTCAAAAAGTCAATAGTGGACATTTGTGATGGGACGGAGGTAGTATTATTTACACATACTATTAATATATGTTAGGTTAGTAGGCCCGGCCCAATTGTATAGATGGGCTAGGATATCGTTATAAATAGTAAATCAATAAACATAACACTTTACGGGGTTTCATTCTTTAACACTATATTCGAAAATAATTGAACGGTTGAATTTGAACCCACAATCTACTATCAGATTACCCTTACGGTGATACTGGTAGGACAAATGCCGTTTGTTTGATGGAGCTGATTTTGCAATTCTAACTGTTTGTGGTCAATTTGTGAGTTGTGAAGACCCTGAAAAACTATTGGAACCAAAAGTGACAAAGACCAAATAACTAGAAATGTGATTACACAAGGATGTTGACAATTTAGCACGAAATGCAACTACCCTCCTACAATATACAAATGGATCATATTGACTTCCATTCCATATCCGAAAATTAAGTAGCATGTTAGACAAGGTAAGGGGGACAAAAAGAAATTTACTCACTAAAAGTAGTTTGTGACATTGTTGCCTTAGATTTCCAATACTTACAATATGAATTTTTATCGTAACATTTGGTGTAAGAACAATAACAGCAGATTCTGGATCATATATCACCATCTTCGTACTAATGAAGTGAGCAACTGTAAAACAAAAACCAAACGCTCGTACATTAGTAATCCTTCAACACATGTATTCTAATCATAGAGAAAATCTTAGAATGTGTATCTCATTTCGTCACAAGAATGTTCTAATTCAATTTTTTAATAATTGGAATCTGCAACACATGTCAAGCATCTGGCAACTGACTATTTTCTAAGAATTTCGTTGATATAACAAAACTGATTATTAAGATGAACGTAAAAATTAACAACGTACCTCAAACAACTCAAAAGGACTGCCACGCTTGTAAATGTCGTTCTTTTTGCTCTTATCATTATCAGTTAAGATGTTAGATACGAGTGTTCTCCACCCTATAAGTAACAGAGCAGTACTACCCATTGTAACAGCGATAAATCTGGTTGGAGGGATGTGACCTAGACTTGTGGCCCTTATAAGCATTCCCAACTGAAAACAAAATAAAATTATGGTAAACATTAGTAATACACTCAGTTTTAACATAATAAAAGTATAAAACAGTATGAATTGAATATTGGCTGTGGTATTAAAAAATAATAGTAAGCAAAAAATCCATAAAAGAAGGTATTGTCCTATGTACAGTTCTAGTTATGCTTCATATACTACAAGAAGTTGTCTATATAGAAGAAAAAAGATACATTCCCACATGTTCAACAGTTTGAGTAACCCATGGGATGTTGTAAGTGAACACACTTGGTGAGAAGCGATTACAACAAGGAAACGATGGACTCATGGGACCGTAGACGGTATAATATTAGAAAATGGGTCTCATGTTGAGGCTGGAAAACGAGCAACCATTTCCGTCTGGCGTCTACATCGAAAGCATTTGGGCCTATTTTAGAGACTGAATGCGATCCACAAGAGAAGGGAATAGAATGAAAAACTGGGATCCCGTAATCAGTGGTGACTGATTGAGACAACATTTTGGATCATTACCTGGAGAATAAAGTGTATTTTTTGAGAGCAAACAACGTTAGACTCATCCGTGAGCTGCACCATCTCCCAACACATAGGGGCTTAATGCAGGGTATCAGCCAGTAAAAAATTCGTGTCAATTATCGCTCGTTTAAACACCAGGTCCCAACTATTAAGAGCTGCTGGTAAATATGTGATCATGGTTCCAGAAAATATTGTCAAAAATTCTTGAAAGGACCCCAATGTTCCGAATTAGCATAGGTGCTTATAATTTAAATTTAACAACTTAGACAGACCATGATTTTCCTCCAACACTTGGATGATTTGACCAAATGGGCTAGAATTTAATCATTGCTAATGCAGCAAGAAACCAAACGAAACCACCATGTTCAAGATACATATCATCAATGTCATCTTCTATATCACTTGAGAATGTTAGCAGCGCAAAATTGCCTTTCTGGATCCACATGGAAATCACCTTACCTTAGAAATTTAGGTTAATGTTTCACCTGCTATATACATCTAACTAATCAATAAAAGAGATAACTCATAGGATTGTAAAAGTTGAAAGATGTTAATGTTTCTGTTTTTCAGTTGCCGAATTACTACATATTTCTTTTGAAACGCCTCCCAACTGTTTGATGTAATCTCTTGGTCCCATTGCAAATTTAGTATAATAATTCACGGTTTCTATTACGTTTCATGCTCCATTATATCCTTATTTTATTTGCTATTTGTTTATATATCACACATTAGACAACTACATCTTTAGATTTTTACTCTTCATATAGATTCAGCCATTCCAGTGAAGAGTTTGAAGGGTAAGAAGGTTTAGTTTTTCACTGCCACCACTGCTTAATTTTTTATACGCCTAACTTTTGTTGCTAAATTTTTTAGGGCTGGAAATATTTTATGCAAAAGTTTATATGCTATATGAAAGAAGATTGACGTTCTGCAGCTACCTAACTTCTGTTAGCTTTACGAGGGAATGCAGTAAAGAAGACTAGTGAGACGAGAGCACATATAGGGATGAAAATGTGTGATCCTTAAAGTCTTTGTTCTAGGGGGAAATTTCATATATGCCTAGCTTAATCAACAAACTATTTGCTTCTACTTATACAAGTCACAATATCTCTTCAAATTTGAACACTAAATTCTCCAACCACGTATAACAGAATCCGATACATATACCGCAAATGCATTTATTCTAGATCGAAAGGGTGATTGTTCTTGTTTGTGTGCTCCAGCTAAATTCTATTTAAGCTTGCGCAGTGAAAGCAAATAAGCAATTGAGCAATTCAATAGTATAACCGAGTGAAGAAACACATCTAACAACTAGCTGAGGGTAATTCTCTAACCAAAAAGATACTCGTACCGAAAACAAAGTCTAGAAAGCATTAAACTTTCTTAAAAAACAAAGAACAAAAGAAGCAAATAAAGTAACTTACAGGAATACCCAAAGCCCAAGATTTAAGGGCAGCTGTAATAGCGTTGGTCTTGCCATTCACCCCTCTACCATCATCTCCATATCCACCGAGAAAATACGCACTTAAAACCCACCCTGATAAACGTCTACACCCATTTTACCACCAACTTCTAATATAATAAATCATCATACTTAGTGTTTACAAACAATAAAGAAGATAACCATACCCGCAATAAAAGGGTCAGCTGTTCGAAAAGTTTCAGCGTCGAAAACAGAGAATCCATGACTAAACCTTCCTATTGCAGAGAACAAAAGTATAGCCAATACATCTCCACCGGAAAGTAAAGCCACCTGACTGAATTAACAACAACAAATATTTAAGATTATATAAAAATCATAAATTAGCAAAGTACTAACACCAAATGTTATTGTGGAGCTCATGGTATTTACTTTTGTTTCGATTTTGGTTATTTTCATTCCATTTTAGTCATGAAAATATGATTTAGTGAAACAAAAGTAACCTATAATCATACACTAACAAAACATGGTTGTAGACTTTGAGGGGGTGTTTGGGATTGCTTAAAGGTATGGGCTTTACCACTTATCGAATTTTGATCAAGAAAGTTCAATTTTTTACAGCTCATCAGTTTTTTTAATTAAACCCAGGTGGAATACTTTCTGAGTAACGTCATAATTAATAATTATTAATTCAAAACATACAAATAAATATATAAAAAATAACATAACGGAAAAAAGAAACTTACCCCCATTTTCTAAATCGGGAATTAGTATCAGGTTTTTCAAACTGAATGACTCCTTCAAGAGGAACATTTTCTTGACTAACGACGGAAATGGATGGTTGTTCATCGGAATCCGGGAAACCGGTGGACGATGGTTTATTAGATTTATTGGTGACGTCAGCGCTGACGACTACATTTCTGAGATTAGATAATGAAGTAGAAGAAGATGATAAGAATTTAGGGCGTCGATTGGTGAAAAGAGGTGGATTTGGTTGTGTGAATTTAGGTGGATGGAGTGTTTGTGTAGATAACGCCGTGGTTGTTGTCGTAGCTCCGGCGCCGGTGGGCGGTTGCGTTAGATTCAGGTTTAGATACATTGTTTCCGGTATCCCCAATGCAAGGAAGTTTGCCGGAATTTAGTGTGAGTTAATTTTGACCCTATGTTTGTAATTTTATTATCATAATATCATGTCTGTTTTTTATTTTATGTATCTTGTTGGGCTGGGTAACTATAGATGTAATGGCCCAATAATTATAACATTAATGGATTACTTTTTGGGTTATGGTTAAAGATTGTATATTTAAAAATTTAACTCGGTTAAATTATGAGTAATGATTTATACATCATCAAAATTATCCGTATACCACACTGTTATACTATACAACAGTATAAGCTATTTGGTGGTGAATGGATAAATTGGAGTGGTGTTAATTACCTGGTATGAATATTCGTTTTCTTTATTTAAAAAAAAAAAGTAATGAAGATTGTAACGGAATAACGAGTTGCTTTTTTATATTTGGTTACATAAAAATTATCCTTTTCAACCTAATAATCCCCCGAATTCCCGAAACACTTTTTAGCATGTGACCTGTGTTATATTAATTTTCTTGAAGTTACTTCTTTTTAGTTTCCATGTACCATAATGTTCTTGTTATAATAATAATAAATTAGTAAAACAAAAGGAAACCAGATCTTTTTTTCCCCTCCTTTTTTAAAAAGAGGCAATGAACTTACAAACTCCACTATGAATATATATACATGTTTTCATGAATATATACATATATTCAGTCCTATGCTTGAATTTACAACCTCATAAACTTAAATGATTATCTTGATATTGTTCGGCGATATTGTTCGGCCAATGATCCTTTTGTCGAAACGAGGATTTTATTGTAGGGAACTTGTTTTTCTTAACTTTGTAATCAATGAGAAACTGAACTAAGACATATATCCGTAAGCCCATAAATTCATAATATATATGGGTCATGGAAGGCATGTAACTAATGTACTAGAATTGAGTGATGGGCTAACCAGAATTGAATCTTGGGCTAACCTAATCACCCACTGATACTTCCTGCCCAAAATAATATAATTCATATCTAAGTTCACACCAGCATAATACACGCGATATACATTATCAACACTTGACTCAACAATATTCATATATTATATATGTTATTCTTTGATGTTTTATCCGTGATTATGAGTTGATACAGGGGCGGAGCCATGTAGAAAGTAGGGGTAGTAGTTGCTACGGGTCTATTCCTTATATATAGTGTAATTTCTATTGAATATTAGCATTTTTAGTTGCATTTCTTGTTTGTGCTACAGGTTTAGAATTACGATATCATTGCTACGGGTCATTCAGAATCTTGGATCCGCCACTGAGTCGATATTAGTCGTTTTCTTGTATATATACTTCGAGATTCGGTTTATAATGGATAAAAAGTGTAAAATATGTGAAAATAATAAGGCTATATTTTAAAATAGTATACATTATGTAACTAAATTGAAAATGATGAATCTTAATACTTCTAATAATTTCTTAATAGTAAAATACTAATATGCTCTATAAGTAGTTATAGTTGTGATTAAAACACAAAACGAACCTAACGATTTTACGTGTTACAGTTAACCACAATACACCCAATTGAGATGATTCTTATATCTTGATCTTACTCTTCAAACTGTAACTGAAATTTATAGTCAATTCAAATCAAGATCCAAGTTTATCAAAATTCAATGACCATAGTCATCATCTCTATCACGTAACCAGTAAATTAAAGGTTGTAAATAGATAAGTAGAAAACTACCTTTAATAAACTTTATATAATTAAAAGTCAATAAAAAGATACTCGTAACAATTACCGAGAACGAATTAGTAAAGGGTTAGTGGGTTGGATGCAGCCCAAATTTCAAGTAATTAAACAATTACATTAATTAGCTTCTTGGAATTTGATTCAATATAACTGGTCTGGTCCAGCTTACATTCAATCAAGGCAATTTTCTGCATGTCACCTATCCAATAAGATTTTTCTCTTATATCCTTCGTTTTTACACGAAACTATTTTATACTTCGTTTCGAAATAATAGTCTTGTTTTGACATTTTAATATTTTTAGTTTTCAACTTTAACCTTAAATACATAATACTTGATGATAAGTATACTAATGAAAATACAATTAAAACCTAAATTATTCATATATTTTGCATCAAGTTTAATATAACACGAACAAAAATATTTAAAATCAAAGTTGAAAAAAAAAAAATTTTGAAAAGTCAAAACATGACAATTATTTTGAGGTGGAGGTAGTAAATAAGATTGAGAAAATGATCGGGTCAACTAGGTATTTTTAAGAAACTTTATAGTTTGTTCATATGTGTGATCGGGCAAAAATCAAACATCTACCTATAGGATATAGAAGTCTCTACATGAATTTTATATATCATAACATTAGAAATACTACAAAGAATATTATGAAGAGTTTGTGAACAAATTAATTCAAGCCGTCAAACCTTAAAACAAAACAAAAAAAAAAATGTGACATTATCACATACGTTTTATTAAGATGCTTATAAAGCTGTATATTAATGGCTTGAAGCTGTCTTATATTAGGACAAAGGCAGGGTGATATTTCCAATATTCAAACCGTTTCTACACCGCAATGAGAGTTTCAAGAAGACTAAAACATTGTCTCCTCTAGGGAACATACCACATTTTTACCAATGTGATGTTAATTATTATATTATAATAATATTGGCCGGTATTGGTATTGGTATTGGTACGAGTTATAGGCTTATTAAATTAGCATAAAATGACAAATAATTAGGGTGTGTTGGTAATAATGGGCTTGAATTGTGATCGGAGTTAAAGCTGAATGGAGTTGGAGTTTAGCTTTTATTAAAAAGTTTTTTGTTTAAAAGCTTATGGAGTTTATTTTTTTTAAGAAGTTCCATTTATATAGTATTGATAAACAAGACTTATGAACTGTAACTTATTAAAAGTAAAATTTCAAGCCCCTAAAAATCTCAAAAACCCTTTGCAAAACACAATTAGTGAGATGGTGTGTTTCAAAAACCTTTGCTTATAATTAACTTATGTTCCTATGTTATTTTGTTTATTTTATAAACTAATAAACCTACACAACACACCACGAATATATACATATGAACACCTTTGAAATTGAACTCACATTCACATGATTGAATAATTACCTCAATATCGCTACGTCAATGATCATTTCATATCATACCCGTTTTACCCTCTATATTGCAATCCCTAAATATATGTGTATGTAAAATATATAAAAAATTGAGAATGCATTATGAGGATTTCTCATATGACATAAGGTCAACATATGAGAATGCTTAATAAAGGGTTAGAGATTACAAAAATCAGACATTACATATAATTCACATGCGTATAATTCGCACGATTTGAAAATACGGAGTACGCAATATATTTTTTCTTTTTTAGACACAGTCACTTTTGGTGATTTTGGAATTGATACTATATGCTTTCTTACTTTACATCACTAGGTACATGGGTATTTTTATTTTATTTATATAGCTATTAACCAGCGCAATGTGGCGGAAACAAATTTAAATCGGTTTAAAAAGTGATTAAGTGTTAAGATATTGATTTGAATGATCCGTCTTAGATGAAACAGAATAATAATTATAATAATAATATGAAGTAATATGATGAATAAGGACTAAAAACATAAAAAAATCATCAACATTAACAAACATAATTTTTTGTAAGTTGTACATTATGCATAATTATTGTTTTAAGTATCTAAGAGAGGGAGAGTGTTATATTTTTATAAGGAGTAGAGATATATAAAGGAAAATAGAACTAACTAACAAACTAATAATATAAAATAAAATGTACAGTAATAGTCACTACACGTTCTAATACGATATCTCTAAACTTATTTACCAACCTCTAAATTTACCAACTTCAACGTTACTCTTTACCTGTAATAACTCTTAACAATGACTTTATAAGCCAACATGGGTGATGCTTCTATTATTGGTATTGAAGTATTCATAACTTTGAAACTGTTAATCACGTCATTTGGCCGATCCAAAAACTTGTAAGCCGCATAACGCATGTAACGTACTAGTACATACAATTGACAGTCGCTTCTAAACAATTCACGTGTCAACATTGATCTATGCCGATGAAAAAGAAGAATAAATTTAACACAATAGCGGAGGCGTATACGAGATATTAACTCCGTCATATGTTATTACGGTCAGTTAACTAAGTGATCAACATGTACTACTGTAAGATTAGAATAACTAATTCAAAAGGTTAATGCATAAAAACTAGGACTAATTAGGATATTTTGTCACGTTATGATTGAATGTGTACCAACGATTTGAGCAAACTCTACAGTGTGTGTAGGACACACACACCTCGTGTCGGCTCATGGGAGGCCAACCACCCCATACTTCTTTGCTTCCCTTATCATCTATCTAGAGCTTTTTATTAAAGAATTATTATTATTTTTTGTAAAATCTTAATAGTTTTTATTGGAGCAAATTATCTAGAATCTTATACTAGTTTTTAATTAATGTATTTCGAAAAGTTTTTGACAGTTAGAGAAAAGTCTTTGGTGTGTATATCTTAGGCCGACGACTCCAATCATAATAGAGTATATACGTAAAGAATATTAGTATTATAAAAGTAATTCATCTTCGATCATATACTACGTAAATAAATTGAGTATATATGATTATAATTTGAAATAAAAAAAATAATGACACTAAGCATAAGTAAAGTAAAGCTGTCATATAGAGTAAGATTAAAGTATAATTGGTATGGGTATGTTGAAAAGTAATTCGTAATTTGGATAGAAATTTTCAAAATTTCGGATATTCGATATTTGAAAATTTCCAAAACTTGTTGACTCTTTCCTTTTAATAGTGAAATCTGACATCATATTATATAATTTATGTGCAAACACGTCAATAAACGATTCAAATACTTCATAATTTGAAGAATTGTAGATTATTTTGGTTGGTAGGATGTAATTAACTACCGTTTCTATTGCGAATCTCGATTTAAAACCTTCAAATTAACAAATTTCGGATATTAAGATATTCGAGTTTGGATTTCCGAAATTCGGATATTCTAAATTTAAATATCGAAAATTTAAAATATCCGACTTTGAACGCACCTAATAATTGGAGATAATTTATAACCTCGAAACTCAAAATGTAAGGTTTTTAAGTAACCATTATAGATGACCTTAACCCCAAAGATCCAAACTAAAAATTATAAATCGAACTTCATACACCATATTTCGTTTGGTCAAAAATACAAACTAATAATAATTCACGAATTGTTTGATTCATGGTTTACATGTAATAACAATTGCAATGAGATCACTTTTCTATTAATTTTTTCATCAATAAACTTAAACTATATTTCATTAAAATAAATACAACATATTTGATTATTAGTTATATACTTTGTGCATCTTCAATGAATGCAAATTTCTTTTCTTTTCTTTTTTCTTTTATAAGAAATTGTGTTATCTATTAGTAAATGATATAATAGACTAAATGACATGAGATGAATTTGGGTTTAAGTATCCCGATGATTTATTTAGAAAATATTTTGTATACGTTGTTTAACGAAAATCCACTGGGTTACATATTATTAACGAACAAAATATAGAGATTATGATTCCTAAAAACTCTAGATCTACAAGCGGGTTGGACTTATTAATCTAACCTAATTCATTACTCTAATAATAATTTACTGTGTGTACACATAGTATGCATGTTAAGTATGCATGTTATGTGTAAAAAAGTATGCATGTTAATTTTTAAGTTGAAGGTTTGTAATTTAAACTTAGAAGATGCTTGATTAATAGGAGTTAAATCAAATTACTTCTAGTATTAAAATAAGAGGAGGAGGATATGATATGATATGATATGATGCGGTGGTGGTGGGACAAACGGTGGCGCAAATTGCCGATGACACGTCCACATCAATCGCTCTCCCTTTTGTCTCTTTTGCTTTTGCAATTACTATTACTATATTTGATGTACGTACAAATACCTACCTAAATACGTACACATATACACATTCATTATATGCAGGGGCGGAGCTAAAGGGGGTATGAGGCAGTTGACCCCTTTAAAAATCTAGAATTTTAGAATTAAATAATTTTTTTAAAGTTATTAGTGCCGGTTTTGAAGTTTTACTTCCCTAAAATAATAGTAAATTTTTTTATTTTTTATTTTAGCCCCCCTAACCAAAAATTAAAGTATAGTAGCTCCGCCCCTGATTATATAAATGTGGTTTTATTATTATTATTATTATTATCTATGATATCAAAAATATATTATTCTCGAAAAATGATCGGTACCTTGACGGTTGTTTGTTGGCATTTCATAAACTTATAACGTTAATTTGATCATTTAAAAGACATATAGCTAAAAAGTTAACACAAAAATATATTCGTAGACTCGTAGTAGTGAATCATAGGGACTCAAATCATATATTTTACGGGTATTATTTCGTAAAAAGGATTGTGAAAGATCTTAAAAGCTTATAGGGCTAATACGTACCTACGCCCCTAAGTAGTATTTTAAGGTAACTATATCACTAATTGATTATTACTCGTATAATAACGTCATTTGACATATTTTTCAGACATGTAGTGTCATAACATCCCATTGTTTAACAATTTACAAAAATGTCTGTGTATCCCAATTATTAGAATTTACCACGCCACTAACATCTTACAACGAGTACCAAAATTATTAACACAAAAGGAAAAGAAATTACATATGTTACAATTTGAATTAACTAGAATAAGCTGAATAACTTTTCAATCTAGTGATTCGAGGTTCAAGCTCTGAAAGCTAATTTATAAAATATGTGGTGGTTGTAAGTAGGTTGTTTTTTTAATTTTTTTTCAAAACAAAAGTGAATAAGATAACTTGGGAGAATTATATATTTAAGAGCTCATCAATTAATATTCACTTATTATATAAAAATATAATATAATTTATTTATTGAGAGATTTATCTCATCACTTTGCTTCCTCTTCATCCAACACCCCTTCATTAACACCATATAAATCAACAACCATAATAAAAAACACACACACACACACATAAACAACACATGTTCTTACTTTCTTTTTTTCTTCTTCCAAGTATTCATGTGTAATGCAACTTGAAAAAAGCTATAGTCTTTTGGTCTAATTAATCTATGGATTTTGGGGTTTTAGATGGGTTAATGTCTTCAGACAACAAAAACAGTTTGGCTTCAAGTTGTGATTTGGATGGTAAGACTAAATGGTTTGGATCTGAAGTTGGTGTTTGTAAGCAAGAAATTAGTAGTGTTTCTGCTGCACATGAAGATGAATGGAGAAACTTAAAAATGGCTAAAATTAATGAAGATGACATCTCAAAAACAATGATATTACAACAACAGCAGCAACAACAATATAGATCCAATGGTGGTCAGAGTATGCTTAGCTTTTCTTCACCAAACACACAGTCCTCTGTCACATTCCCTTACTATGCTAGAAACAATATAGGTACCTCTATTTATTTATTTTAATTTCTGAGATGGGTTTTTGAAATCTTTAAATGACAGTGATGAAAGTTAGTGTCTTTACAAGAAAGAATATATGGGTTTGTGTATCTTGTTGGAAAAAATGTAATTCAAGAACTGAAATGGGTCTATGAAATATTTAAAATATTGTGAATGCCTTATCAAGAAAAAAATTTGGGTGTTATGTAGATAGTTGGAAAAAGTATTTCAAGAAGCCCATATATTTTTCCTATATGTATCTATTTTGTTTTTAAAAGAGAGGAATTTTGACTCCATGATTACTGTATTGCCCATAAATGTTGCAGACAAGTTCTTGACTTTATAAACTCTGAAGAAATTCCCTTTTTTTTTCACAATCATTTCTGTTATTCTGCAGTTACATATATATTCAACACTGTTCAGGAAACTGTATAAATTTATTTTCTAAAGTGTGATAATTATTTATTATTATATCTAAATTTAAATTAGTTGCTGCAGGTTATGGGGTTGCAGGACCATTCACACCATCACAATGGATGGAATTAGAACACCAAGCTCTGATCTACAAATACATAACTGCAAATGCAGCAATTCCATCTAATCTCCTTATTCCCATCAGAAAAGCCCTTGAAACAGCTGCATTTTCTGCTTATTCAGGCAGACAAAATACTTGTAACTCTTCTACTCTATGTTGTTTTATCCTTTGTCCAAATCACTTATTTATGCAGCCAATATTTTATCTTTTAATTAGTTCTAACAATAAAGTGAGATTTGGTAATAATTTATGTAGCTATGTGCAAATGAGTGTATTTTGTAAGTTGAACATGTTAAATCTGGTTGCTGAAACACCTAAAGTTTACTTCTTTGCTTGCTGAAACACCTAAAGTTTGCATAAATCCATATAAAAATCAGCTTAATAAATCTAATGTGGTAAAAACATATTGGTTGTATAGATAAGTAATTTGCCCTGTTTTGATTTTGGTATTGATTCAAGAAAATGGTGAGAATTATTTCATGATGTTATCAGATGGATGGGGTGCATTCCATTTGGGGTTTTGTAATAGCTCTGATCCGGAGCCAGGTAGGTGCCGACGCACCGATGGAAAAAAGTGGCGGTGCGCCAAAGACGCAGTCCCTGACCAAAAGTACTGCGAGCGCCACATGAATAGAGGCCGACATCGTTCAAGAAAGCCTGTGGAAGCTCAAAATTGTAACGCCACCGTTGGGCCCGGCAAGATGACAACTGGCTCTCCCGTCTTCCGCCGCAATGCGCCTCCAAATCCTGCAACATCTTCTCAAGACAATAGGTACTCTTTCATAAAAAAAAATTCTCTTTAAAGCAAAATTTGAATAACTTAATATATGAGTTTTGATAACAACAGAACATAAGGGGTGTCTTTTTATCATATCAGATACTACTTAGTATTCTTTTGTTGTTGTGTTGTTTTATTGGTCTTATATGGGTATTTTTTTACAAAATGTCAAACATATAGTAAGGTTGATAGCAAAGGTGTACAAAATTTGGAATATTTGGACATAGAAAGATTCCTTCTAAGATGAAGTACACCCTTTTGGTCCATTTTGTTGATAAAAAAGAGTTTGTATAGGATTTGGAACAAAGCTATTATTTTGTTTCTACTCTACAAATGTTACATTTCAAATCTTTTACTTATAGTTTCACATTACCAATTTTCAAAACATGCAACAACCTTGATGCTAATGGGTAACTTTTGTATTTATAGGATCATTCCAGTGTTACATTCATCGTCGGTTGCACTAAAAAATAATGATCATTCGACTCCAGAAGAAACGTCAAGCATTACAGAATTTGGGCTCGTTTGTTCCGACTCATTACTCAACCCAATGCACAAAAGTGACTTGAAATCTCAAAATTCACTTCACCAATTCATGGAAGAATGGCCACATTCTAGTCAAGTCTCAACCACTAGCGAAAGACTCGACCTTTCTCCTTTGAGAATGGGGTTAGGGATGATGAGTAAACAAGTGAATCGGGTGCCGGGTGGCCCTCTAGGCGAAGTGTTACAACATAGTAGAAACAATAGTCCCACTAGTCTTAACACGATGACCGAACAAATGGGACCGATATCGCATAAGATGCAATTAGGGTATCTGTTGTAAACAATAAACCTAAAAGGACCCAATGTTTGAAGGTTTAGATTTTGTAGGAAATGTACAAGATTTTAGTCTTAATTTGATTTTGGTTGAAAAATGTTGTGCATGTGGGAATGAGGTAAGCAAGAATTATGAATGCAATATTTGGTTGGTGGGAAGCATGTTTGTTGTTGGGTTGTTATAACTTTTTGATGGGAAATTGTGGGGCTCTAACTTTGAGTCTCCCCAAATACAGCTGTCTCTTCCAATTTATGTCCAAGGATAAGCTTTGAACCAACTATAGTTTATCACTTTCATATTTTTCGAATATAAATGTAAATAGTTTTAATCAGTGATACTTTATTAATCATCATTAATATAATTTCGTACACAACATTTTGTGTTGCGTAAAAAATAAAGGTAATGATATATGTATCACATAATTTTAGTCATACATTACTAAATGTGTTTTAGGATGTTGTAATTTACAATACTATGAAGTACGTTCAATAACATATGGTTAAAATAAGGTAGTGTAGGAATCACCATTCATAAAATAATGCAACGACAAAGAGTATGCATCAACATTATTGTTTTTCATGCACTGAAAACTTGTATTTTGAGGATATATGATATTTAGGTGGTTTAGTATAACGAGATAATTAATTCTCTTTTAAGTAGTAGTAATAATAATAATAATAATAATAATAATAATAATAATAATAATAATAATAATAATAAAATAAAAAAATGCATATGATGTCCTCTGAATTTTTTCCAATAATAATAATAATAATAAAATAAAAAAATGCATATGATGTCCTCTGAATTTTTTCCCCTTGAATCCATCGTTTCCATCTTTAGCATCTCATTTGGTCCGCTATAAACAATCCCTCCAGTCCGACGTTTAAAGAGATTTTTGTAAGTCCACTTGAATCCCGTTAACTAGACTTCTCCATGAGCCCAAAACGGAACCTTCCTTTGGGCTCAATACTAGCATCATTGGGCCCTAGATCAACTGATCAAGTGTGTTTATATGACAAAATAAAACTGAGCTTGAATACGAATTCGGCCAATCCCCGTAACTGAGTCTAACACGTCATATAATTGCACCAAAACCGACTCCATTTATGGTCATATAATTGCACCAAAACCGCTCTCCATTTTTGGAAGTCTCTCTGACTCTATGAGACCCATTAAACAGTTTTTAAAGCTCCATTTTGCAAGATTAAGTGAAACAAAAGGCAATTAAATATTACCCGTATACAACTATTCGGCGGGGTGGAGCTAGGACATGGAGGGGGCAAAAAATATATATTTTGTTTTTGTTTGAAGTTTTAAGGGGGCAAATTGTTAAAATTATCGTTATTACCTTAAATTTTTTTATTTTTTCACGTAATAATAAAATTTTAGAGGAGGTATATGTCCCCGCTGCCCCCATTCTTGCTCCGCTCCTGCTATTTGGGCGTATATTGTAGGTAAGAAAATTATTATTTGTTGATAGCGTATAAATTTAATGTATTATTGTCGCGTATCATTTATATAAGGTGTCACGTGTCATAAACTACAACATCGCGTATTTATATAATTATGATGCATAGGTTAATTAATACTTAATTTGTGTAGTGTACAAATGAATTTCCGTTTGGAAAAAAAAATGTGCTCAGGTACTCGATTACACATTTTTTTCGGGTACAAGTAGTTCTTCCACATTTTTTTAGTGCATTTAAAACAACACATTAGATATTACCACATGGATGTAATTTTATTCACATGCTTAATTTCTGACTTAAGAATTACAAATATGAGGCCCAAGGACATGTTCTTTAGAGACAAAATAATGCATCCATCAATCTTTATCAATTTATATAGAGCTATATAGTGGTATCTTAAATGCTTTGTCCATGGGTAATTTTAAGTTACAATATCCTCATGTTGTTTACAACTTCTTTTATCCTCATCCTCATCCACATTGACAAGATTTATTTTCAAAAGGTTATCTTACGGCTAACCCTGACCCGCCCACATCAGACCACCCCAGGCCCAACATGTGAGAGGTGAATCGAGCTGACTGAGAGGTCAAGGTCATACAGGGATGTCAACCACTGGGGTCGAACATCCGACCCTCTTATTTTCAACTGGGGCAGCAGTGTGCTGCACCCTCAACCATCTCAGCACGCCCGGAGGCGACATGATTTATTTATTCCTACATAAGTTTTCTTGTTTGTCATAACAAGTTATTTTGCTAAGATCGGAACAAAACACGTTTAGGTAACTTCATACAAGAACTTAAGCTATCTAGCATATCTTGTTAGTACACTTCAAGACTATTGATAGACTGATGAATAACTTTCTTTACATTTACAAGTTACTTGATAACCGGAATTCATTGATAACAATGTCATATAAAATAGAATCTCCTATTACTTTAGCAATGCGTATTCTCTCTTGTCGAGAATCGTATTTCCAATCATCAAACGAAGCCCATAGATCGTATTTACTATCATCATTTGTAGATTGTTTACTCCACTTCAATACATTCTCATTTGTAAGCCTTCTAATTTCTTCAACACCCATGAAATTTTGTTGTCGTTGCTTGGTGTTCTTATGTTTATATGTTTGAAAGACTTCCGTCATGCAATCAAGCAGCAATTTTGGTTTTTCCTCCAATGAGAATGCGGTGTTCGGTTTCTTGGTTGACACATTCAAAATCTCTTCCTTTACTGTTTAATGCAATGCATAGTATTAGTTTCTTCAAAATAAAAATCTACTTAAGATTTAATTAATTTTGATGAATCATAAAGAAGCAAGACTAACCATTATGAACATGTGAATTTTGATCACAATATGATTCTTCTAAGACCGAAATTGGGCTAACTTGCTGCTTGTTCTCCATGCAATTACTCCAATTGTACTTTCCTCTATCGATTCGTTGTGGGATATTCGTGTGGATGTTTTTGACTAAGAGAAGTTTCTTGGCTAGAGTTTTTAGAGTCTTGGAGAACAGTGACACTATTTTTCTTCTTTTGTTAACTCTAAGTGTCAAGATTTTAGATGCATTGTACGAAGCGAAAGTCTTGGAACTCGGCTCGTTTATCGAGTAGCCTCTTTCGAGAAGGTAGATGTTGAGCTTGAATGGTTCTTGTTTGTGTTGAAGAAGTTGTCTAAGGTTTGTAGTGTTGGAAGCCATTGGAGAGATGACCATGAATATTGGGGTAGAGATAGATGAGGGAAGAATAAATGATTGGATTGGGGAGACTTGAATAAAAGATGAGAAATTTTTGGTTGTCAATTAAAATAACATCCTATATAACTTCTGTTGATTTTGTCTATTACATATTACAAACTGAGTCCACTCAACTCATGAACTCAACTCAATTCATATTGATCTAAAGCATTATATTGGCTATATTTAGTTAAAAAGTACATTTTTCATTTTCTAATTATATAAAGTATTTTTTTATAATATTTCCAACCTATGATTTATGGTTCCAGTTCAATCAGATACTGAAAAAGAGGGTAATGGGATAGATTGATTGGTTTGTTGACACTTGACAATACATTGAAAATAAATAAAAAAGACAATATATATATATATATATATATATATATATATATATATATATATATATATATATATATATATAGTAACGGGATCTAAAAAGAAGAAAAATTATGTGGAGAAGAGGGAGAAGCAATATGATTCAGTATTTTTATTACTATGATTCATTTTTTTATTATTATAATTTATGTAATAAAAAATTGAATCATAGTAATAAAATACTGAATCAATATTGTTTCTCCCTCTTCTCCACCTAAATATCTTTCTCCCTTGATCCTAATCCTATATATATATATATATATAATACTAAGAAAAAAAAAGGTGCACATAACTTTTGAATGACCATTGCATATTGAATACTTCCAACATTTGTTTGAGGAATTTTTTAGTTAGGATACCCTCCCTATATTTTATGACTTTACATTCTTAGATTGTCTGTCTAATATAACAATTCTATATGTCATCACAACCCTTTTGTCCCATTCTTGTACATACTTAGTGGCTTGTGCATGAACCATGGTACCATGATGTACAACATTAATGCACATATGTACAACTCACATAAGCTACTTCCAAGAATTACTGATCCCACCCTCTCAAATGTTAAACTTTTTCATATGAAACCATATAAGGTTTGCTAACAAAAAAGTTTATAGTGTTGTAGTGTTGCATACCCACATGCAACAACCCTTCTGTTTAGGGGACACACACATATTCATTGTTGGAATTGTTTGTTTTCATATTCCAAATTTACTCAAACACACCCATGTTCTGTCTCTAGTGATTTTGTAACATTAATACCGCAACGAACAATATAACTTTTTAGCGGGAGAATTCTAACAAGAAAAGGCGAAATACAGTGTTCGATATAGATATTAACAATTACCATCATTATTCAAGATATATGATTTATAATCTCATATGTGTTGGAAGACAATGAGTCAATGACAATTCAAGTGGGGATACAAAGAGTATAAATGAAAACAAAAATGAAATGTTAGGGGCAGTTGTCACAATTTATTGAGTTCTTGAACTCATTATTTGTGGTCCTATCTAACAAAAATTCATCAAAATTACTGATAATGGCATGTAATGGTAGAAAAACAAATGCTTGTTTTAATCCAATGTGGGTAGATTATACAGTACAAGCAAGTAAGCTTTCTGCACAACCTTATAATGCTTGTGTAGGTTCCCCCTTGCTGTTATCTGCAAGTTTTCACAAGGTTTTTTATGTCATTATAACGAGTGCAGAAGACTGAGTGGCCCATCAGAACATGTGTTGCTTTTTTATTTTATCATTTGAGATTTAATGGAATCATTAACAATTTAACCTTCAATCTAGAATAATTCTTGAATAGATCGAACACATGAACAACCTATCTGCTACAGCATATAGGCAAGTTTATAACACTTTGACTAGGACTGAATTAATGATGTACATACCTTTACCTCCGACCCTGGACCCCGGATCGAATGAGTCCGGAACGCACCGGAAGATGGGCTCGCCAAACGAGGTTCCATTTCATCTATGACCTCGGACCCCGGATTACATTCCGTACCCAGAACATGTCACCTGAGGTGACTGCATTCACTTCCGAGTCAGGCTTGTGTCTGGACCTGGCGACGGAGTCCGGGCACGGCGCCGTGTCCATCCGAGCAGGTCATGTTGCACCTCTTGTATGTCTCCGAATATACGCTCCTGGGGTCGGGGCACCGCCTCAGAAGCTAGAATATAACACTTAGCAAATACATGATGTTATCACGATGAAACCGTGTGCTCCGTATATATCCGACATTCTCTGACAAAAGTACAACTAGTAACCGTTATACGCAGGTACTATATACATGGCTTGCCCATTAACCTGGTCGGCTTACCTGATTGGTCCACGTCAACTTTGGCAGAGAAAATGTCCTTCTCGCCCACGACCAAGCATCCACGTCAGCTCGAAACATAGAGAATGTCGTCCTGGCCCACGACCAAACTCTCCACGTCAGCTTAGGGTTTGGGTATAAATATTAGTGCATGGTTTCCATTTCAAACCAACACATCATAAAATTCAAAGAGCAATTCATCCGTAATTGTTCCCCTAGAATTAAGCTTTCACCACCCTCGATTGACTTAGTCTCGACTCTGGATTTGCACGTTAATCGGAGTGTGACAAGCTTGGTTCCTCATAAATTATCATCATCATCGTAATCAAGTGTTTTTATGCTTGAACATTGGCGCCATCCACGGTTGATTTCCAGAAAATGACAACTCTACCACCATCCGTATACCGGAAAACCACTGTGTACCATGGTTACCGGTTCATCAGGCGACGGTAGTGGCGGCGGCGTTAACGATAATCTGCCACCATCACCCATCACCACCGATCAATCTCCTAAACCCACCGTCAATCAGCAGATTCTGCCGGTGGTTCAGAGGATTGATCCACGGAAATTACTTTTCAATCAGCAAGACTCTGGATCTGCTGTTGTGAATCCGGTGAGGAATCCCCCACCGTCGGAAAACACTCCACCAAACACTTCATCAACGCCCAAATCCATTTCTCGTGCCGAGGCCCAACAAATGTTGGCATAGATGGGCTTCGTGGTGGCTCCCGAACCGCAGGCTCCACCGCCGTCTCCGTCACGACGGCCCATTTCTCCACCTCTCACTCAGCAGCACGTGACGATGGATAGGGCTGCAAGCCGAAAGATGCTGGCCTCTTCTGTGCGGCGCCACCGGGGTTAATCCCAGCAGGCTCTAATGAGTCGGCAACGGATACTCTGATAGCAAACTTTTATTTCACCATACAAGGTGAGAAGGTGAAAAATCCGGTTCCGATTTCCACCACCACTGCTAGGTTTGAAGCAAAAATAGCGAACCATCTGTTGCCAGCAAAGCTTACCGTACCGCTGACCATTGACACTTACTCTGGCGACTCGGACCTGGAAGATTTCTTGCAAAGGTTCGAGGGCGCGATCAAAATAGAACATTGGGAAGACGCAGTCGCTTGCCATATGTTTCCACATGTGCTACAAGGGAATGCCCGCGGTTGGTTTGAAAAACTGCCGGCGGCTAGTGTTGTCAGCTACGCCGACCTTCGTTTCAAATTTTTACAGCAGTACCACAACTTAAAGCAACATACCCTCACTCATCTCGACTTGTACGAGATTAAGCAAGGGAATCATGAATCATTGAACGAGTTCATCACTCGATTCACAACTGAATGCCAGAAGATCCAAGACCTGCCGCCGAGTCAACAAATTACCGGTTTTATTTACGGCATTGACAAGGACTGCTATCCCACTCTCTACTATCGGCTGAAGAGGAAGTTGCCAAAAGTATACTCCCAGGCCGTCGCCATGGCTCGGGACTACTTGCGGTCCGGTGAGGACACATACTTACACAAGGCGCCGTCCCGCGATGCGCACCGTGGCGATCATGATCATCCACATGGCCCCGCGCATGAGGGCGGCGGCTCTGGCTCCGATCGCTGAGACAACAGCAGGAGGGATCTCCGCCGTGACACCCGGCATGACAACCGCCGTGGTGACCAGCGAGACACGTCCCGGAGACAGCCATACGACAAGAATTCTCTGCTGACTTCACTGACTAAGTCTCCGAAAGAGATACTGCTCACCGAGCGCGCGGAGTACGTTTAATCCTCCGCCCCCGATGGAGCATCGTGAAGTCCCAAAAAAAGAAAAATACTGTGATTTTCATGAAGAGTATGGTCATGACACTGACGACTGCAGACAATTAAAGAAAGAAGTGAAAGCAGCCATCCAGGCCGGCAAGCTCAATCATTTGCTGCCTGGAAAGAAGTTCAAGAAAGCGGACAGTTCAAAGACCTATGGCTGGCAAAAGAAGGACGACCCCAGGGACCCCCAGATGCCGTCATTCACATGATCCATTCGTCGGGTGCGGGTTCGAAGAGAAAGGCTGACACGCTTATGGACTGGCAGTTGGTATCGATATCCTTCCCACCGCTATGAAGCGCTGCGCTTCCCGAGCTCGTTGTCATCATGGCTCGCATCGGTAATTTTCAAGTTTCCAGAGAACACACAGATACAGGCAGCGCTGTAGAAGTTATGTACGAACACTATTTCCTGCAGTTGCCGTCACACATTCAGGAAAGGCTTCAAGAACCTACTTCACCGCTGTCCAGTTATGCTAACGACTCCAGACGGCCAATCGGCAGACTCACTTGGATGTCACTTTGGGTGACTATCCACGCTGCCGAACAACGGAGTTGGAATATGTTATCGTGCGTGCTCCTTCACGTTTCAATGTTTTGATGGGCCGCACTGCCCTACACAAAATCAGAGCCATTACATCCACGATCCACGAATTAATGAAATTCCCGAATCTCGCTTGCATAGCTACGATACACACAGTCAGCACAGCCTTCAAGGTCTAAGCCAGGCCCATTCACCATGACTAACGAGGAAATGGTAGCTGTAAATCCCATGTTCCCGGAGCAGAAAGTCCGAGTCGGTATGGCCCTGAGCACACCCACCAGGTTGAAACTCTGTGAAATACTAGCAAACAACGTAGATGTATTCGCCTGGCAGGACTCAGAGATGACCGGTGTACCACGGTCATTTGCCGAGCATAAGCTGAATGTTAACACAAACATCATGCCAATCAGACAGAAGAAGAGGGGCATGGCCCCTGACCGCAGCCAGTTCATCTGTGAAGAAGTAAACAAATTGGTTCACGTCGGCATTACGCGTGAGGTACAACACCAGACATGGGTCGCCAACCCCGTTCTGGTCAAAAAGTCCGACGGCTCATGGCGGATGTGTGTGGACTTCAAAGATATCAACAAGGCATGCTCAAAGGATAACTACCCGCTCCCCGAGATCGACTGGAAAGTCGAGTCATTGTCCGAGTTCAGGTTTAAATGTTTTTTAGATGCCTACAAGGGGTACCATCAGATACTAATGGTTAAGCACGACGAAGAGAAGACCGCTTTTCACATTGACCAAGGCATCTATTGTTATACAAGATGCCCTTCGGTCTCAAGAACGCGGGTGCAACCTACCAACGGGTCGTCGATCGCGCTTTCCAACCTCAGATCGGTTGAAATTTGGAAGCGTACGTCGAGGACATTGTGATCAAAAGAAATATTGAGTCCCAACTACTCACTGATGTCCTCGAACCCTTCACTTCCCTCCGGAAGATCAACATGAAAATTTATCCAGCTAAGTGTTCCTTAGGAATGGTAAAGGGAAAATTTCTCGGCCATTTTGTGACCCCTCGAGGCATCAAGGCTAATCCGAAGAAGATACAGGCGATAGCCGACATGGTATCTCTGAAGAACAAAAAAGACGTACAGAGACTAAATGGGAAACTAGCAGCCCTGGCACGTTTCCTGTCCAAGGCTGCCGAGCGTTCACTGCCATTCTTCGACACACTGAAAGGTTGTATCAATAAGAAGGATTTTGCCTGGACGCCGGAAGCAGAGCAGGAATTCCAGGACATGAAAACATTCCTGACTGAGCTGCCAACTCTGACAGCTCCCATCCCCGACGAGACTCACTTTGTACCTAGCGGCGTCGTAGAGCGCCGCCAGTTCTGTACTCATCGCCATGCGTGACAAAACACATATGCCGGTTTATTTTTTCAGTTGCGCTCTGCAACTAGGGGAGCTGAACTATTCAGCAATTGAGAAGTTAGTACTCGCGCTCGTTCATTCAGTGCACCGCCTTCGTCGGTACTTCCAGGGCCATCCGATCACGGTTCTCACTGACCAGCCTATCAAGCAAGTATTATCAAGGCCGAAGATCTCTGGCCGCCTGGCTAAATGGGCAATCGAGCTCTGCGAGCATGAAATCACATTCTGTCCTCAGAGCACAGTCAAGGGCCAGGTCCTCGCGGACTTCCTGGCCGAGCTTCGGGGGGGGGGGGGGGGGTAGAGGGCAGGTGCACCACTGTAACCCCTACCCAGGAGAAAGCTGTTTGGGAATTATTCACTAATGGGGCTTCAAGCTCGGAAGGTGCTAGGGCTGGACTCATTCTCATAAGCCCCGACGGCGAAGAGCACACGTATGCTCTCCGATTCAGCTATCCTGCTTCTACCAATGAGGCTGAGTACGAAGCACTTCTGTCGGGTATTCGTATTGCAGAAGAAATGAACATCAAAAACCTCCGAGCATACGTTGACTCACAACTGGTTGCTAATCAGTTCAATGAGGCCTTCGAAGCAAAGGACCCGACGATGAAGCAATATTTTTCGCTTGCTCAGAGCATGACAAAGCAATTCAAATCGTTCGTAATAGAGCAAGTCCCAAGAAACAAGAACAAGAAGGCTAACGCGTTGAGCAAGCTAGCATCACTCACCTTCGCCCATCTCACCAAGAGGGTTTTGGTCGAAGTCCTGGGGCAGAAATCAATTGATCCTGCCAGAGCCGTTGCTCAAGTTGAAGAATAGGGGTACAATTCGATGACCCCAATCATGGCGTACCTCCGAACAGGAGCCCTCCCTCAGGACCCAATCGAAGCAAGAAAAATCCGGATGAAAGCTCTGATGTACTTCATTGAAAAAGGAGAACTTATGAAAAATCTTACCTGGGACCAAAATTAAGATGCCTAAGCCCAAAGCAAGCCGAGAACGTCATCAAAGAGGTCCACGAGGGGTCGTGTGCTCTGCACTCGGGTTACAAGACCGTCGTGGCCAAGGTCATGCGCATGGGTTACTTTTGGCCATCGATGCACAGAGACGCCGCTGAAGTGACCAAGCATTGCACTTCATGTCAGATCCACGCACCCGTTCCCCGGTCTCCTAGGCATGACCTGATCCCAATCACATCTGCGTGACCCTTTTTTAAGTGGGGCATCGATATAGTGGGACCCTTTCCTCCGGGTCACGGTGGCATCAAGTTCTTAATTTTCGTCATCGATTACTTCACTAAGTGGGTGGAAGCAAAACCGTTATTGACTGTCAGTGGCAAATAGGTCCGCAACTTCGTATGGGATAACATCGTGTGCCAGTTCGGTATTCCACACGAAATTATAACTGACAACGGGAAACAGTTTGCTGAAAATCCGTTCAAGGCTTGGTGTGCTGAGCTCAACGTCAAACAGACGCTGACCTCGGTCTACCACCCGCAGGCTAATGGTCAAGTAGAGGTCATCAACAGGGACCTAGTGGCTGGAATCAAGGCCAGGCTCGGCGACAGTCATACTAGCTGGGTCGAAGAGTTGCCTAACGTTTTATGGGCTCATCGCACCACACCAAAGGAGGGCACCGGTGAAACCCCCTTCAGCCTTGTCTACGACTGCGAGACGGTCATACCGGCAGAAATCAGCGTCCCCAGCGCAAGAATCATCAACTTCACCAAGGACGGGAGCATGGTTGCACAGCAAAAAAGCCTTCACATGCTAGAAGAACGCGGAGAAATGGCCGCTGTTCGCCAAGCTATGAACAAACAAAAAATGGCACGCTACAACAACAGGCGTGTTTGCCCACTCTCTTTCCAAGTCGGGGACCTTGTTTGGCGTAACAACTAAGCCAGCAAGTCTGAGAACATTGGTAAACTAGGGCAGCGCTGGGAAGGCCCGTATCAAATTGTGGAAGCAAACACCAATGGCTCCTATCACTTGGCCACTTTGGATGGAAAGTCCGTGCCCCGTACTTGGCATGTGACTAATTTAAAGAAATGTTATATGTAATCAAACTTTGTAATAGCTCGGTCTGGACTGATCCCCCCGCCTTCGTAGCTTCTATCCTTGTGAAATAAAAAAGTTTTGGTTGCATATTATTTTTTCTGTCTTTGAAAATTTATCATTTTCATAATTGCGTTATGGTTGAACGTTGCAAATATATATATATATATATATATATATATACATAAACCGCCGTCCGGAGTCGTCGTCTGGAGTCGTTGTCGTGCCCTCAGCATATGAATTCCGAGGTCAGCTAAGCCCGGAGAGCGCGATGAGCCTGCCCTCGTAAAGGAATGCCTTCTAGCGTCCAGAAGGCAGAGGTCCCCTAGGCTGATACCTACCGCCGGGGTACGACCGGAACAAATATTGGTCGACGTCAATGGACTCACACACTAACTCATAAAGTAGTCCAGAAATCTACTAAGTCATGACAACAAATTAAAGGCATACACAGAACTAGTTCGAACACGTGCAATTACAAAATAATGTTGCATTCATATAAAATTATTTACATCATTAAAAAGAGATGCCATCCTTACAAGTTTTCCTATACAAATCTATGGCCGCATCTCTAAAATATCATCTACAGAAAGTTCCGTCTCACTACCTATCCTCTTTATAAACGGGATGGTGATGGACTTCAAGGCATCACTTGCCTGCTGCGCCCGTTGATAGCAGTCCGGGTTGACTTTCGAGACAATAGCATTAGGAAGTGGAACTGGAAGATCTGGTACATTTTCCGTGAACAAATTAACCGTCTCCAACACCTCCACCTCCTGCACAGCAGCGAACAACTCTTTGAAAGGAGCGGTCACGCTGTCCGACGCCAACGCCAGCTTTACCAAGCCGAGGAAACCTCTCTGGAGACGCTCTAAGTCATTGGTCAAATCCATATTCTTGTTTGCGGCCTCATTAAAATCCTTTAGGTTCAAAGCGTTGGCAAGCTCCAGTTCAGTAATCTCCTTCTTGGCAGCGGCCAAGTCCATTGTCAAATCATCAAACCTGCTCTGCAGCCGCTTGTCTTTATCAACGAGCGCAACATTCTCAGACTCCAAAATCGTAACAGCCTCGGCTTCACCCTTCTGGAGTTGTGTCTCTTGCAGAATGGCCTCAGCTTTTATTTTTGCTTCATTGGCCACCCTCAACTCCTCCTCTCTGGCAACGACCTGGCCCTTTAACGCCGCTATCTCCTCCTCCTGGCGCTTAATAACGCCATGCGACAGTCTCGTCTGCTCCGCGGCCGTCTCCGTGCGCTCCTGCTGATCGCACTGAAGTGCAAAGTCCCTGAAGGACATCAGGAGTCGTGCACGTTTGGCCTCAGTGGCGGACATTTTCTTAATCCTGTTCGCCCCCGTCGGAGGAACCACATGCCCGGCAAAGTTGCGCAGCGACTGCGCATCCACGGCCATATTGTCTTCCTTGAAATCCTAGGCCGGGACAAAGGTAGTAGCGCCAGAGCCGGAAGGACCAAAGGCCGGAACCTTCAAAAATTGGTCCGGTTGCAGTCCTGATTCACGCGCCAGGTCAAACAGATATACAAAAACTGGAGTGATCGAAACAATGGTTAATCAATACCTCATGCTGTTAGGACGCGGCGGAGTCAGCACCCGAGGAGGGCTCGTCGGCTGATGAGTAGCCGGCGATGACGGGGGGGGGGGGGGGGGGGGGGGGAGTATCTAAAAGTGTAACCTCCGGTTCATGGGTGCGTTCCCCCGCACCACCACCAACCGATGTCGTCTCAGAGGCAGAGGCAGTCTCCTTACTAGACTGGAGCGTCTTCCGGCGAGCAACCAGCGGCTCCACCAACGGCTCCTCTTCCTCCTCCGACTCATCCACGAGCTTCAGCACACTGCTGAGCTCGGCCACCTCCTTCGCCATAGGATCCGCCTCGGCTGATAGCTAGACCAAAAATCAATTAGACAAACTCAAACGAGAGTGTCAAAAACAACAAGATACGAACCATTCTCAGGGTTGATGCAACGCCCACCTGCGCTCGGGTACGCCTGAAATGTAGAAAGATTGGCCTCGGCGACCTCCCTCGCCGATAGCTTCCTTTTCTTTGACGCCGATGACGCCATCTTCTTAACCCTGCGCTTCGGGGCCGACGCGCTGGCTGTCGCCACAACGAATGGCACGGCCACGGAAACACTGGACTGAGCACCAGGTTCGGCCATGGTAACTGTGGCGGCGGATGCCTCGACACCGCAATCGGGGCCGCCCTTCTATACCACGGGGTCGGTGAAGGTATTTTAACCCCGCCAAGTTGGGGGCCTTCAAGATGGCATTTAGATTCATATCTAAAAAACAAACAAACAAGAGTTAGCAAGATCGCACGTATGCGTCAGCATGATTAATATAAATATCCATGACCCCACCCATACCATGGCCATCCAGTTGCACAACAGGTATCTGGTTCTCAAACGGACAGAACGAGCTCACGCAGCCGATAACGAGAACGTATCGATGATACTCTCGCATATCCAGCTTTGCGTCTTTGCAGGCGGCAAACAGATGCTCCTCTGCCACAGACAGGGTCGGCGCATGGATGACATTCTTGGGCCGGTCATACTGCCATACCAACGTCTCCACAGAGTCAGTGGGGATCACCGCCTGGTCGATATAAAAAAATGAGTCTCGCCAGTCGTGGAGCGAGGACTCTTGGCAGACCACAAAATCATTCTTTTTTGCAAAGGTATACCAACCTATGCCGCTGGTAGCCATCCGAAAACAGGCCCGAAAAACCTTCACACTCGGTGATAGCTTCAGTGACCGGAACCACATCTCAAAAATGATAACCTTTTGCACGACAAAAGGGTGCAACTGGCTAAAGCCGGCCTTATAGTGCTTAAGCACATCCAAGAAAAACGGGATCGGCAGCATCCGCAGATTACCTTTCTCCATCGTCTTCCAATAGACGGCCACCTTACCCTCGGGAGGCTTATGAGCACGTTGCTCCGGAGTCGGCACCACCGGGTTATACTTAACTAAACACCGGTAATGCCTCAATATTATTTGAAGCATCTCCTCTGTAACCGAACTGGCTTCATTCGCCACATTCGCCGGCGCCTTGCTCGTGCCAGCTTCTCCTATTCGGGCCATGCCCCCACCACCGCCCCCAGCCACAACCGGCTCGGAATCATCCACAATGTCCACAACATCGACAACAGTGGCCATGGTATAATTTAAAAGAAGTGAAGGTTTGAGTGGACGGACCTGGGTTATTTGAAGAATTGGTCGGAAACTGGGTTGAATGCCGGAGCAGTTGTTTGAATATGACCGGAATGCTCTCAGATTTTTTACTTCGCGTAAAAAGTAAATGAAGGCACTATGCTCCTATTTATAGTAAAATTCGGGATGGGCTGGGCCTCGTGGGCTTCATCTACAACCGTCCACGTGTCAACAGATGTCACGGATTGAAAACTTACCACCGTTGGCCTCGTTTTCATCCATACACGTGTCGACAGATCTCACGTTTTGGCAAACGATCCGTTGCATGACAGCCTGTCCGGTGACGTCACAACACCAAGCGGCTACATCCCGTCCCATCATATGCCAGTAGCCGACTACGAAAAGATTTGCATTTAATGCAAGTCACGCGCATTTATTACGTGTTGCTATTCAAAAAAGGTCACCACAACGGCTCCCCGATGCTTATCTAAGTCCGCCATTATATCCTCGGAACGGAATATAATAACGGACTGAGGGGACTTAATGATGTACATACCATTACCTCCGACCCCGAACCCCGGATCGAACTACGAGTCCGAAACGCACAGGAAGACGGGCTCGCCGAACGAGGTTCCATTTCATCTTTGACCTCGGACCCCGGATTACATTCCATACCCAGAACATGTCACCCGAGGTGACTGCATTCACTTCCGAGTCGGGCCTGTGTCCGGACCTGGCGACGGAGTCCGGACACGGCGCCGTGTCCATCCGAGCAGGTCATGTTGCACCTCTTGTATGTCTCCGAATATACGCTCCTGGGGTCGGGGCACGGCCTCGGAAGCTAGAATATAACACTTAGCAAATACATGATGTTATCACGACGAAACCGTGTGCTCTGTACATATCAGACATTCTATGACAAAAGTACAACCAGTAACCGTTATACGCAGGTACTATATACATGGCTTGCCCATTAACCTGGTCGGCTTACCTAATTGGTGCACGTTTGCTTTGGCAGAGAAAATGTCCTTCTCGCCCACGACCAATCATCCACGCTAGCTCGAAACACAGGGAATGTCGTCCTCGTCCACGACCAAACCCTCCACGTCAGCTTAGGATTTGGGTATAAATATTAGTGCATGGTTTCCATTTCAAACCAACACCTCATAAAATTCACAGAGCAATTCATCCGTAATTGTTCCCCTAGAATTAAGCTTTCACCACCCTCGATTGACTTAGTCTCGACTCTGAGTTTGCACGTTAATCGGAGTGTGACAAGCTTGGTTCCTCATAAATTATCATCATCATCGTAATCAAGTGTTTTTACGCTTGAACAAGCATATAGGCAAGTTTATAACACTTTGACTAGGACTGAATCAAGAAAATTGGTGAGTTATCGAGTTGTATAATTAAGCGGGTCAAGAATCTAGATGATTAATGATTGGCTAACGGGTCAAATTAGTTGAAAATAGGTAATTTCCAACTGAGAAATGCTAGAACCACAAACAAGTTATACATATAGAAGTTCACAAGATGATGAGAACCAACGCTCTAAAGAGAGAAAAACAAGAGAGAAATGAAGTTAAATTGTGATAGTTAATATAATCATTAACATCATTCCGTGAACTTACCATTGTGAAATGTTTGTGACTCTAGCATTCCTCGTTTCTAACGTGAGTGAAGACGGCCATTTTTGACTCTTTTTTTTTTTTAAAGATTTTATATTGTGCAGAAAGGTTGTGTCAAAGTGTCATTGTGTCCTTATAGGTCAACTGACAAGCATAATCAATGATTTAAGGAAGTGAACAATGCGATTAACATGAAGATCTCACCTTTTTTTTGCTTTCTCATTTTCTTTCTTAAAAATATATGAATTTGGTGTTTTCATGAGATTTTCGAAGCTATGCTAGTCTAATCCAACCACATATTGGATACGAAGGATTGTAATATATACTTTGTAAAGTAATTACGAGTATGATTTAGATTATGCACTTCATAAAATGCATAAAAAAATCATTAAATAAATATCTTACTACATCATCAACATTCAACAATAATGACAATTCAAAGACCAGGACAACATTTGTTTTACCAATACAATAAGTTCCTAAGTTTGTTGGAACATACAAAACAAAAAGCCCACAAATATTCTAGATCCAAATGGTCTCACTAACAAAAACACACAACTAAGGGCTACCCTTTTATAGCCCAACATTAGTCCTTAAAATGAAATTAGTAGTAATTGACTAATTGTGTGGGTCATTGTTTTAATTTCCTTAGAGCATCTTCAATCAAATTGCACTATTTTAGTCCATCAAATTACATTATTTTAATGAAAAAGAGAAATTTTAAAGAATATACTTGCACTAAAAAATTGCTCCAATGTATTGTACTAAATCTTTACACTAAATCATTTTTAATTAATTTTAAATACACATTTAAACAATATAATATTAAAACTTTTATATAACCATTAAACTAATAAGAGATGTAATAACGATTTTTTATGAAAATTATGAAGTTTCTTTGATAAATATAATAGCAAACATTATATTTAGTAGATTTAAAAATAATAATGACAAATTTATAATTAATACATCATATAAATATACTTTAATTATTATAAATATTAATGTGAATAGTGTTTAGTGCAAATTTTAATGCAACACTAAATTTGGTGCAACACTAAACACTATTTGTCACTGTACTAAAAAACTGCAGTAGTGCAGTGTTTAGTACTAACATTGAAGCGAATTTTTTATATATTTGCATTATTTTAATGCAAAAAGGTAGAGATAGTGTACACATTGAATATGCTCTTATAGAGGCATAGTGTAACTATAAGTTACAACCCATATGTATAACCTCTCAGTATTTTGTAATACTACTACAACTTTTATTTAGCCCTAGCTTGAATCCTAATTTACAGTCTTAATTATATTACGTGTCACTAATAACAAAACAAAAATTAAATACATAAAACATAATGATTTTTGCAATCATCATCAAATTATTGACAGTATAAAAATACAGAGTAAATAGTATCAAGTATTACAATGATTGTACTTGCTTCGCACCATATCGATATTTAAAATTGACGACATCGTTTCACATTACTGAAAGTGATGTTTAGTCTATCCTTTTGGTATAATTGTATAGTGTTAAGTATGGTGTGATGCTTGTCTCTAAAACATTGATTTTCTGCAAACTGATTTTTACTGCCAAGATGACTATGGTTAAAACACACTCATTTTGCCATCATTTATATTATAACACCCATCAATTTAGGACTATTAATTAGTGTCTAATCCTCTCGTAATTACACGTATTTAGTTAGCATTAGACTAAATAGGTGCAACATTATATATATATATGTGTGTGTGTGTGTGTGTGTGTGTGTGTGAATACGATTTGATTAAATCGTACGAATTCGAATCCGATAAATATCCGACAACACAAACACGGACGTTGGCGACAGATTTTCTAAATAATGTGGAATCACTAAAATAAACATTATTTACTTTATATTATTATGTTATAATAATATACGATACGATATACGTTTTATATAAAACGTACAAATGCAAAACGAAACGCAAATCGAGACCGACAACTTAACGAGACACTCTACAAAATGTTTACTAAGCATTTTGAATAAATACTACCATCAAAAGTATCGAAAATATATCGTTAAACAAAACGCGTATAATATACGTTTAACGTTTAAACGAACGACGAAACGAACGGGTAAACGAGTACCACGCGTAACGTAACTTAGGGGAACAAAAATTTAACCAACCCACATCCCGTGGGACCCACCCGAAATCAGTCAAGCATGGGAGACCATGCCCCTCACTTGCTTCTTGAATACACCAAACAACACTATACCACCCACCTCACCATCACTCTTCATTTCATCTCTCTCTCTAACTTCTCTCTACTCTTTTTATTTCTCTCTCTCTTTGACTGATTTCCAGCCCCAATAACAACCACCACACACCACCATTCAACCACCACTGAGCCACCATAAACCGCCACTTCGAAATTCAAGAAAACGCGTGGAATCGAGCACATCTTTCTCTTCTCCTTCGTCTCGGCTAAACAACCATTGTAAGAACTTCATTTCTCTTAGAAAATAATTGTTTTATGTTTATTACCATGTTTTAGTGCTCACTCAACCATAAAATGTCCAAATAATTAACCGAAACGCGTTTTAAAACTCGAAATCTCTAAAAATATAATCTGTCCAAAAAGTTTAATTCACTTCAACGAATTTTATAAAAATCATTTTAACACAAAATGATGCGTTTCTTGAGCCTAAAATGTAGTTCGTTATGTTATCTTTCCAACGACACCACCCGCATATTTTTCTGAGTAGGTTTAGTACCCGAGAATAATTTTCTCCGACAAGGTGTCAGAACTGTTCTGGCAGATAGAAACTCGAGGCTACATATCGAGTTCTAGACCACTAAAACACATGAGACCTAGGCCAAATTCTCATAGATTTTGTTAACTTTAAAAAGTTATTGTATAGCCTCAACTGAAAATACACGGATTTGGCTAGAAAATTCGATGTTTGAATTTGTCGTTGGATTGGTCAAAACTGGACCTCATGGGCTTTACCAATTTATTTAGTACTTCTAGGTATCTAAAAATTCTATAAAAGTTACATAGAGTACTTAATAGGTAGATGAACAACTATGATTTTCTCGGAATTTAATTCGGATTATAACTTGGTGAAAACGAGACCCGAAACGGGTCCAAAAATCTTAAAACACAATATAGGGACTGTTTTTGTATAAAATGTAAAACCGACACTTCGAGTCAACCATAAAACGTAACGACAATTTTTACGAACTCCATAAACATACTTAAGGTGTTCCTAAAAGTTTCAGGTCAAACCGAACATGTTTGACCAAGTCAACCGAAACGAGCCTCGGTACGAAAAACGTGAAACGAAAATGTAAAACTTTAGATTTTGGCTCGAAACAAATATTTTAGTTGTTATACTATAAAACTTGAACAAAAACGATGTTATGATATTTACGGATAACGATACACGCGTTGAAACACTTAAACAAAAACGTATACTTTTACAAATATATAAACGAAACAAACATAATAATAATACTTTGGGAATTATTATTAAAAAACCGTCACCAACGGCCGTACATGTTTTTAAAACTACAAACCTAAAGTACAAGCGAAATACTTTGGACATAATCTAGTTGTGTGAACACTAGAATGGATGGTCTACTAAGACATCCACTTACTTATACTTATAATCTCATACATTTAGGACGTTAGGAGATTACCGACTAGAAGTATACTTGCTTTAGGAACGCTAGCACCCACAAGTGAGTTAACAGCCCCTACTTTTACTGCTTTTACGTGTTTTCAAACAGGGGTGAAAAACATAGCTACTGTTCTACTATTTGCCACAACTTGCTACGATAATATAAATGCAAACGTACTTTCTCTAATAGACTCGATAAACACTAGAAATACCCACACTTCTCTCCTAACCCCACAACACCCGAGGCTACTATCAAAATTTCAGGACGAAATTTTCTTAACAAGGGGAGAATGTAACACCTGTCAATTTAGGACTATTAATTAGTGCCTAATTCTCTCGTAATTACACGTATTTAGTTAGCATTAGACTAAATAGGTGCAACAATATATATTTATATATACATACATATATATATATATGTGTGTGTGTGTGTGTGTGAATACGATTTGATTAAATCGTACGAATTCGAATCAGATAAATATCCGACAACACAAACACGGACGTTGGTGATAGATTTTCTAAATAATGTGAAATCATTAAAATAAACATTATTTACTTTATATTATTATGTTATAATAATATACGATACGATATACGTTTTATATAAAACGTACAAATGCAAAACGAACACGCAAATCTAGATCGACAACTTAACGAGACACTCTATAAAATGTTTACTAAGCATTTTGAATAAATATTACCATCAAAAGTATATCGTTAAACAAAACGCGTATAATATACGTTTAACGTTTAAACGAACGACGAAACGAACGGATAAACGAGCACCACGCGTAACGTAACTTAGGGGAACAAAAATTTAACCAACCCACACCCCGTGGGACCCACCCGAAATCATTCAAGCATGGGAGACCATGCCCCTCACTTGCTTCTTGAATACACCAAACAACACTATACCACCCACCTCACCATCACTCTTCATTTCATCTCTCTCTCTAACTTCTCTCTACTCTTTTTCTTTCACTCTCTCTTTGACTGATTTCCAGCCCCCAAGAACAACCACCACACACCACCATTCAACCACCACTGAGCCACCATAAACCGCCACTTTGAAATTCAAGAAAACGCGTGGAATCGAGCACATCTTTCTCTTCTCCTTCTTCTCGGCTAAAAAACCATTGTAAGAACTTCATTTCTCTTAAAAAATACTTTTTTTATGTTTATTACCATGTTTTAGTGCTCACTCAACCATAAAATGTCCAAATAATTAACCGAAACGCGTTTTAAAACTTGAAATCTCTAAAAATATAATCTGTCCAGAAAGTTTAATTCACTCCAACGAATTTTATGAAAATCATTTTAACACAAAATGATGTGTTTCTTGAGCCTAAAATGTAGTTCGTGATGTTAGCTTTCCAATGACACCAACCACATATTTTTCTGAGTACGTTTAGTACCCGAGAATAATTTTCTCCGACAAGGTGTCGGAACTGTTCCGGCGGATAGAAAGTTCCGTCTACTTCTCGAGGCTACATCTCGAGTTCTAGACTACTAAAACGCATGAGACCTAGGCCAAAATCTCACAAATTTTGTTAACTTTAAAAAGTTCTTCTATAGCCTCGACTGAAAATACACGGATTTGGCTAGAAAATTCGATGTTTGAACTTGTCGCTGGATTGGTCAAAACTGGACCTCATGGGCTTTACCAATTTATTTAGTACTTCTAGGTATCTAAAAATTCTATAAAAGTTACATAGAGTACTTAAAAGGTAGATGAACAACTATGATTTTCTCGGAATTTAATTCGGATTATAACTTGGTGAAAACGAGACCCGAAACGGGTCCAAAAATCTGAAAACACAATATAGGGACTGTTTTTGTATAAAATGTAAAATCGACACTTCGAGTCAACCATAAAACGTAACGATAATTTTTCTGAACTCCATAAACATACTTAAGGTGTTCCTAAAAGTTTCGGGTCAAACTGAACATGTTTGACCAAGTCAACTGAAACGAGCCTCGGTACGAAAAACGTGAAACGAAATGTAAAACTTTAGATTTTGGCTCGAAACAAATATTTTAGTTGTTATACTATAAAACTTGAACAAAAACGATGTTAAGATATTTACGGATAACGATACACGCGTTGAAACACTTAAACAAAAACGTATACTTTTACAAGTATATAAACGAAACAAACATAATAATAATACTTTGGGAATTATTATTACAAAACCGTCACCAACGGCCGTACATGTTTTTAAAACTACAAACCTAAACGACAAGCAAAATACTTTGGACATAATCTTGTTGTGAGAACACTAGCATGGATGGTCTACGAACACTAGCATGGATGGTCTACTAAGACATCCACTTACTTATACTTATAATCTCATACATTTAGGACGTTATGAGATTACCGACTAGAAGTATACTTGCTTTAGGAAGCTAGCACCCACAGGTGAGTTCACAGCCCCTACTTTTACTGCTTTTACGTGTTTTCAAGCAGGGGTGAAAAACATAGCTACTGTTCTACTATTTGCCATAACTTGCTACAATAATATAAATGTTTGCTTTATCTTGCCACAAAAGATAAACCGCTGCTCCCAATATTAGTCGTGCTACAACAAAATAATTCCTCACGAAAGATAAACGAAATTTACACAAGTCGTGCTACAACAAAATAATTCCTCACGACTAATATTGGGAGCAGCGGTTTATCTTTTGTGCCAAGAGCGAAACAATATAATCTCACGAAAGATAAACGAAATGAGGTGCAGATTGTAGCACCTATAAAGGAGATTGTTCGACTCAAACTATGTAGGTTGAAATTCAAAGATACGGCAAATGCGAGGAGGAAACCTCGTATGTGGAACATTCGGAGCATTATGACGAAATCTATTGAATGAAGATGTAGTTTGCGTTCACTTTATTGTTTGGATAAGTTCTTTGTTTCAGAATTTTTGAGGCATGTCTCATAATCTTATAGTTTTTCTTTGTTATGATGAGAGACTTGTCATTCCTTGTATTTTGTAAATCTTTTTACAGCAGATGATGAAGTCATGACTCTGTTTGGGTTCACTCACCTCAACTTCCCATATCATCAATTCAAGTTTATATGAAGATCTAATTTAATAAAAAGCAGAACTTTTATTATGAATCTCAAGGTCTAAACAGTACTCTTAGCTTGGTACGTTAATACTTGCTAGTTACCAGGGTGTGTATAAATCGTGTGTAAAACGGAACTGAAAACCAAACTAGAACCAGTTTGGCAGTTTTCACTTCAGTGATCCATTCGAAATTTTTCACAAATTGGTTTCCGGTTCGGTATGTCATGGGTCAAATCGATACACACAAACTCCTAATTTTATTATTCGGTTTAGAGTCTAATTAATAAGTGGACAATGCTAAACTATAGTCAAATTGGCACGTAACGTAACAGGCCTGGTTTAAATCAGTACCATTATATTCTTTTGGTCCAGTCACGGTTCCAATACAATGCACGCCACAAAATACCTTACCTACTATCTACCATATGGTATTAAGCATTGTAAAATGACATGTTTCATGGTATTACCGCTACCATTGCGCCAACAAGTATTAAGAGCATTTACTATGGCTAACCCTTTAAGAGATTTATCCAAATAGCTGTATTAAAACAAAGACATCAAGAATCAAATGTTGGCAAGTCCTCTATACTACCAGTCATACATATTCTATCTCAGCCATACAAATTACCTCGAAATCGACTACGTATACGTTGTGGAAAGTTACTCGACTACCAAAAACAGCTTATAAGAGATTCAAAATTTGCAACAACCTCTGATGAGCAAGTCTTTCACATTATTTTGCACTAGAATTTGCAGATTGCACAAAAGAATTAAATGCATAACTACAACCTGTAACTACCCATTACTAGGACAAAAGCTTTTGATTTATGGATATGATCGTCACGAACTTTACAAAAACACCTTACATGCAAAATTAACTAATAAACAAACGGGAAAATAGCATATCTATTATGAGGGTAATTGTCGAATTTATGCACGTACCACCTTTGTGTTTCTGTTGCTGCGAAAACAAGATTTGCCACCTGCAGAGAAAATTGGATGCATCTTCTGAATCTGTTAGAAAATCAACATCAAATTATGACAACGGGAATGGAAAAACATACCACAAATGCAAAAAGCAACCACAATGAAAGATCTGCCCCACCACTAGCCACTAGAAGACCACCGTAGATGACCTTCAAGATCAAGATCATAGTTAGTTATATACATACAGATTGGTTTAACTCAAACTTGTAATCATATATGTTTTTAGCACATTTTATCTATGATATTTGTCCTGTTTACGTTTATATTCAACATCCTACCAAAACCTATAAATTGGAACCTGTAAATGGTGTAAAACTGTGAATGGGATGAACCAGTTTGGCAATTCAAAATAAGTTATTGCCTTCTTTTCCTAAGTCTTGACATTACTTTTGAAATGAGAATCACCAAATAGAACAAGATGGGCTAGAAAAACAAATAGGGATGTCAAATTTAACAAAATTCACTATTTATCACAAAGGGGTGTAATGGATAAACTCAAAGCTTCTTTTACACTAAAAAGCTAAGTTTGTAGAGCAAATGAGAAACTTACAATTTCGGCTGAGTAATGTGGAGACGAAACATATTCGAACCAATCTCCATAAGGAATCACATACTCCACCTTTTCAGTTTTCTCTCGTAAGGAACCCTGCTTATTACGGTCGAAACAACATGTTACATGTTGAATATTGTGGTGACAACCTCTTCAACAAATGCAACTACATACTATAAACAAAATTCCCTCCCAAATCATGCAAAGCCAAGTAGCACTCTACATCACTTTTCTCTTACAAAATACTGTAGTCAATTCATTCTAAAAATGAGGGTTCCTCAAAATGTGAATTCAAAAGGAACTCATTTTACACTAAAACTACACAAGGTAACCCTTGCACTTGACCTAGAAAATTAGACATGGCGATTTGACCTGATTACATGGGAAAGGGTTGATTTGGGTTATATTTCCTGTCTAACGGGTAACTCTTTACTACATAAGTTATGATTAAACAGGTCAAGTGGTCCGAAGTGACTCACCATATTATTTAAATACTTACAGCTTCTTTAACTATAAAGAATAAAAATAGATCAATAACTTGAGATTATACTTGATTAATTAATTATATTTAATACATCAACAACTTTTGAACTTTAATTTAAATGGAACAGAAACATGTTGGCAGGTCAATCATACCCGTTTTGACTTGTATTAAAACAACAAATGTTCTGACCATAGCCCATTTTGACCCATCACTCACCTCACCTGTCATCATTATGGGACCGATATAAAAAAGTTCTTCTAATTCAACTAATGAGAAACAAACATTAGCAAATGCTGCAAGTCTCTAGGTTTCTAACCATAAGTGGTCTATCAAGCACACCCTTTTGGCCTTTGCAAAAACAAGAGAATTGTTGCACACAAAAACCTCTATTGAGTAATAGTTTGACAAACAAGAATATGACAGAGCTTCTTTATTGGATGAAAGAAATACGTATAAAATAAGAAAATGTACAAGTTTCCTACAAGATGAAAGACTGGTTAGGGGTGGACTTACAAGAATTTCATGACAACGAAACTGATGTACCCAACCCCAAAAGAATATAGCTGCACCCATCCAAGCATACCACCGAAGCCTCAAGAAAGGAGTCACAAACATCCATATAGTAAACTCGGGTCTAGACATGCGATCTTTTCCCTTCACAATGAACTCCGCCACAAGATTTTTCACACAATCAAACACTTCAGGTGCAAAAGTACAGCATAGAGACAGTGGAGCTGCGGTATAGAAACTGCCAACAAATATCACTTGCATTAGCATAAAAAATTTCTAAACTGGGATAAAAGTTCAGAGATATCATATAGCAGGAAAAAATAATTGGTAATACTCAAACTTACAATAGGCCTGCAAAATACCCTAAGATGTGCATTCGAGCTGATGGACTGTAGTTAAAAACATAAATTGTTTCGTAAAAGCGCCGCAAAACTTGAGCTTCCATTAGCAAAAGCAGAAACACGGATAGCCAAACATTGTATACATGGTCTCTAGTTGATAAAGATTTATGCAACGCGAAGGCATGTGAACCAGTCAAGTGACTAGTTAAAGTAGAAAAGAAGTCCTGCTCAATAAGTGATGGTAGCATCTTGATTGCATAATACCATACTGCAACAAGCAATATTGTTGTCCAGAAAATCGCCACCACATAAAAGTGAGAGAAGTATCTCTGAGGCACAGTTAATTTCTGAAATGCACACCATTAATGCTTAAATGAACTTTCGATACAAACAACCACGATAAGAAGGATTTAAATAAAGTATCTAAATCTCATTGGTTCAACTGATATGATATATATAGAGGCATTTTCCATATGAAATAGTTTATATGAGTAGGATGTAGCTGATCAATTACATATGTTTTGTCGTGAAGGAGCCATTCTTTTAGTGATGCAGAACACGAAAACATTTCAAGGCAAGTTTCTTTTTTAAAACTTTAGTACTTAGATCATAAGGCCTGACCTAATATTAAACCAAATACATAAAAAAATGGTAGAAAGAGCAGCCCCACAAATGCACCCACTAATATTACGGAAACAAATTTACGAATTGAAGGCTGCAGACATCAATTAATGTATACACTTAACATTATTTAAAAGCAAATAGGTTCTTAAATACTCAACATGCCAGCTATTATTATTATTATTATTATAATTAATTAAATAAACGTAACAACATCAAAATAATATAGTTATAATCGCTCACTCACAGAGTTGGATTGCAAAACCTTGCCTCTCTTAGCAAACCCTAACAGAGCTCTGTGGAACCAACCGAGCCCCGGTAGCGGCAAACACGCGATAACAATCGGTAATGTCGCAAGGATCCACGCGACTCGTAGCAACGATACAAGCCCCAATCCCAGCTCTTCCATTCTTCACACAAAAACAATAATAATAATAAGTGACACTTTTGAGTCAGTATTATTGCCTTAAAAAAACAAACTACTACCAAAAGTAACAAATAACGAGTCAACAATAATAAACATATTAATCGAGAAACGTGAATTAAAAGCAATTTGATGCGTGAGGGTTTGAGATTCAATAAAGCAAATCGTAAGAATAACGTAAACGCAAACACATACATATGGATATATATACATCTATCATAGATGTGTGTTTATTTCGGATGAATATTTCATAAGAGTTTTAATAATAAACGTAGGTATTATAAAAGATAAAAAGAATACCTGAGATATAGAATGTTTAATATCATCATTGTGATTTTAGACAATGTTGTAACCCTAGTCCGTCACCAGCACGACAGTTTTAACAACGTTTCAAGCACTGATAAGTAAAGTGATAATAAATTATTGATTTGCAGACGAGGGCAAGGGAGTCTTTTCCATTATATTAGGCACATGTCATGCTCAACTCAGATTTTTAAATAATATTATTTTATTATTGCATTAAGTATGCGGTGTTTGAGATTTGATTATTTAAGTACTTATATGCTTATTTTGATTTTGATAGCGGATAAGCATATCCAAAGACTAATATCAGACCTGCGTATCTGCAAATATGCAATTTAAAATAAGCATCCGACCACTTACTAAGTACTTATAAATAAACAAATCCAAACACTCCTTAAAAAAGAAAATGTACATTATTTTCTTCATGATCAGATTATTTACCTTGGTTATTTCATAAATAAAGTATAAATGTATTAACTTGTAATTGTTATAATCGGACTAAATATTTTTGTTCACAATGATATAGTTGTATATGATCACATGATATATCTTGTTCATTTTAATCCAAGTTACCAACATATAAACAACTTATTTTCTTCTTCTTCAATCAGATTGTTAATCAATGAACAAAATAAGTTGTTATCAATCTTCATCATCAAACACCACTACCAGTCAACCACCCCACCAGTCACCATTTTAACACCATCAACCAACAAAAAACAAAACCTTTGAACACTTTACATCAACACACATGTAAACATACATCACAAACTGTATAAAAAAACCCCATGAATCTAAATAAGAAAAAGAAAAAAAATACCAAATACGCAGGAAAATACGATTGAGGTGCTCGGTGGTTTGAATTCTGACGAAATCAAAGGCCATGATTTGTTGTCATTGTGTTGTTGAACATTGGGAGATTGAATTGGGAAGTTGGGGAAAAGTGAATTTTGAACTGCCGATAATGAGATAGGTTTGACTTTATTAGGGATTCAATATTAAACTGAAGTGAAAAGACGGTAACACCCTCTTGTGCAAGGCACATGGGGCTGACTAACTTTGAAAAAATGAACTATTTAAATAATTTTTTAAAATTAGAGATGACCGGTGAGATAAAGCTGAAACCACATAGACGGTTTAAATAATTTAGTTTAAATTATTATTAATCTAAGTTTTTAGATGGGTCAAAGATTGGCGAGAAATTCTCACTTCTATATGGAATTTGATAACGAGAAACGTACTAATTTTATTGATAATTTTTGTATCGAGTTAGATAATATGAATTATGTGGCATATTAATATAATGACACAAACAAGTTTAATGATGTCATGTAATATACATTATTTAAATCGACATAATATTTAAAAGTTTGCTACTTACATAGTAATAAAATGGGTTCGTTACTAAACTCGGGGCAAAAGTGTAAGTTTGTTGCCATATGTAGCTTTAACTCATTCATATACTCTCTTAGTCCCCAAATCTATTACTACTTATAAAACATGTCCAATGTTAGAATCTTAAACTAATTAAAAATAATTAAGGTTCCTAAAATACCCCTATCACATTTATACTTATTAATTATGCATATATTACCATAATCATTTCCATTAATATGTAGATTAGTATACAAGAGGGTGTTACCATCTTTTCACTTCAGTTTGTCAATTTTTAATACTGAATCCCCAACAAAGTCAAACCCATCTCATTATCGGCAGTCCAAAACTCCAAATTCACTTTTTCCCCACTTCCCAATTCAATCTCCCAATGTTCAACAACACAATGACAACAAATCATGGCCTTTGATTTCGTCGGAATTCAAACCACTGAGCACCTCAATCGTATTTTCTAGATCTACCTATTTGGTACGGTGTTTTTTTCCCCCCTTTTTTAGATTCATGGGGTGCGTTTTACAATTTATGATGTATGTTTACATGTGTGTTTATGTAAAGTGTTCAATGGTTGTTTTTTTTTTGTTGATTGATAGTGTTAAAATGGTGACTAGTGGGGTGGTTGACTGGTAGTGGTGTTTGATGATGAAGATTGATAACAACTTATTTTGTTCATTGATTAACAATCTGATTGAAGAAGAAGAAAATAAGTTGTTTATATGTTGGTAACTTGAATTAAAATGAACAAGATATATCATGTGATCATATACAACTATATCATTGTGAACAAAAATATTTAGTCCGACTATAACAATTACAAGTTAATACGTTTATACTTTATTTATATAATAACCAAGGAAAACAAATAATCTGATCATAAAGAAAATAATATACATTTCCTTTTTTTAAGGGGTGTTTGGATTTGTTTATTTATAAGTACTTAGTAAGTAGTAGGATGCTTATTTTAAATTGCATATTTGCAGATACGCAGGTCTGATATTAGTCTTTGGATATGCTTATCCGCTATCAAAATCAAAATAAGCATATAAGTACTTAAATAATCAATCTCAAACACCGCATAATTAATGCAATAATAAAATAAATGGTACAATAATATTATTTAAAAATCTGAGTTGAGCATGACATGTGCCTAATATATTGGAAAAGACTCCCTTAAGACTTTGCATCAACCCTTTCTGTATTTTCTTAAACTACAACACTCTAGTTTCTTCATGTATTTCTTAACTCTTATACTGCTATGTAATCCCTATCGATATACGAAGTTAGTCAACACTGCTCACACATCCACAACACAGATGTGTGAAAGCATCGATGACACACATTCCATATTGTGTTCACTAAGCACAACATTATTACTGCTATCTCTAATATATAACAAGATTACTGCTATCTCTAATATATAACAAGATTACTGCTATCTCTAATAAACACATATGTAATCTGTAGCAATTCAAACTTCACAAATATTCTAATTATGATATAATAACACAAATAAACAATACCTAACACCAGCATCACCAACAATCCCGATCGCCATACCAGATGAAAGATGTGCATATCCATCAAACAAATAGTACGATTTTGCCTTAGGGTTGATACCAGTACTAATAATAACAGCAATAATCAAACCATAGATACCAAGCACACCAGCCATAACAACAGGAACAATAGATTTCATCACCAACTCAGGCCTCATCACTCCCATCGATGCCACACCTACACCACTCTTTGCTGTTCCATATGCAGCCCCCATACCTACAGATATGTATATAAATACATACATAAATATTAATCATCAATTCTAATTCAAAGCATAATTCATAACTTTCTACCAGATCTCTGATTATTACATCAATTAATCAACAATAAGGTATGAATGGGTGATCGATTAACATTTTTATGATATATATAATGTGAATTTAAGATCTAGGGTTTGAAATTAGGGTTAGATAGAAATATACATGAGAAAACGAGAGCAGCAGCGGCACCGAGGTAGAATCTGCCATTGTTGATGGGAATTGGGGGTGAAAATGATGTGAAATTAGGGATGGGAGATTTGAAATCAGTGTGTGTATGTGGTGACGATGTGGTTGGATGATTCGGGAGGGTAGGTAGTTTTATGCGTTGGTTCCTATCACCTTCCGACACTTGTCCTATTCTTATGCTCATCACGTCGTTTGGAATCAAATCAAAATATAATACACCAAAATTCATGCAATATAATACAGAATTGTGCAGTACACTTTATACCGTCATGAAGCGTTCTGGGTGTCACATCAGCGTCGACGTCCAGTCAGCATATGCAATGGTAAACTCAGAATGCCCCAGAACGTCCATCATCCCCCCTTGACCCCACCATTTTCTTTTAATTTTGATTTTTTTAAAAAGAAACTAACTTTTCTTTTTAATTAAACTAAACTACAATTTATTAATTTAAACAAATCCATTTCATTAACTTAAATAAAAATACAATATAAAATAATTAAACAAACCAAATACATTTCATTAACTTAAATAAAAATACAATACAATACTTAAACACACCACACTAAAATAAAAGTTCAAATTACAATGCGAGACAGTTACAAATAAAATAATACAATACAATAATCAAGCTGGAGGCAAAGGTATGCTGCGGAAGTTAGGTGGAAGCATCCAAATGTGCTCGGTGAGATCATACTGCAATTGGTCATGCACTTGTTTGTCACGTATTTCCTTTATTCGCGCTTCTCTATCTTTCAAACGTTGCCTAAAATCCCGACGAGGCCGGTTAGCAGGATCATCAATCATCTCTTGTTCGATCTCAGAAATCAAAAAACCATTATCTTCTTGGATCATGTTATGCAATATGACACAAGTGTACAATTGTCTTCGCAACTTGTTCACACTCATAGCTCGTCCCGCAATCTTTAAAATTGCAAACCTGCCTTGAAGTACACCGAATGCTCGTTCGACATCTTTTCTTGCACTTTCTTGAAACCGCTTGAACTTGGCTCGTTTCTCATCAATAGGAGAGTGATAGGCTTTCATAAGTGTACACCAATCCGGATAAATACCATCGGCTAGATAATATCCTTTTGTGTAGTGATGTCCATTGACATCAAATGATGCGGGTGGACCAGTATCATTTTTGATGGAATCAAACAACGGAGACGCGTTTAAAACATTAATATCGTTGTTTGAACCCGCCATGCCAAAAAATGCATGTCATATCCACAGATCATATGAAGCAACCGCTTCAAGCATAATGGTCGGGTGCCCGTGATCACCCCTAGTGTACTGACCTTTCCATGCATTGGGACAATTTTTCCATTGCCAATGCATACAGTTAATGGACCCAAGCATTCCCTTAAAACCATGTATCTTGTAACACCCGCCAAATTAGGACTAGTGATTAGCGCCTAATCAACTGTTAATACATGTAATTAGTTCTGTGTTAGGCTAATTAATGTATCGGATTTTATATTGATGAATATATATAATCTTGCGATTTGATTAAATCGTACGCAAACTAAATCGAATGTATTTCGGTTCAAGTAAAATACGGACGTTGGTGATCAATTTTATTGAATAATATAAAAATTATTTATTGACAATAACGTACCAAAAATATTATTTTGATAATATTTCAAGTTCACTTCATATCGTATTATAGGCGTCTGCACGACTTAGGCATTAAACGCGTAAACAAATGAGGCCAAATTGAATTATTAAGTAATTGATAAAATACCCAAATAAATTTATTTAATTAACTTTCGTCTTCTTTAAAACTTGCATTTTAAACACTTAAAATAATTACTTAACGATTAACGATCGGGGAAACGAACACCGCACGGAGCGCGAATACACGGAGCTAAAAGTGGAGACCCACACATGGGTGGGTCCCCACCCCAAAAATCTGCCACAAAGGGGGTGAGGTCACCACCTCCCCACCCCATTCTTCACTTTTATCTTCTCCACTCAATCTCTCTCTCTCATTCCTCTTCCATTTTCATCACCATTTCCACCACCATTAAAACCACAAAATAGCACCATCAAACCTCAATATCTCACCTTGGCCATTTGGAGAAAAAGACTCATCTCGCAAGGATCTACACATCTATCTTTCCGGATTCTCGATTCCTCGCGTTGTAAGTTTCCGACAAATCTCGAAATCTCTCGTTTCTTAGTGTTTTTACGTGTTTGTTGTTTAAAATGGCTTATAATGTCCATATAAGGGTTGGGTAAAAGAATCGGACCAAACGGAAACTCGAAAACATGTTTTTGGTCAAAAACCCGTCGAACAGACGTAAGTGTCGCACTGACGAACCCAGATATGCGACACTTCGTGCGACACTTCCCCTAGTGTCGCATGGCAACTTTTAGCGACACTTTCAGCGACACTTGCCTAAGTGTCGTATACTATCGAACCGACACTTATAGCGACACTTCCTGAGTGACGCCTAGACCTATACCCGACACTTATAGCGACACTTCCTGAGTGACGCCTAGACCCATACCCGACACTTATAGCGACACTTACCTTAGTGAGGCCCTACCATGCGTCACTTCCCTTAAGTGACGCATATGCTCAGATTTAATATTTTTAGCGACACTTCCCAAGTGTCGCCCAAGCCACCCAGTGACGCTTCACTATGCGTCACTTCCATAAGTGACGCTATAAGTGACGCCCAGCCCCTAAGTGACGCATAAACAGAAAGTTTTAACTAATTTTACACTAAGTTTTGAGACCCAAAATTGACGCCCCATTTCACCCAAATTCGAGTCCAGATGCGTTTTTCACCAAAGCAATATAGTAGAAATAAAAATTATGCATATATTACCATAATCATTTCCATTAATATGTAGATTAGTATACAAGAGGGTGTTACCATCTTTTCACTTCAGTTTGTCAATTTTTAATACTGAATCCCCAACAAAGTCAAACCCATCTCATTATCGGCAGTCCAAAACTCCAAATTCACTTTTTCCCCACTTCCCAATTCAATCTCCCAATGTTCAACAACACAATGACAACAAATCATGGCCTTTGATTTCGTCGGAATTCAAACCACTGAGCACCTCAATCGTATTTTCTAGATCTACCTATTTGGTATGGTGTTTTTTCCCCCCCTTTTTTAGATTCATGGGGTGCGTTTTACAATTTATGATGTATGTTTACATGTGTGTTTATGTAAAGTGTTCAATGGTTGTTTTTTTTTTTTGTTGATTGATAGTGTTAAAATGGTGACTAGTGGGGTGGTTGACTGGTAGTGGTGTTTGATGATGAAGATTGATAACAACTTATTTTGTTCATTGATTAACAATCTGATTGAAGAAGAAGAAAATAAGTTGTTTATATGTTGGTAACTTGAATTAAAATGAACAAGATATATCATGTGATCATATACAACTATATCATTGTGAACAAAAATATTTAGTCCGACTATAACAATTACAAGTTAATACGTTTATACTTTATTTATATAATAACCAAGGAAAACAAATAATCTGATCATAAAGAAAATAATATACATTTCCTTTTTTTAAGGGGTGTTTGGATTTGTTTATTTATAAGTACTTAGTAAGTAGTAGGATGCTTATTTTAAATTGCATATTTGCAGATACGCAGGTCTGATATTAGTCTTTGGATATGCTTATCCGCTATCAAAATCAAAATAAGCATATAAGTACTTAAATAATCAATCTCAAACACCGCATAATTAATGCAATAATAAAATAAATGGTACAATAATATTATTTAAAAATCTGAGTTGAGCATGACATGTGCCTAATATATTGGAAAAGACTCCCTTAAGACTTTGCATCAACCCTTTCTGTATTTTCTTAAACTACAACACTCTAGTTTCTTCATGTATTTCTTAACTCTTATACTGCTATGTAATCCCTATCGATATACGAAGTTAGTCAACACTGCTCACACATCCACAACACAGATGTGTGAAAGCATCGATGACACACATTCCATATTGTGTTCACTAAGCACAACATTATTACTGCTATCTCTAATATATAACAAGATTACTGCTATCTCTAATATATAACAAGATTACTGCTATCTCTAATAAACACATATGTAATCTGTAGCAATTCAAACTTCACAAATATTCTAATTATGATATAATAACACAAATAAACAATACCTAACACCAGCATCACCAACAATCCCGATCGCCATACCAGATGAAAGATGTGCATATCCATCAAACAAATAGTACGATTTCGCCTTAGGGTTGATACCAGTACTAATAATAACAGCAATAATCAAACCATAGATACCAAGCACACCAGCCATAACAACAGGAACAATAGATTTCATCACCAACTCAGGCCTCATCACTCCCATCGATGCCACACCTACACCACTCTTTGCTGTTCCATATGCAGCCCCCATACCTACAGATATGTATATAAATACATACATAAATATTAATCATCAATTCTAATTCAAAGCATAATTCATAACTTTCTACCAGATCTCTGATTATTACATCAATTAATCAACAATAAGGTATGAATGGGTGATCGATTAACATTTTTATGATATATATAATGTGAATTTAAGATCTAGGGTTTGAAATTAGGGTTAGATAGAAATACACATGAGAGAACGAGAGCAGCAGCGGCACCGAGGTAGAATCTGCCATTGTTGATGGGAATTGGGGGTGAAAATGATGTGAAATTAGGGATGGGAGATTTGAAATCAGTGTGTGTATGTGGTGACGATGTGGTTGGATGATTCGGGAGGGTAGGTAGTTTTATGCGTTGGTTCCTATCACCTTCCGACACTTGTCCTATTCTTATGCTCATCACGTCGTTTGGAATCAAATCAAAATATAATACACCAAAATTCATGCAATATAATACAGAATTGTGCAGTACACTTTATACCGTCATGAAGCGTTCTGGGTGTCACATCAGCGTCGACGTCCAGTCAGCATATGCAATGGTAAACTCAGAATGCCCCAGAACGTCCATCATCCCCCCTTGACCCCACCATTTTCTTTTAATTTTGATTTTTTTTAAAAGAAACTAACTTTTCTTTTTAATTAAACTAAACTACAATTTATTAATTTAAACAAATTCATTTCATTAACTTAAATAAAAATACAATATAAAATAATTAAACAAACCAAATACATTTCATTAACTTAAATAAAAATACAATACAATACTTAAACACACCACACTAAAATAAAAGTTCAAATTACAATGCGAGACAGTTACAAATAAAATAATACAATACAATAATCAAGCTGGAGGCAAAGGTATGCTGCGGAAGTTAGGTGGAAGCATCCAAATGTGCTCGGTGAGATCATACTGCAATTGGTCATGCACTTGTTTGTCACGTATTTCCTTTATTCGCGCTTCTCTATCTTTCAAACGTTGCCTAAAATCCCGACGAGGCCGGTTAGCAGGATCATCAATCATCTCTTGTTCGATCTCAGAAATCAAAAAACCATTATCTTCTTGGATCATGTTATGCAATATGACACAAGTGTACAATTGTCTTCGCAACTTGTTCACACTCATAGCTCGTCCCGCAATCTTTAAAATTGCAAACCTGCCTTGAAGTACACCGAATGCTCGTTCGACATCTTTTCTTGCACTTTCTTGAAACCGCTTGAACTTGGCTCGTTTCTCATCAATAGGAGAGTGATAGGCTTTCATAAGTGTACACCAATCCGGATAAATACCATCGGCTAGATAATATCCTTTTGTGTAGTGATGTCCATTGACATCAAAGGATGCGGGTGGACCAGTATCATTTTTGATGGAATCAAACAACGGAGACGCGTTTAAAACATTAATATCGTTGTTTGAACCCGCCATGCCAAAAAATGCATGTCATATCCACAGATCATATGAAGCAACCGCTTCAAGCATAATGGTCGGGTGCCCGTGATCACCCCTAGTGTACTGACCTTTCCATGCATTGGGACAATTTTTCCATTGCCAATGCATACAGTCAATGGACCCAAGCATTCCCTTAAAACCATGTATCTTGTAACACCCGCCAAATTAGGACTAGTGATTAGCGCCTAATCAACTGTTAATACATGTAATTAGTTCTGTGTTAGGCTAATTAATGTATCGGATTTTATATTGATGAATATATATAATCTTGCGATTTGATTAAATCGTACGCAAACTAAATCGAATGTATTTCGGTTCAAGTAAAATACGGACGTTGGTGATCAATTTTATTGAATAATATAAAAATTATTTATTGACAATAACGTACCAAAAATATTATTTTGATAATATTTCAAGTTCACTTCATATCGTATTATAGGCGTCTGCACGACTTAGGCATTAAACGCGTAAACAAACGAGGCCAAATTGAATTATTAAGTAATTGATAAAATACCCCAATAAATTTATTTAATTAACTTTCGTCTTCTTTAAAACTTGCATTTTAAACACTTAAAATAATTACTTAACGATTAACGATCGGGGAAACGAACACCGCACGGAGCGCGAATACACGGAGCTAAAAGTGGAGACCCACACATGGGTGGGTCCCCACCCCAAAAATCTGCCACAAAGGGGGTGAGGTCACCACCTCCCCACCCCATTCTTCACTTTTATCTTCTCCACTCAATCTCTCTCTCTCATTCCTCTTCCATTTTCATCACCATTTCCACCACCATTAAAACCACAAAATAGCACCATCAAACCTCAATATCTCACCTTGGCCATTTGGAGAAAAAGACTCATCTCGCAAGGATCTACACATCTATCTTTCCGGATTCTCGATTCCTCGCGTTGTAAGTTTCCGACAAATCTCGAAATCTCTCGTTTCTTAGTGTTTTTACGTGTTTGTTGTTTAAAATGGCTTATAATGTCCATATAAGGGTTGGGTAAAAGAATCGGACCAAACGGAAACTCGAAAACATGTTTTTGGTCAAAAACCCGTCGAACAGACGTAAGTGTCGCACTGACGAACCCAGATATGCGACACTTCGTGCGACACTTCCCCTAGTGTCGCATGGCAACTTTTAGCGACACTTTCAGCGACACTTGCCTAAGTGTCGCATACTATCGAACCGACACTTATAGCGACACTTCCTGAGTGACGCCTAGACCTATACCCGACACTTATAGCGACACTTCCTGAGTGATGCCTAGACCCATACCCGACACTTATAGCGACACTTACCTTAGTGACGCCCTACCATGCGTCACTTCCCTTAAGTGACGCATATGCTCAGATTTAATATTTTTAGCGACACTTCCCAAGTGTCGCCCAAGCCACCCAGTGACGCTTCACTATGCGTCACTTCCATAAGTGACGCTATAAGTGACGCCCAGCCCCTAAGTGACGCATAAACAGAAAGTTTTAACTAATTTTACACTAAGTTTTGAGACCCAAAATTGACGCCCCATTTCACCCAAATTCGAGTCCAGATGCGTTTTTCACCAAAGCAATATAGTAGAAATAAAAATTATGCATATATTACCATAATCATTTCCATTAATATGTAGATTAGTATACAAGAGGGTGTTACCATCTTTTCACTTCAGTTTGTCAATTTTTAATACTGAATCCCCAACAAAGTCAAACCCATCTCATTATCGGCAGTCCAAAACTCCAAATTCACTTTTTCCCCACTTCCCAATTCAATCTCCCAATGTTCAACAACACAATGACAACAAATCATGGCCTTTGATTTCGTCGGAATTCAAACCACTGAGCACCTCAATCGTATTTTCTAGATCTACCTATTTGGTATGGTGTTTTCCCCCCCCCCCCCCCCCCTTTTTTAGATTCATGGGGTGCGTTTTACAATTTATGATGTATGTTTACATGTGTGTTTATGTAAAGTGTTCAATGGTTGTTTTTTTTTTTTGTTGATTGATAGTGTTAAAATGGTGACTAGTGGGGTGGTTGACTGGTAGTGGTGTTTGATGATGAAGATTGATAACAACTTATTTTGTTCATTGATTAACAATCTGATTGAAGAAGAAGAAAATAAGTTGTTTATATGTTGGTAACTTGAATTAAAATGAACAAGATATATCATGTGATCATATACAACTATATCATTGTGAACAAAAATATTTAGTCCGACTATAACAATTACAAGTTAATACGTTTATACTTTATTTATATAATAACCAAGGAAAACAAATAATCTGATCATAAAGAAAATAATATACATTTCCTTTTTTTAAGGGGTGTTTGGATTTGTTTATTTATAAGTACTTAGTAAGTAGTAGGATGCTTATTTTAAATTGCATATTTGCAGATACGCAGGTCTGATATTAGTCTTTGGATATGCTTATCCGCTATCAAAATCAAAATAAGCATATAAGTACTTAAATAATCAATCTCAAACACCGCATAATTAATGCAATAATAAAATAAATGGTACAATAATATTATTTAAAAATCTGAGTTGAGCATGACATGTGCCTAATATATTGGAAAAGACTCCCTTAAGACTTTGCATCAACCCTTTCTGTATTTTCTTAAACTACAACACTCTAGTTTCTTCATGTATTTCTTAACTCTTATACTGCTATGTAATCCCTATCGATATACGAAGTTAGTCAACACTGCTCACACATCCACAACACAGATGTGTGAAAGCATCGATGACACACATTCCATATTGTGTTCACTAAGCACAACATTATTACTGCTATCTCTAATATATAACAAGATTACTGCTATCTCTAATATATAACAAGATTACTGCTATCTCTAATAAACACATATGTAATCTGTAGCAATTCAAACTTCACAAATATTCTAATTATGATATAATAACACAAATAAACAATACCTAACACCAGCATCACCAACAATCCCGATCGCCATACCAGATGAAAGATGTGCATATCCATCAAACAAATAGTACGATTTTGCCTTAGGGTTGATACCAGTACTAATAATAACAGCAATAATCAAACCATAGATACCAAGCACACCAGCCATAACAACAGGAACAATAGATTTCATCACCAACTCAGGCCTCATCACTCCCATCGATGCCACACCTACACCACTCTTTGCTGTTCCATATGCAGCCCCCATACCTACAGATATGTATATAAATACATACATAAATATTAATCATCAATTCTAATTCAAAGCATAATTCATAACTTTCTACCAGATCTCTGATTATTACATCAATTAATCAACAATAAGGTATGAATGGGTGATCGATTAACATTTTTATGATATATATAATGTGAATTTAAGATCTAGGGTTTGAAATTAGGGTTAGATAGAAATATACATGAGAAAACGAGAGCAGCAGCGGCACCGAGGTAGAATCTGCCATTGTTGATGGGAATTGGGGGTGAAAATGATGTGAAATTAGGGATGGGAGATTTGAAATCAGTGTGTGTATGTGGTGACGATGTGGTTGGATGATTCGGGAGGGTAGGTAGTTTTATGCGTTGGTTCCTATCACCTTCCGACACTTGTCCTATTCTTATGCTCATCACGTCGTTTGGAATCAAATCAAAATATAATACACCAAAATTCATGCAATATAATACAGAATTGTGCAGTACACTTTATACCGTCATGAAGCGTTCTGGGTGTCACATCAGCGTCGACGTCCAGTCAGCATATGCAATGGTAAACTCAGAATGCCCCAGAACGTCCATCATCCCCCCTTGACCCCACCATTTTCTTTTAATTTTGATTTTTTTAAAAAGAAACTAACTTTTCTTTTTAATTAAACTAAACTACAATTTATTAATTTAAACAAATCCATTTCATTAACTTAAATAAAAATACAATATAAAATAATTAAACAAACCAAATACATTTCATTAACTTAAATAAAAATACAATACAATACTTAAACACACCACACTAAAATAAAAGTTCAAATTACAATGCGAGACAGTTACAAATAAAATAATACAATACAATAATCAAGCTGGAGGCAAAGGTATGCTGCGGAAGTTAGGTGGAAGCATCCAAATGTGCTCGGTGAGATCATACTGCAATTGGTCATGCACTTGTTTGTCACGTATTTCCTTTATTCGCGCTTCTCTATCTTTCAAACGTTGCCTAAAATCCCGACGAGGCCGGTTAGCAGGATCATCAATCATCTCTTGTTCGATCTCAGAAATCAAAAAACCATTATCTTCTTGGATCATGTTATGCAATATGACACAAGTGTACAATTGTCTTCGCAACTTGTTCACACTCATAGCTCGTCCCGCAATCTTTAAAATTGCAAACCTGCCTTGAAGTACACCGAATGCTCGTTCGACATCTTTTCTTGCACTTTCTTGAAACCGCTTGAACTTGGCTCGTTTCTCATCAATAGGAGAGTGATAGGCTTTCATAAGTGTACACCAATCCGGATAAATACCATCGGCTAGATAATATCCTTTTGTGTAGTGATGTCCATTGACATCAAAGGATGCGGGTGGACCAGTATCATTTTTGATGGAATCAAACAACGGAGACGCGTTTAAAACATTAATATCGTTGTTTGAACCCGCCATGCCAAAAAATGCATGTCATATCCACAGATCATATGAAGCAACCGCTTCAAGCATAATGGTCGGGTGCCCGTGATCACCCCTAGTGTACTGACCTTTCCATGCATTGGGACAATTTTTCCATTGCCAATGCATACAGTCAATGGACCCAAGCATTCCCTTAAAACCATGTATCTTGTAACACCCGCCAAATTAGGACTAGTGATTAGCGCCTAATCAACTGTTAATACATGTAATTAGTTCTGTGTTAGGCTAATTAATGTATCGGATTTTATATTGATGAATATATATAATCTTGCGATTTGATTAAATCGTACGCAAACTAAATCGAATGTATTTCGGTTCAAGTAAAATACGGACGTTGGTGATCAATTTTATTGAATAATATAAAAATTATTTATTGACAATAACGTACCAAAAATATTATTTTGATAATATTTCAAGTTCACTTCATATCGTATTATAGGCGTCTGCACGACTTAGGCATTAAACGCGTAAACAAATGAGGCCAAATTGAATTATTAAGTAATTGATAAAATACCCAAATAAATTTATTTAATTAACTTTCGTCTTCTTTAAAACTTGCATTTTAAACACTTAAAATAATTACTTAACGATTAACGATCGGGGAAACGAACACCGCACGGAGCGCGAATACACGGAGCTAAAAGTGGAGACCCACACATGGGTGGGTCCCCACCCCAAAAATCTGCCACAAAGGGGGTGAGGTCACCACCTCCCCACCCCATTCTTCACTTTTATCTTCTCCACTCAATCTCTCTCTCTCATTCCTCTTCCATTTTCATCACCATTTCCACCACCATTAAAACCACAAAATAGCACCATCAAACCTCAATATCTCACCTTGGCCATTTGGAGAAAAAGACTCATCTCGCAAGGATCTACACATCTATCTTTCCGGATTCTCGATTCCTCGCGTTGTAAGTTTCCGACAAATCTCGAAATCTCTCGTTTCTTAGTGTTTTTACGTGTTTGTTGTTTAAAATGGCTTATAATGTCCATATAAGGGTTGGGTAAAAGAATCGGACCAAACGGAAACTCGAAAACATGTTTTTGGTCAAAAACCCGTCGAACAGACGTAAGTGTCGCACTGACGAACCCAGATATGCGACACTTCGTGCGACACTTCCCCTAGTGTCGCATGGCAACTTTTAGCGACACTTTCAGCGACACTTGCCTAAGTGTCGTATACTATCGAACCGACACTTATAGCGACACTTCCTGAGTGACGCCTAGACCTATACCCGACACTTATAGCGACACTTCCTGAGTGACGCCTAGACCCATACCCGACACTTATAGCGACACTTACCTTAGTGAGGCCCTACCATGCGTCACTTCCCTTAAGTGACGCATATGCTCAGATTTAATATTTTTAGCGACACTTCCCAAGTGTCGCCCAAGCCACCCAGTGACGCTTCACTATGCGTCACTTCCATAAGTGACGCTATAAGTGACGCCCAGCCCCTAAGTGACGCATAAACAGAAAGTTTTAACTAATTTTACACTAAGTTTTGAGACCCAAAATTGACGCCCCATTTCACCCAAATTCGAGTCCAGATGCGTTTTTCACCAAAGCAATATAGTAGAAATAAAAATTATGCATATATTACCATAATCATTTCCATTAATATGTAGATTAGTATACAAGAGGGTGTTACCATCTTTTCACTTCAGTTTGTCAATTTTTAATACTGAATCCCCAACAAAGTCAAACCCATCTCATTATCGGCAGTCCAAAACTCCAAATTCACTTTTTCCCCACTTCCCAATTCAATCTCCCAATGTTCAACAACACAATGACAACAAATCATGGCCTTTGATTTCGTCGGAATTCAAACCACTGAGCACCTCAATCGTATTTTCTAGATCTACCTATTTGGTATGGTGTTTTTTCCCCCCCTTTTTTAGATTCATGGGGTGCGTTTTACAATTTATGATGTATGTTTACATGTGTGTTTATGTAAAGTGTTCAATGGTTGTTTTTTTTTTTGTTGATTGATAGTGTTAAAATGGTGACTAGTGGGGTGGTTGACTGGTAGTGGTGTTTGATGATGAAGATTGATAACAACTTATTTTGTTCATTGATTAACAATCTGATTGAAGAAGAAGAAAATAAGTTGTTTATATGTTGGTAACTTGAATTAAAATGAACAAGATATATCATGTGATCATATACAACTATATCATTGTGAACAAAAATATTTAGTCCGACTATAACAATTACAAGTTAATACGTTTATACTTTATTTATATAATAACCAAGGAAAACAAATAATCTGATCATAAAGAAAATAATATACATTTCCTTTTTTTAAGGGGTGTTTGGATTTGTTTATTTATAAGTACTTAGTAAGTAGTAGGATGCTTATTTTAAATTGCATATTTGCAGATACGCAGGTCTGATATTAGTCTTTGGATATGCTTATCCGCTATCAAAATCAAAATAAGCATATAAGTACTTAAATAATCAATCTCAAACACCGCATAATTAATGCAATAATAAAATAAATGGTACAATAATATTATTTAAAAATCTGAGTTGAGCATGACATGTGCCTAATATATTGGAAAAGACTCCCTTAAGACTTTGCATCAACCCTTTCTGTATTTTCTTAAACTACAACACTCTAGTTTCTTCATGTATTTCTTAACTCTTATACTGCTATGTAATCCCTATCGATATACGAAGTTAGTCAACACTGCTCACACATCCACAACACAGATGTGTGAAAGCATCGATGACACACATTCCATATTGTGTTCACTAAGCACAACATTATTACTGCTATCTCTAATATATAACAAGATTACTGCTATCTCTAATATATAACAAGATTACTGCTATCTCTAATAAACACATATGTAATCTGTAGCAATTCAAACTTCACAAATATTCTAATTATGATATAATAACACAAATAAACAATACCTAACACCAGCATCACCAACAATCCCGATCGCCATACCAGATGAAAGATGTGCATATCCATCAAACAAATAGTACGATTTCGCCTTAGGGTTGATACCAGTACTAATAATAACAGCAATAATCAAACCATAGATACCAAGCACACCAGCCATAACAACAGGAACAATAGATTTCATCACCAACTCAGGCCTCATCACTCCCATCGATGCCACACCTACACCACTCTTTGCTGTTCCATATGCAGCCCCCATACCTACAGATATGTATATAAATACATACATAAATATTAATCATCAATTCTAATTCAAAGCATAATTCATAACTTTCTACCAGATCTCTGATTATTACATCAATTAATCAACAATAAGGTATGAATGGGTGATCGATTAACATTTTTATGATATATATAATGTGAATTTAAGATCTAGGGTTTGAAATTAGGGTTAGATAGAAATACACATGAGAGAACGAGAGCAGCAGCGGCACCGAGGTAGAATCTGCCATTGTTGATGGGAATTGGGGGTGAAAATGATGTGAAATTAGGGATGGGAGATTTGAAATCAGTGTGTGTATGTGGTGACGATGTGGTTGGATGATTCGGGAGGGTAGGTAGTTTTATGCGTTGGTTCCTATCACCTTCCGACACTTGTCCTATTCTTATGCTCATCACGTCGTTTGGAATCAAATCAAAATATAATACACCAAAATTCATGCAATATAATACAGAATTGTGCAGTACACTTTATACCGTCATGAAGCGTTCTGGGTGTCACATCAGCGTCGACGTCCAGTCAGCATATGCAATGGTAAACTCAGAATGCCCCAGAACGTCCATCATCCCCCCTTGACCCCACCATTTTCTTTTAATTTTGATTTTTTTTAAAAGAAACTAACTTTTCTTTTTAATTAAACTAAACTACAATTTATTAATTTAAACAAATTCATTTCATTAACTTAAATAAAAATACAATATAAAATAATTAAACAAACCAAATACATTTCATTAACTTAAATAAAAATACAATACAATACTTAAACACACCACACTAAAATAAAAGTTCAAATTACAATGCGAGACAGTTACAAATAAAATAATACAATACAATAATCAAGCTGGAGGCAAAGGTATGCTGCGGAAGTTAGGTGGAAGCATCCAAATGTGCTCGGTGAGATCATACTGCAATTGGTCATGCACTTGTTTGTCACGTATTTCCTTTATTCGCGCTTCTCTATCTTTCAAACGTTGCCTAAAATCCCGACGAGGCCGGTTAGCAGGATCATCAATCATCTCTTGTTCGATCTCAGAAATCAAAAAACCATTATCTTCTTGGATCATGTTATGCAATATGACACAAGTGTACAATTGTCTTCGCAACTTGTTCACACTCATAGCTCGTCCCGCAATCTTTAAAATTGCAAACCTGCCTTGAAGTACACCGAATGCTCGTTCGACATCTTTTCTTGCACTTTCTTGAAACCGCTTGAACTTGGCTCGTTTCTCATCAATAGGAGAGTGATAGGCTTTCATAAGTGTACACCAATCCGGATAAATACCATCGGCTAGATAATATCCTTTTGTGTAGTGATGTCCATTGACATCAAAGGATGCGGGTGGACCAGTATCATTTTTGATGGAATCAAACAACGGAGACGCGTTTAAAACATTAATATCGTTGTTTGAACCCGCCATGCCAAAAAATGCATGTCATATCCACAGATCATATGAAGCAACCGCTTCAAGCATAATGGTCGGGTGCCCGTGATCACCCCTAGTGTACTGACCTTTCCATGCATTGGGACAATTTTTCCATTGCCAATGCATACAGTCAATGGACCCAAGCATTCCCTTAAAACCATGTATCTTGTAACACCCGCCAAATTAGGACTAGTGATTAGCGCCTAATCAACTGTTAATACATGTAATTAGTTCTGTGTTAGGCTAATTAATGTATCGGATTTTATATTGATGAATATATATAATCTTGCGATTTGATTAAATCGTACGCAAACTAAATCGAATGTATTTCGGTTCAAGTAAAATACGGACGTTGGTGATCAATTTTATTGAATAATATAAAAATTATTTATTGACAATAACGTACCAAAAATATTATTTTGATAATATTTCAAGTTCACTTCATATCGTATTATAGGCGTCTGCACGACTTAGGCATTAAACGCGTAAACAAACGAGGCCAAATTGAATTATTAAGTAATTGATAAAATACCCCAATAAATTTATTTAATTAACTTTCGTCTTCTTTAAAACTTGCATTTTAAACACTTAAAATAATTACTTAACGATTAACGATCGGGGAAACGAACACCGCACGGAGCGCGAATACACGGAGCTAAAAGTGGAGACCCACACATGGGTGGGTCCCCACCCCAAAAATCTGCCACAAAGGGGGTGAGGTCACCACCTCCCCACCCCATTCTTCACTTTTATCTTCTCCACTCAATCTCTCTCTCTCATTCCTCTTCCATTTTCATCACCATTTCCACCACCATTAAAACCACAAAATAGCACCATCAAACCTCAATATCTCACCTTGGCCATTTGGAGAAAAAGACTCATCTCGCAAGGATCTACACATCTATCTTTCCGGATTCTCGATTCCTCGCGTTGTAAGTTTCCGACAAATCTCGAAATCTCTCGTTTCTTAGTGTTTTTACGTGTTTGTTGTTTAAAATGGCTTATAATGTCCATATAAGGGTTGGGTAAAAGAATCGGACCAAACGGAAACTCGAAAACATGTTTTTGGTCAAAAACCCGTCGAACAGACGTAAGTGTCGCACTGACGAACCCAGATATGCGACACTTCGTGCGACACTTCCCCTAGTGTCGCATGGCAACTTTTAGCGACACTTTCAGCGACACTTGCCTAAGTGTCGCATACTATCGAACCGACACTTATAGCGACACTTCCTGAGTGACGCCTAGACCTATACCCGACACTTATAGCGACACTTCCTGAGTGATGCCTAGACCCATACCCGACACTTATAGCGACACTTACCTTAGTGACGCCCTACCATGCGTCACTTCCCTTAAGTGACGCATATGCTCAGATTTAATATTTTTAGCGACACTTCCCAAGTGTCGCCCAAGCCACCCAGTGACGCTTCACTATGCGTCACTTCCATAAGTGACGCTATAAGTGACGCCCAGCCCCTAAGTGACGCATAAACAGAAAGTTTTAACTAATTTTACACTAAGTTTTGAGACCCAAAATTGACGCCCCATTTCACCCAAATTCGAGTCCAGATGCGTTTTTCACCAAAGCAATATAGTAGAAATAAAAATTATGCATATATTACCATAATCATTTCCATTAATATGTAGATTAGTATACAAGAGGGTGTTACCATCTTTTCACTTCAGTTTGTCAATTTTTAATACTGAATCCCCAACAAAGTCAAACCCATCTCATTATCGGCAGTCCAAAACTCCAAATTCACTTTTTCCCCACTTCCCAATTCAATCTCCCAATGTTCAACAACACAATGACAACAAATCATGGCCTTTGATTTCGTCGGAATTCAAACCACTGAGCACCTCAATCGTATTTTCTAGATCTACCTATTTGGTATGGTGTTTTCCCCCCCCCCCCCCCTTTTTTAGATTCATGGGGTGCGTTTTACAATTTATGATGTATGTTTACATGTGTGTTTATGTAAAGTGTTCAATGGTTGTTTTTTTTTTTTGTTGATTGATAGTGTTAAAATGGTGACTAGTGGGGTGGTTGACTGGTAGTGGTGTTTGATGATGAAGATTGATAACAACTTATTTTGTTCATTGATTAACAATCTGATTGAAGAAGAAGAAAATAAGTTGTTTATATGTTGGTAACTTGAATTAAAATGAACAAGATATATCATGTGATCATATACAACTATATCATTGTGAACAAAAATATTTAGTCCGACTATAACAATTACAAGTTAATACGTTTATACTTTATTTATATAATAACCAAGGAAAACAAATAATCTGATCATAAAGAAAATAATATACATTTCCTTTTTTTAAGGGGTGTTTGGATTTGTTTATTTATAAGTACTTAGTAAGTAGTAGGATGCTTATTTTAAATTGCATATTTGCAGATACGCAGGTCTGATATTAGTCTTTGGATATGCTTATCCGCTATCAAAATCAAAATAAGCATATAAGTACTTAAATAATCAATCTCAAACACCGCATAATTAATGCAATAATAAAATAAATGGTACAATAATATTATTTAAAAATCTGAGTTGAGCATGACATGTGCCTAATATATTGGAAAAGACTCCCTTAAGACTTTGCATCAACCCTTTCTGTATTTTCTTAAACTACAACACTCTAGTTTCTTCATGTATTTCTTAACTCTTATACTGCTATGTAATCCCTATCGATATACGAAGTTAGTCAACACTGCTCACACATCCACAACACAGATGTGTGAAAGCATCGATGACACACATTCCATATTGTGTTCACTAAGCACAACATTATTACTGCTATCTCTAATATATAACAAGATTACTGCTATCTCTAATATATAACAAGATTACTGCTATCTCTAATAAACACATATGTAATCTGTAGCAATTCAAACTTCACAAATATTCTAATTATGATATAATAACACAAATAAACAATACCTAACACCAGCATCACCAACAATCCCGATCGCCATACCAGATGAAAGATGTGCATATCCATCAAACAAATAGTACGATTTCGCCTTAGGGTTGATACCAGTACTAATAATAACAGCAATAATCAAACCATAGATACCAAGCACACCAGCCATAACAACAGGAACAATAGATTTCATCACCAACTCAGGCCTCATCACTCCCATCGATGCCACACCTACACCACTCTTTGCTGTTCCATATGCAGCCCCCATACCTACAGATATGTATATAAATACATACATAAATATTAATCATCAATTCTAATTCAAAGCATAATTCATAACTTTCTACCAGATCTCTGATTATTACATCAATTAATCAACAATAAGGTATGAATGGGTGATCGATTAACATTTTTATGATATATATAATGTGAATTTAAGATCTAGGGTTTGAAATTAGGGTTAGATAGAAATATACATGAGAAAACGAGAGCAGCAGCGGCACCGAGGTAGAATCTGCCATTGTTGATGGGAATTGGGGGTGAAAATGATGTGAAATTAGGGATGGGAGATTTGAAATCAGTGTGTGTATGTGGTGACGATGTGGTTGGATGATTCGGGAGGGTAGGTAGTTTTATGCGTTGGTTCCTATCACCTTCCGACACTTGTCCTATTCTTATGCTCATCATGTCGTTTGGAATCAAATCAAAATATAATACACCAAAATTCATGCAATATAATACAGAATTGTGCAGTACACTTTATACCGTCATGAAGCGTTCCGGATGTCACATCAGCGTCGACGTCCAGTCAGCATATGCAATGGTAAACTCAGAATGCCCCAGAACGTCCATCATCCCCCCTTGACCCCACCATTTTCTTTTAATTTTGATTTTTTTAAAAAGAAACTAACTTTTCTTTTTAATTAAACTAAACTACAATTTATTAATTTAAACAAATTCATTTCATTAACTTAAATAAAAATACAATATAAAATAATTAAACAAACCAAATACATTTCATTAACTTAAATAAAAATACAATACAATACTTAAACACACCACACTAAAATAAAAGTTCAAATTACAATGCGAGACAGTTACAAATAAAATAATACAATACAATAATCAAGCTGGAGGCAAAGGTATGCTGCGGAAGTTAGGTGGAAGCATCCAAATGTGCTCGGTGAGATCATACTGCAATTGGTCATGCACTTGTTTGTCACGTATTTCCTTTATTCGCGCTTCTCTATCTTTCAAACGTTGCCTAAAATCCCGACGAGGCCGGTTAGCAGGATCATCAATCATCTCTTGTTCGATCTCAGAAATCAAAAAACCATTATCTTCTTGGATCATGTTATGCAATATGACACAAGTGTACAATTGTCTTCGCAACTTGTTCACACTCATAGCTCGTCCCGCAATCTTTAAAATTGCAAACCTGCCTTGAAGTACACCGAATGCTCGTTCGACATCTTTTCTTGCACTTTCTTGAAACCGCTTGAACTTGGCTCGTTTCTCATCAATAGGAGAGTGATAGGCTTTCATAAGTGTACACCAATCCGGATAAATACCATCGGCTAGATAATATCCTTTTGTGTAGTGATGTCCATTGACATCAAAGGATGCGGGTGGACCAGTATCATTTTTGATGGAATCAAACAACGGAGACGCGTTTAAAACATTAATATCGTTGTTTGAACCCGCCATGCCAAAAAATGCATGTCATATCCACAGATCATATGAAGCAACCGCTTCAAGCATAATGGTCGGGTGCCCGTGATCACCCCTAGTGTACTGACCTTTCCATGCATTGGGACAATTTTTCCATTGCCAATGCATACAGTCAATGGACCCAAGCATTCCCTTAAAACCATGTATCTTGTAACACCCGCCAAATTAGGACTAGTGATTAGCGCCTAATCAACTGTTAATACATGTAATTAGTTCTGTGTTAGGCTAATTAATGTATCGGATTTTATATTGATGAATATATATAATCTTGCGATTTGATTAAATCGTACGCAAACTAAATCGAATGTATTTCGGTTCAAGTAAAATACGGACGTTGGTGATCAATTTTATTGAATAATATAAAAATTATTTATTGACAATAACGTACCAAAAATATTATTTTGATAATATTTCAAGTTCACTTCATATCGTATTATAGGCGTCTGCACGACTTAGGCATTAAACGCGTAAACAAACGAGGCCAAATTGAATTATTAAGTAATTGATAAAATACCCCAATAAATTTATTTAATTAACTTTCGTCTTCTTTAAAACTTGCATTTTAAACACTTAAAATAATTACTTAACGATTAACGATCGGGGAAACGAACACCGCACGGAGCGCGAATACACGGAGCTAAAAGTGGAGACCCACACATGGGTGGGTCCCCACCCCAAAAATCTGCCACAAAGGGGGTGAGGTCACCACCTCCCCACCCCATTCTTCACTTTTATCTTCTCCACTCAATCTCTCTCTCTCATTCCTCTTCCATTTTCATCACCATTTCCACCACCATTAAAACCACAAAATAGCACCATCAAACCTCAATATCTCACCTTGGCCATTTGGAGAAAAAGACTCATCTCGCAAGGATCTACACATCTATCTTTCCGGATTCTCGATTCCTCGCGTTGTAAGTTTCCGACAAATCTCGAAATCTCTCGTTTCTTAGTGTTTTTACGTGTTTGTTGTTTAAAATGGCTTATAATGTCCATATAAGGGTTGGGTAAAAGAATCGGACCAAACGGAAACTCGAAAACATGTTTTTGGTCAAAAACCCGTCGAACAGACGTAAGTGTCGCACTGACGAACCCAGATATGCGACACTTCGTGCGACACTTCCCCTAGTGTCGCATGGCAACTTTTAGCGACACTTTCAGCGACACTTGCCTAAGTGTCGTATACTATCGAACCGACACTTATAGCGACACTTCCTGAGTGACGCCTAGACCTATACCCGACACTTATAGCGACACTTCCTGAGTGACGCCTAGACCCATACCCGACACTTATAGCGACACTTACCTTAGTGACGCCCTACCATGCGTCACTTCCCTTAAGTGACGCATATGCTCAGATTTAATATTTTTAGCGACACTTCCCAAGTGTCGCCCAAGCCACCCAGTGACGCTTCACTATGCGTCACTTCCATAAGTGACGCTATAAGTGACGCCCAGCCCCTAAGTGACGCATAAACAGAAAGTTTTAACTAATTTTACACTAAGTTTTGAGACCCAAAATTGACGCCCCATTTCACCCAAATTCGAGTCCAGATGCGTTTTTCACCAAAGCAATATAGTAGAAATAAAAATTATGCATATATTACCATAATCATTTCCATTAATATGTAGATTAGTATACAAGAGGGTGTTACCATCTTTTCACTTCAGTTTGTCAATTTTTAATACTGAATCCCCAACAAAGTCAAACCCATCTCATTATCAGCAGTCCAAAACTCCAAATTCACTTTTTCCCCACTTCCCAATTCAATCTCCCAATGTTCAACAACACAATGACAACAAATCATGGCCTTTGATTTCGTCGGAATTCAAACCACTGAGCACCTCAATCGTATTTTCTAGATCTACCTATTTGGTATGGTGTTTTTCCCCCCCCTTTTTTAGATTCATGGGGTGCGTTTTACAATTTATGATGTATGTTTACATGTGTGTTTATGTAAAGTGTTCAATGGTTGTTTTTTTTTTTTGTTGATTGATAGTGTTAAAATGGTGACTAGTGGGGTGGTTGACTGGTAGTGGTGTTTGATGATGAAGATTGATAACAACTTATTTTGTTCATTGATTAACAATCTGATTGAAGAAGAAGAAAATAAGTTGTTTATATGTTGGTAACTTGAATTAAAATGAACAAGATATATCATGTGATCTTATACAACTATATCATTGTGAACAAAAATATTTAGTCCGACTATAACAATTACAAGTTAATACGTTTATACTTTATTTATATAATAACCAAGGAAAACAAATAATCTGATCATAAAGAAAATAATATACATTTCCTTTTTTTAAGGGGTGTTTGGATTTGTTTATTTATAAGTACTTAGTAAGTAGTAGGATGCTTATTTTAAATTGCATATTTGCAGATACGCAGGTCTGATATTAGTCTTTGGATATGCTTATCCGCTATCAAAATCAAAATAAGCATATAAGTACTTAAATAATCAATCTCAAACACCGCATAATTAATGCAATAATAAAATAAATGGTACAATAATATTATTTAAAAATCTGAGTTGAGCATGACATGTGCCTAATATATTGGAAAAGACTCCCTTAAGACTTTGCATCAACCCTTTCTGTATTTTCTTAAACTACAACACTCTAGTTTCTTCATGTATTTCTTAACTCTTATACTGCTATGTAATCCCTATCGATATACGAAGTTAGTCAACACTGCTCACATATCCACAACACAGATGTGTGAAAGCATCGATGACACACATTCCATATTGTGTTCACTAAGCACAACATTATTACTGCTATCTCTAATATATAACAAGATTACTGCTATCTCTAATATATAACAAGATTACTGCTATCTCTAATAAACACATATGTAATCTGTAGCAATTCAAACTTCACAAATATTCTAATTATGATATAATAACACAAATAAACAATACCTAACACCAGCATCACCAACAATCCCGATCGCCATACCAGATGAAAGATGTGCATATCCATCAAACAAATAGTACGATTTCGCCTTAGGGTTGATACCAGTACTAATAATAACAGCAATAATCAAACCATAGATACCAAGCACACCAGCCATAACAACAGGAACAATAGATTTCATCACCAACTCAGGCCTCATCACTCCCATCGATGCCACACCTACACCACTCTTTGCTGTTCCATATGCAGCCCCCATACCTACAGATATGTATATAAATACATACATAAATATTAATCATCAATTCTAATTCAAAGCATAATTCATAACTTTCTACCAGATCTCTGATTATTACATCAATTAATCAACAATAAGGTATGAATGGGTGATCGATTAACATTTTTATGATATATATAATGTGAATTTAAGATCTAGGGTTTGAAATTAGGGTTAGATAGAAATATACATGAGAAAACGAGAGCAGCAGCGGCACCGAGGTAGAATCTGCCATTGTTGATGGGAATTGGGGGTGAAAATGATGTGAAATTAGGGATGGGAGATTTGAAATCAGTGTGTGTATGTGGTGACGATGTGGTTGGATGATTCGGGAGGGTAGGTAGTTTTATGCGTTGGTTCCTATCACCTTCCGACACTTGTCCTATTCTTATGCTCATCACGTCGTTTGGAATCAAATCAAAATATAATACACCAAAATTCATGCAATATAATACAGAATTGTGCAGTACACTTTATACCGTCATGAAGCGTTCTGGGTGTCACATCAGCGTCGACGTCCAGTCAGCATATGCAATGGTAAACTCAGAATGCCCCAGAACGTCCATCATCCCCCCTTGACCCCACCATTTTCTTTTAATTTTGATTTTTTTTAAAAGAAACTAACTTTTCTTTTTAATTAAACTAAACTACAATTTATTAATTTAAACAAATTCATTTCATTAACTTAAATAAAAATACAATATAAAATAATTAAACAAACCAAATACATTTCATTAACTTAAATAAAAATACAATACAATACTTAAACACACCACACTAAAATAAAAGTTCAAATTACAATGCGAGACAGTTACAAATAAAATAATACAATACAATAATCAAGCTGGAGGCAAAGGTATGCTGCGGAAGTTAGGTGGAAGCATCCAAATGTGCTCGGTGAGATCATACTGCAATTGGTCATGCACTTGTTTGTCACGTATTTCCTTTATTCGCGCTTCTCTATCTTTCAAACGTTGCCTAAAATCCCGACGAGGCCGGTTAGCAGGATCATCAATCATCTCTTGTTCGATCTCAGAAATCAAAAAACCATTATCTTCTTGGATCATGTTATGCAATATGACACAAGTGTACAATTGTCTTCGCAACTTGTTCACACTCATAGCTCGTCCCGCAATCTTTAAAATTGCAAACCTGCCTTGAAGTACACCGAATGCTCGTTCGACATCTTTTCTTGCACTTTCTTGAAACCGCTTGAACTTGGCTCGTTTCTCATCAATAGGAGAGTGATAGGCTTTCATAAGTGTACACCAATCCGGATAAATACCATCGGCTAGATAATATCCTTTTGTGTAGTGATGTCCATTGACATCAAAGGATGCGGGTGGACCAGTATCATTTTTGATGGAATCAAACAACGGAGACGCGTTTAAAACATTAATATCGTTGTTTGAACCCGCCATGCCAAAAAATGCATGTCATATCCACAGATCATATGAAGCAACCGCTTCAAGCATAATGGTCGGGTGCCCGTGATCACCCCTAGTGTACTGACCTTTCCATGCATTGGGACAATTTTTCCATTGCCAATGCATACAGTCAATGGACCCAAGCATTCCCTTAAAACCATGTATCTTGTAACACCCGCCAAATTAGGACTAGTGATTAGCGCCTAATCAACTGTTAATACATGTAATTAGTTCTGTGTTAGGCTAATTAATGTATCGGATTTTATATTGATGAATATATATAATCTTGCGATTTGATTAAATCGTACGCAAACTAAATCGAATGTATTTCGGTTCAAGTAAAATACGGACGTTGGTGATCAATTTTATTGAATAATATAAAAATTATTTATTGACAATAACGTACCAAAAATATTATTTTGATAATATTTCAAGTTCACTTCATATCGTATTATAGGCGTCTGCACGACTTAGGCATTAAACGCGTAAACAAACGAGGCCAAATTGAATTATTAAGTAATTGATAAAATACCCCAATAAATTTATTTAATTAACTTTCGTCTTCTTTAAAACTTGCATTTTAAACACTTAAAATAATTACTTAACGATTAACGATCGGGGAAACGAACACCGCACGGAGCGCGAATACACGGAGCTAAAAGTGGAGACCCACACATGGGTGGGTCCCCACCCCAAAAATCTGCCACAAAGGGGGTGAGGTCACCACCTCCCCACCCCATTCTTCACTTTTATCTTCTCCACTCAATCTCTCTCTCTCATTCCTCTTCCATTTTCATCACCATTTCCACCACCATTAAAACCACAAAATAGCACCATCAAACCTCAATATCTCACCTTGGCCATTTGGAGAAAAAGACTCATCTCGCAAGGATCTACACATCTATCTTTCCGGATTCTCGATTCCTCGCGTTGTAAGTTTCCGACAAATCTCGAAATCTCTCGTTTCTTAGTGTTTTTACGTGTTTGTTGTTTAAAATGGCTTATAATGTCCATATAAGGGTTGGGTAAAAGAATCGGACCAAACGGAAACTCGAAAACATGTTTTTGGTCAAAAACCCGTCGAACAGACGTAAGTGTCGCACTGACGAACCCAGATATGCGACACTTCGTGCGACACTTCCCCTAGTGTCGCATGGCAACTTTTAGCGACACTTTCAGCGACACTTGCCTAAGTGTCGCATACTATCGAACCGACACTTATAGCGACACTTCCTGAGTGACGCCTAAACCTATACCCGACACTTATAGCGACACTTCCTGAGTGACGCCTAGACCCATACCCGACACTTATAGCGACACTTACCTTAGTGACGCCCTACCATGCGTCACTTCCCTTAAGTGACGCATATGCTCAGATTTAATATTTTTAGCGACACTTCCCAAGTGTCGCCCAAGCCACCCAGTGACGCTTCACTATGCGTCACTTCCATAAGTGACGCTATAAGTGACGCCCAGCCCCTAAGTGACGCATAAACAGAAAGTTTTAACTAATTTTACACTAAGTTTTGAGACCCAAAATTGACGCCCCATTTCACCCAAATTCGAGTCCAGATGCGTTTTTCACCAAAGCAATATAGTAGAAATAAAAATTATGCATATATTACCATAATCATTTCCATTAATATGTAGATTAGTATAAAAGAGGGTGTTACCATCTTTTCACTTCAGTTTGTCAATTTTTAATACTGAATCCCCAACAAAGTCAAACCCATCTCATTATCGGCAGTCCAAAACTCCAAATTCACTTTTTCCCCACTTCCCAATTCAATCTCCCAATGTTCAACAACACAATGACAACAAATCATGGCCTTTGATTTCTTCGGAATTCAAACCACTGAGCACCTCAATCGTATTTTCTAGATCTACCTATTTGGTATGGTGTTTTCCCCCCCCCCCCCCCCCCCCTTTTTTAGATTCATGGGGTGCGTTTTACAATTTATGATGTATGTTTACATGTGTGTTTATGTAAAGTGTTCAATGGTTGTTTTTTTTTTGTTAATTGATAGTGTTAAAATGGTGACTAGTGGGGTGGTTGACTGGTAGTGGTGTTTGATGATGAAGATTGATAACAACTTATTTTGTTCATTGATTAACAATCTGATTGAAGAAGAAGAAAATAAGTTGTTTATATGTTGGTAACTTGAATTAAAATGAACAAGATATATCATGTGATCATATACAACTATATCATTGTGAACAAAAATATTTAGTCCGACTATAACAATTACAAGTTAATACGTTTATACTTTATTTATATAATAACCAAGGAAAACAAATAATCTGATCATAAAGAAAATAATATACATTTCCTTTTTTTAAGGGGTGTTTGGATTTGTTTATTTATAAGTACTTAGTAAGTAGTAGGATGCTTATTTTAAATTGCATATTTGCAGATACGCAGGTCTGATATTAGTCTTTGGATATGCTTATCCGCTATCAAAATCAAAATAAGCATATAAGTACTTAAATAATCAATCTCAAACACCGCATAATTAATGCAATAATAAAATAAATGGTACAATAATATTATTTAAAAATCTGAGTTGAGCATGACATGTGCCTAATATATTGGAAAAGACTCCCTTAAGACTTTGCATCAACCCTTTCTGTATTTTCTTAAACTACAACACTCTAGTTTCTTCATGTATTTCTTAACTCTTATACTGCTATGTAATCCCTATCGATATACGAAGTTAGTCAACACTGCTCACACATCCACAACACAGATGTGTGAAAGCATCGATGACACACATTCCATATTGTGTTCACTAAGCACAACATTATTACTGCTATCTCTAATATATAACAAGATTACTGCTATCTCTAATATATAACAAGATTACTGCTATCTCTAATAAACACATATGTAATCTGTAGCAATTCAAACTTCACAAATATTCTAATTATGATATAATAACACAAATAAACAATACCTAACACCAGCATCACCAACAATCCCGATCGCCATACCAGATGAAAGATGTGCATATCCATCAAACAAATAGTACGATTTCGCCTTAGGGTTGATACCAGTACTAATAATAACAGCAATAATCAAACCATAGATACCAAGCACACCAGCCATAACAACAGGAACAATAGATTTCATCACCAACTCAGGCCTCATCACTCCCATCGATGCCACACCTACACCACTCTTTGCTGTTCCATATGCAGCCCCCATACCTACAGATATGTATATAAATACATACATAAATATTAATCATCAATTCTAATTCAAAGCATAATTCATAACTTTCTACCAGATCTCTGATTATTACATCAATTAATCAACAATAAGGTATGAATGGGTGATCGATTAACATTTTTATGATATATATAATGTGAATTTAAGATCTAGGGTTTGAAATTAGGGTTAGATAGAAATATACATGAGAAAACGAGAGCAGCAGCGGCACCGAGGTAGAATCTGCCATTGTTGATGGGAATTGGGGGTGAAAATGATGTGAAATTAGGGATGGGAGATTTGAAATCAGTGTGTGTATGTGGTGACTTAGGCATTAAACGCGTAAACAAACGAGGCCAAATTGAATTATTAAGTAATTGATAAAATACCCCAATAAATTTATTTAATTAACTTTCGTCTTCTTTAAAACTTGCATTTTAAACACTTAAAATAATTACTTAACGATTAACGATCGGGGAAACGAACACCGCACGGAGCGCGAATACACGGAGCTAAAAGTGGAGACCCACACATGGGTGGGTCCCCACCCCAAAAATCTGCCACAAAGGGGGTGAGGTCACCACCTCCCCACCCCATTCTTCACTTTTATCTTCTCCACTCAATCTCTCTCTCTCATTCCTCTTCCATTTTCATCACCATTTCCACCACCATTAAAACCACAAAATAGCATCATCAAACCTCAATATCTCACCTTGGCCATTTGGAGAAAAAGACTCATCTCGCAAGGATCTACACATCTATCTTTCCGGATTCTCGATTCCTCGCGTTGTAAGTTTCCGACAAATCTCGAAATCTCTCGTTTCTTAGTGTTTTTACGTGTTTGTTGTTTAAAATGGCTTATAATGTCCATATAAGGGTTGGGTAAAAGAATCGGACCAAACGGAAACTCGAAAACATGTTTTTGGTCAAAAACCCGTCGAACAGACGTAAGTGTCGCACTGACGAACCCAGATATGCGACACTTCGTGCGACACTTCCCCTAGTGTCGCATGGCAACTTTTAGCGACACTTTCAGCGACACTTGCCTAAGTGTCGCATACTATCGAACCGACACTTATAGCGACACTTCCTGAGTGACGCCTAGACCTATACCCGACACTTATAGCGACACTTCCTGAGTGACGCCTAGACCCATACCCGACACTTACCTTAGTGACGCCCTACCATGCGTCACTTCCCTTAAGTGACGCATATGCTCAGATTTAATATTTTTAGCGACACTTCCCAAGTGTCGCCCAAGCCACCCAGTGACGCTTCACTATGCGTCACTTCCATAAGTGACGCTATAAGTGACGCCCAGCCCCTAAGTGACGCATAAACAGAAAGTTTTAACTAATTTTACACTAAGTTTTGAGACCCAAAATTGACGCCCCATTTCACCCAAATTCGAGTCCAGATGCGTTTTTCACCAAAGCAATATAGTAGAAATAAAAATTATGCATATATTACCATAATCATTTCCATTAATATGTAGATTAGTATACAAGAGGGTGTTACCATCTTTTCACTTCAGTTTGTCAATTTTTAATACTGAATCCCCAACAAAGTCAAACCCATCTCATTATCGGCAGTCCAAAACTCCAAATTCACTTTTTCCCCACTTCCCAATTCAATCTCCCAATGTTCAACAACACAATGACAACAAATCATGGCCTTTGATTTCGTCGGAATTCAAACCACTGAGCACCTCAATCGTATTTTCTAGATCTACCTATTTGGTATGGTGTTTTTTCCCCCCCTTTTTTAGATTCATGGGGTGCGTTTTACAATTTATGATGTATGTTTACATGTGTGTTTATGTAAAGTGTTCAATGGTTGTTTTTTTTTTGTTGATTGATAGTGTTAAAATGGTGACTAGTGGGGTGGTTGACTGGTAGTGGTGTTTGATGATGAAGATTGATAACAACTTATTTTGTTCATTGATTAACAATCTGATTGAAGAAGAAGAAAATAAGTTGTTTATATGTTGGTAACTTGAATTAAAATGAACAAGATATATCATGTGATCATATACAGCTCGACCCCAGCCAGGGGCTCTGCCCCTTGGACCCCGCCAGGGGCTGCCGCCCCTTGGACCCCGCTACCAGGGGCGCTGCCCCCGGACCCCCGTCATTAACGGGCTTCGCCCTTACCCTAGAGTCACGAGTAACAGTGTTACATCTAAATTTTCACACAAAGTGTTAAACGTGTATAACATCAAACACGAATGCGACATGACTTCTAAAACACTCTGGAACACGTTTTTCAAGAATAATGATAATATTATTATTACCAACAATCACCAACGGGCCGTACACATTTTCAAACACTTAAACAATCAACCAAATTGTAATCATTTGGACATTCTAGTTGGACAAACAACTACAAGGCAGTCTTATGAGATGCCTTCATATGTTTATAACCATCGCGTGTCGTGGACACCCTCAGGTTACAAGTCTTTGGACTTCGATTCCCGACTCATCAATCTCAGTTTATCGATATAAACTCTAAAGACTCAGGTGAGTCTCATAGCCCCTCTTTTACTATTTTTACTCAGGGGTGTGATATATTGCTTGTTTTAACGCGTGAACGTAAGTACAACTTTTACATGTACTACATGAGTTTTACACAACTAATCTTTTAAAGCCCTCCATCAGCATAGTTGTTAATACATTTGTAGCGTGAATATTAGTATATGGTACCATATAGGATTGATCCACCTCGTCCGGGTTAGCAAGCACTAACCGGGTAAACGGACGTACTAATATTTAAGGAAGACGGATGTTGATTAGGCATCCGTGGAGGCGAAAACGCTCAGGCTGTGTCCTGACCCACGAGTTAAGCTCAACTATGTGCTCATGGCTGTATACTGTTACCACTATCATTTGCTGGATGCAAATCAACTATTTAAATCTTGCGGTTCACACAACTTATTTGATACTCAAACCTGTGAGCTCACCAGCGTTAGCTGACCCATTTTAGCATGTATCGCAGGTACAAAGCAGTAGGCAGGATTGCCCCAGGAAACTATAGCTCGAGTCAGCATGCAGACAATAGAGATTTTCTTGCATTAATATATTTTGTATAAGTATTTATGTATTGAAATCTCTCATTTTAAACGAACACGAGCTAAATGTAGCTTCAAACCTTGTAAACATTTTGCTTTTAATACATTCTGTTAAAACGACGCATATAGAGTCGTTTACTATTAATCTCTGTGCTGTGAATATTGATTAGTAACACCCAAATCTTGCTTCCGCTAAACAATAAATTTGGGGGTGTTACATATCTGCTCGTGTCCTCTATAAAGCCGAGCAATATCGTTGGCAGTCGGCCTCCTCAAATACTCTCGAGAGTATAAGTCGAATACACACTTACAAAAGTTGTTAACGCAGTCGTTTGACGTGCGTTCACCCATCTGTAAGTATTCATCGAACATATCGCCAGACATTCCATATGCCAATTGGCGTATGGCGGCGGTGCACTTTTGTAACGTGCTAAAACCAAGCCGACCAAGTGCATCCGGCTTTTGTTTAAAATAAATAAAGTGATCGGGAATAGGTTGAATAGAGTATTCGGATATACCTTCGACGATTTTGCAAAATAATTCCCGACACATACGAAAACGGCGTTTAAACAACTTTGCTGGGTACTTTGGGGTTTCCGAAAAATAGTCGTTCCACAATCGTTCTTGAGCACCTTCGCGATCTCTTTCAATATAGGTCCGATTCCGGGGTGGTCTCGAACTAGAACTAGCATCGACTTCATTGTTTTCTTCTTCATCCCAAGCTTGTAACACTTGGAAAAGAAGTTCTTCTTCCGAATCAGATTCCAAAATAAAATTTAGTGAATCCATTTTTGAATTTGGTAAGAATTGAGAGAAAGTTGGATGAATTTGGTGTGTGAAAAATGATAAATGGAGTATGTATATATAGAGGTTTGGAAAAAAAAATAAAATTGAAAAGAGCCGTTGAAAAGAAAAAAAAAATAGCCGTTGGGAACGGTATTTTTTTAAAATTTTTTAATTTTTGTTTTTTATGATTTAAACGGTAAATATGGGAATGGGCCCCACAAAAACGCCCCACGCAGCCCCGTGTTTCTCCGATCGACGCCCCCAGAACGCCCCATTGCCGGCGTTCTGGGGCGTTCTGAGGCTCCACCTCGGCCAGAACGCCCGCGTTGCAAGAGGTCTAATAGATTAAAATTGATGTATGCATCAAATAAATTGGTATATGTATCAATTCCTTTGATCAAACAACTTGGGATGTTTATTTATAAATTTAGTTTTGAGTTATAAAATAAAACAAAGAGAAAATTATTTGAATCGTCTCTGTTACGTTTTGTTCATGGGTAGTCCTGACTTATAAAAGCTATTTGAATAGTCCTACTTTTCAAACTATTTATTTCGTTAGTCCAAAATTTAACTAGTCGTTAGTTTCTCCATTAAAAGGACCAACTGTGTATTTTTTTTTCAAATTTCAAGTTTATTTAAATTTAATATTATTTTTAGTTGTATTTAGTTAATTTATTTTTTTAATAATTTAATCAGTTTAATTTAATTATTTTAATCAACCTTTTTTAGTGATAATTATTTTATTTTTTACAATTAAAATAATCAACTTAAATATTTCTTTATCCTAGTTTTTTTGTAAATATTTCTTTAATATTTTATACTCTTAGTTTTACATATCATCGTTGATTTCATGACTGCGTATAGACAATTCTATATGCCTACATATATATTGTTAATAGTTTTGTATATTATGAACGTACTCAAATTGCACATTATCAACATGTAACATTTATTTTTGAGTTTTATTGAAGATATAATTGTAAACTACTAACCACCAAGTGTGGCCCAAGTGGTTAGTGCTCAGCCTTTAAAAAGTTCAAAGTGCCAGCAGGTCCTAATTTCGAGCCCTGGGTAAAACATTTCACCTTGGTGGCCACGGAGGTTCACCCGTGATAACTCCAGGTGCTCAGCCTGTAAAAAGTCCAAAGCGATGACTCCAGGTCTTGAGTTCGAGCCCTGGGTAAAACATTTCTTTATTTTAATTTTATAAGTGTCAAAATTTACATCAACCATCTAACTAAAAATATGTGTCGGTTATTTGAAAGAAAAAAAAACATAAAATGTTCAAGATATGGAGCATAATTATACTATGCGCTATACAGTTACTGCAATTTAGTAGTTTAAAATTTTTTTTGGTATAGCTGGGTATCCCGGCTATGAGGACTAATCTCAAGGTGACTCACCACTTTGCGAGTAGCCCGGAGTCATCACGGGTGAACCTCCGTGGCCACCAAGGTGAAATGTTTTACCCAGTGCTCGAACTTAGGAAATATATATGTAAGCATGTAGAATTGTCCATACAGAGTCTTGAAATCGATCGATGATACGTAAAATTAAGAGTATAAATTATCAAAGAAATATTTATAAAAAAAAAACTAGAATAAAGAAATATTTAAGTTGGTCATTTTAATTGTATAAAATAAAATAATTATCACTAAAAAGGTTGATTAAAATAATTAAATTAAATTGATTAGATCATTCAAAAAATAAATTAACTAAATACAATTAAAAATAATATTAAATTTAAATAAACTTGAAATTTGAAAAAAAAATTATACGGTTGGTACTTTTAACGGAGAAACTAACGACCAGTTAAATTTTGAACTAACGAAATAAATAGTTTGAAAAGTAAGACTATTCAAATAAATAGTTTTTAAAAGTCAGGGATTATCAATGAACAAAACGTGATAGTCCATGGACGATTCAAATAATTTACTCCAAAACAAACAATTTGTAATCACATCGGCTTTTTTAACGTCAAATAATTTACTCCAAAACAAGTCCTTTAACGTCAAATCCATACAACCCGCCTTTTTTATGTTTATGCCTTTAATTTATTATATTTATTTTTTGTTTATTTTGTATTTTAAATTTAAAATAGTGTTATACATTTCATTTACAATATACTACTCCTTATAAGTGTCAAAACGAGTGGGTCGGATGGGTTAGATCAAAGGTCTAGAAGAGTTAAGATTTAAACGGGTCTAGTTTTAGGTTAAATGAGTCTCAAGTTGAGTTGACCAATTGGGTTTTCATAAAACAAAAAAAAATTATCTGAGTGAAAAAGAAAAGAATGAAATGAGGTGTTCAAAAATACTTTTTACCTGCTATAACCACTTAGACCCATTGGTTATATACTTAGAGGTTATATCAGATATCCAATTAGAGCATGCCCAATGAAAGGTTTTCACAAAGTTTTTTACAAAAATTGGTGTAACAACTTTTATGGAAAAACTTTAACTCTATTAAAGAAAAACTTTTAATTCTCTCAAATCCTATAAAATGTACAAGTTTTTAAAAGCTATAGGTTGAATGACTTGAGATTTATCAAGTATTTGCAATCTCTTTCATGCATATAATATTATAAATAATGGATTTAAAAGTTTTTTTTTTATCATTGAAGTAAAATCTTTTTCTAAAGTTATTTAAGAAAAGCTACATAAAAAGCTTTATAAAATTCATCATTGGGATGCTCTTATACCATGTATCCCAATTTAATTTTTATGTTTAGATATAAGCTTACAATTTAATTAGGTACATCATATTGACTATATTTAATATTGATAATTTAGGCAAGAGTAATCTGCACTTGTATTTTTATTTGATATGTTATATAAATCAATGTCGCGTTAGTTTACGAAAAACTCTACACATTTTCTATTGGAAATCTTCTTTAAAAAAAATAAAAATTAGAAAATATGTTAAAATTCAAGTTTTTTAGAAAAAAATTATTTTTCTTTCGATAACTAAAAAGTTAAAAAATACCTTTTATAGTTTTTTTAACTTTTCAATCTCTACTTTCTCACATAAAAGAAAAACTTCTATCTTCACATTTGAACATATTCGTCTTTCCAGAAAAGTAAAACACTCACCGTTAAAAAAATGAGAAAATTTTTACGTAACTAAACGCGCTTTAAATTTATAGAGAATAGTGTTCTTCTTATTTGATAAGTTATAAATTAAAGGATCAAAAGGATGTACAACTTTATTAAATTTAATAGTAGTAAGTAGGTATTTTTAGCAAAGGCTTGACTTGATTTGGAGTGCATCATCAAATGCCTCTTTCATCATACAAAGCTCTAAATATACTATAAGTAGAAAAAGATTGTTTGGTGTTTTTATGAAACTTTTTAAACCAAACCACACCATATGAAAGGCGTTGGGTTGGGTTGGGTTGAGACTGTAACGAGCAGAATTGTGTTACATAATACATAGTACCATTTGTTTCGAGTTACTATAGTATTTGATATGATAAAATCATAAAAGGGTAGGTGAATCAAAATTTCAAATTTTTAAATCACTTCAACAAGAACAAATCTTTTACTGTTGTATCTATCATGTACTTGACGAACCGGAAAACTTGTATAGTTGGTATGTCGAATATTTGAATTTATATAAAAAATTTACATTAACGTTACAAGTACGTCATCTGGTTATTCACCCACTGACATTGATGAGATCATAAAGACTTTGTACATCTTCATAATTTGATCTGTTGAACGTAAAAGGAGTTCATTTGTTATCAGTTAAGGGTCATATTTACCGTTTCAAACATCAGGCTTTCATATTGAAAAATCGTAGGCCATTGTCTTGAATTATACTGTGTTAGCTACTCTCCACAACGAGTTTAAAGTCTATTGTTCTTTGTGTGCACATGGATATGTAGATCCAACTATTCTTAACAAGTTTCTTCAATCAGAATCTTGAAAATCCATGAAATGCTGGAAGAAACATAACAATATAGCTCTAAAGTTGGTAAATGGTTTACATAAATGAAATCGTTGTATGAATATTTGTTACACATCATATTATCATATGAGATCGTTAACTTTCGTCTTAAAGATCTCAACTTTCGTCTTAAATTTGTAGTTTTATGTGATCCGGTACATCTCACTAATCTGAACATTGATGCTAAGAAACAAGTCCAAGGTAACATGATTGCGTTTCGACTCCATGTTCTATAAGTTTATGTTGAACCTTTGAATTGTGTTTTAACTTGAACGACCAAACTCTAAATCCACACGTCAAATAATATACAAATCAAGAATCAAAAACTTAATATTACTTCGTTTATCTGCCTTGTAAAGGTCAATAATTAATGTATCAAAAACTCTAAATACAACATAATCAGCATCATATATCATATATTATATATAATTAAGGTATCAAAAGTTCTCATTTGAACTTTTGGCAGAGAAGGTTCAAACGAGAATCACAAAAGGTACAGAATTGCAAGAACTTTTAAATTACATTTTTTTATACATGTAAACGCAACAAATTACACATAAATATTATTTAATGTTTATATTGTTGACAAACAAAACTAAAAAACCACAAAAGACGTGTTAAACTATAAAATATATAAATTGTTCACATGTGCACATACCAAATGTGCACATGTGAACGAAATATATAAATTTGATTTTAAAGGTTATTTTGATATTTTCTCAAACTATTTTGTTTTTAACATTGATCTAAATCAATGTTCACATGTAATTGAATCATTAAACATGCTAAAATCTCTATAATTTAAAAGTTCTCGCAGTTCTGTACCTTTTTGTGGTTCTCATTTGAACTTTTGAATATATATATATATATGCCATGTATTATTTAACGTATATACGGAGTATATTATTTAATGTAAACAACATATATCATTCTTATCATTATCATTATCATTACTTTATAAATAAGAAGCACCCTTTCTTAATCTACATTCTCAAAATATAACACATAAGCTCTTCGAAGAATGACACATGTATCCCATCATCATCATATAAATATATAATTAATTAATTTTATTTTATTTTTTTTTGGAACGGCAAAATTTTATTAAAAGCTAGCAAGAAGCTAGACAAACAAAGAAACAAACATTACATATTAGAAATATCATCTAACGGGTCTTTCAACCACGCTGCCCAATTAACTCTAACCTTCCTACTTCGATGGTTCAACCAAAATAAAGTTTGCGTAACAATGTTATCAAAAAGCATGCATTTCTTAGGCTTCACCACCTCAAATACGCTAGCATTCCTAAAATTCCAAACATGCCACCATAAAGAGAAAAACGTGGCTTCAAGCACCAACTTATGCAAGGAAGGAAGACCTAAGCTCTTGAACCAATCCTCCCATGAATCCAAATCACGTTGGGATAGGAATACTCCACCAGCAGCCAATAAGACTATATAAATCAGCCACTAAAGAACAGCCCAAAAACAAATGATTATGACTCCAAATCACAAACCGGGCACAATATACAAGGAACATCCACCCCTCTATCAGAAAGATTGCAACGAGTTGGAAGTTTATCTATAAAGAAACGCCATGTAAGCACATTAACCTTACTAGGAAGAAACCTGGACCAGCGCATAGGAGATGAAGACCCAACATGCAAATGTTTATCAATTTCTTTCCTTACGGAACTCACAGAAAAGCTTCCAGTACCTTTCAAAGCCCACCTCCATCGATCATCAAGAGAGGACATAACCACGGATTCTAACACCTGAACCAACTCATTCCATTGGAACTCTTCTACACCCTCTCTCGGCCTTCTTCTAAACGATGAACAAAGATCAGCAAGGTGAAGTTTGTGATCAACATAAATATCCTTCTGAGTTTCCAAGTTAAACAATCTAAAAAATCTAACTTTAAAACACACATCACCATTCCATCTATCATACTAGAATCTAGTATCAGACCCATTCCCAATAACTTTGATACAAAATTGCATTAGATCAATCCCTTTCAAGTTGAGAGAATCAATAGATTTACGAATCATAGTCCAAACCGACCCGCCTGAACGTTTAAGACTCTGATCATCAAGAGCACCATTAGGACCATAAATAGCTTTAATAATAGATTTCCAAAACCCAGATTGAGTGTTTAAGAACCGCCAAATCCATTTTGAACAACAAAGCACAATTAAGGGCAAATAAACTATTAACCCCTAAGCCTCCATATTGTTTTTATGCCATCACTGTTTTCCAAGATACTACGATCGCCCAATTCGATCTTAATCGTCAATTGTGGTCTTATAATTAAAATAATAATCGTTGACATACAAATTATCAAACATAATTAATCAGCATAAAGATAAAAATTATTAATATTATATAAATTACATTTTCTTAGTGTAGCATCTTTTACTATTTTACCCCCTCTTCAAGATAACACATGTGCTAACTGATATAAAAAAATATAAATAACTTAGAAAATAACAATTAGTTTATTTTGAAACCTTAATCTAATAAAGCTAATATATTGGAACATCATTGACTAATCATGTGTTATAAATATAAGTTGAATTTTCTTACAAATATTGAGACACTTTAGTATGTGTTCTTACTTAGTTAATTTTAGATGATGAAAAGTGTTATCAATGAATGCTTAACATTCAAATTATAGAATGTTCATGTATTTATTGACTATAAGTTCACTATATATAAAAATTAGTCAAACAGCTATATTATCTCTATCACTGTAGGAAATTATAAATACTATAGCTTAAAGTCTTTCTTTTTGTAAAATAAAATAAAAAAATATGTATTCATTCATGATAAATTAGGGATATTTCTTAACATACCAATGTATTGAAACACCTTCTAACATAAACAAACCTTATTATAAAAAAATTAATTCAGATACCAAAGCCAATTCATTCTATTTACACTTATTTGATTCAGTCTGAATTGCTTGAACTGAATAAACATGCTTAAAACATCAATCTTTAAAAAGAAAACGATAAACGATATAAATAAGGGGTAATGTCATAGATTGGTAATGTACTTCCAATTTTATTTCAATCTTTGGAACGAACTAATATTATTACAATGTATGTAATGTACTTTTTAAAAATGTGTCGATGTTGGTAATATGATTATAAGTACATTACCAACATTAGATATTATGTAAGTACATTGCTAATATGTAACACTTTTTACTGGTACATTACCTACATTGATAATAAAATTAGTTCGTTAGCTATACTTGAACAAAAATGAAAGTACGTTATTAATCTATAACTTTAACCGAGATAAACATCGTCCCTCCATCCTACCTAGTATTTTTTATGTATATAAGAACCAACATCTTAATCTAACGAGGACACATCATCATCCTACATGATGACATGTGTCCTCAATTTTATATATTTTAAATTCTTAATACTTTTAATTTTTTTAATAAATCTTATCTTTACTTTTTAATCTTAGTACACATATAAGCATGCATTAACAATTCAAAAAGATACACATGCTATACAAATGAACAGATCAAAATTTTTCAAACTCTTTTGTTTAATCAAAAACTAAAAACAAAAAAAGTATCATTCTCCACTATGTATGAATCTTTATATATACATATGTATATTAACTTAATCTTATCTTATATTTATCTTAGCTTATACTTCATACAGAAAAAAAAATCATATGGTTCACTTGCTTACATTTAGACATTCAAAAATTAGATAAACATAATCACTTAAATTAGTATAAATTTGAGATCCACATGCTTTATTTCCTAATACATATATATCTAAAATTAGATACATCACTTTATCACTTGAATTAACTTAACGTATATTCTTTAAAATTAACAAATAGAACTAGATATTTTGTAATTTATGAAGGCCATTTTATTTATTTAACAACCAATTTAGCTCACTTAAATTACATTCAAGTATATGTACATTACAAATTCATATAGATCCACATGCTTTATTTCCTAACACATATATATCTTCGTTTAAAATTGACTTAATATATTTTTTGCTTTCAATGACTCGAATCACTTAACATTTTCGATATAGCTGGATATATTTTTCATTTTATTTTCTGGCATACATTTATTTTCATTTTGGTTCAATCATAAACTTTGCACATAATATGTAACACGTTATCTTGGGGTCCAGGGGTAAATTGGTAAATTCTTAACCTTCACTATTATTTATTTAAATATGTTTGAGATAATTTTTATATTATTGAGTTTGATTGTGAAAAAGTAGGTAATAGGTCAAAATGACCTATTGTGGTTAGTAGTATATGATTTGTTTTAAATTGTTATTGTTGTTGGTAAAATAAAATATTTGATCTCGCGAATATTTTTAAGTTCCAGACAATAAGTTTTGAAGGGGATATATTATAACTAAACACTGGGTCAATCAAAGGATGTGTCGACCCATTTCTTCTACTTACTCAAACCTTCCTATCTATTGTTTGTAACTAAAACACCTAAACACCTAAAGTTAAACTCTTAAAACAACAAGGAAATTACTAGTTTGATTAAATTGTATCATCGTCATCATCTTGTATCTCTACTCTATTAAATTGTAAGTTGAATTCCTTGTTCATACAAGTTTCTAATTTCATTTATTGAGGTTGATGGATTAGATTAGTGATATATGTGTACCTATGTGAAATGATGCTTAAGATGTTATTACATGATGATTTATGATGTTAGTAGTCGATTTTGATTGTGGGAAAGAAGTAGGAACTGAGTTGGATTGATTTGGGTTAATATTTTCGGGTTTTGGGTTTCTGCAGAATGTGTGCAGGTCTGGAAAAGGATGAGAATCCGGCGGATTCACTTCAATCCGGCGGATTCACATAAAAACATCACAAAAATCTGAACATGGGAATCCGGCGGATTCATGGGAATCCGACAGATTCAATCAAAAGTGGACCGGATTCTTGGGAGTTCTGTTTGAAATTTGTGCTAGAAGAAGCTTGGGAATCCGGCGGATTCCTATGTATCCGGCGGATTCCCTTTGTTAACATAAAATATCATTTCAGATTAAAACACTTGTGTTGTTTAACTTATGCATTGAGTTTAAATTGTGTAATGTTACTTGATAACTGATATGTACTTAAATTAACTTATATGCAATATGGAATGAGTTACTAATTATATTTTGTTTGTTTTGTTCTCAGAACCGAGGAAGAATCAGTGATATTAGACATCTAAGTTGGGGACTGAGATTTGACAGGTAAGTGGACTTGTACTCTCAGTATAATTTGGATGTAACATGTTGGTTACATTGAATAATCGTAGGCTTTACTGTTGATAGACTGAGAACTGATATGATAATCCTGACATATGTAATAATGTGATGTGTGGAGGTCAATTGCGGTTGGACTTAGTTGCTATAGGTTAGTCAACATGGGAATTGTGAACATTTGTTGTGAATTAGATTCATGTTGATTAAAGATAGCAATGAGTTATCGGTAAAATCACTGTGTTGGCCTACAGTTGGTTATAAGTGTTCTTGGAGGGCCACCGCAGCTTGAGGGCGCCTCAAGAACCACCGATCCTCTGTGATGATTATGTGTTTACGATTTATTTATTGTGAACAGATTATGTTGAGCTAAGTTAGATTGCTAGTATATGTCTATTCACTTAACTTCGTGCTAATTTCCCACATTACTCCCTGCAGGTTATGATTTTGTTTTAGGACTAGGCAAGGAGTACACTGGAAGGAATGTTTGACAGTTTGTATACTCTGATGTCCTTTTTGGAAACTTAATGTCGTAATGGTTTATATAACACCCGGGTCGAAGTATTATATTTTGTAAAGTTATAACTTGATAAGCTTAGTATGTAATGTAAAAGATAAGTTAATAATATAAATGGGCTGTATATTATTAAAGAAGTTTGGATTTCGCTTTTGATATTATTATTATTATTATTATTATTATTATTATTATTATTATTATAAAAATGTTTGCAAATTGAGGGGTGTTATATAATATACAAAAAATAATGTAAAAATCAACATTAACCTTTTTGAGAGTGGGTCGTGCATTGCACGGCCGTAGAAGTTGACTAGTTAGAACTTAGAACAATAAGGTCAAAGCTCACATCCAACCACTTCCACGTCAACTCTTCTTCTCCTTTACCTACCCTTCTTCTTCTCTGCAAGTAGTCTGTAACTCACAAAATTTTTCCCACTCCACTTCTTTTCGACCAAAAACAAGAAAAACAAAAACAAAAATTAAAAAAGAAATAATGAAAAAGTATTAAAAAAAGGAGAACATCGCAACCCGCAACGTTAAAAACTCGATGGTGGGGATGAACGGCGGTGGAGAACGGTGGGAGGGAGTGGAGAACGGTGGTGCTCGGCGTTCATGGGGGAGAACGGCGACGCCGTTCAACCCCACTCCCGGTACTCTTATAAGAGCACAGGGTGTGGTGACACTGAAACCACGGTGTTCTGGACAGTGTTCCGAAGAATGTTGAAAGTGAAGATTCTGTAGTGTGGTAAAACTGAATTCACAGTGTTCTAAACAGTGTTCTGGAATTTTTTATTATTTATTTTTTTAATGTAACTAAATGTATAAATTAATATTTAAAAACACATAAATTAAATTAAAACAACATTTAATTCTTTCCAAAAAAAATAAAAAAATTACAAGTCTCATTTCTAACATTTAAATAAGCCCAGAACATTTTTTCAAAAGCCCAATCAAATATAATAATTTTATTATTTATATAATAAAGAATAAAAAAACTCTACAATTCTCTTTCTTCTTCTTTTATTTTGCACCTCCTGCTTCACTTCATCTACTTCACTTTGTCTGCTTTTTTCTTCCTTCTAAATTTATTCCTTCTAATTTCTTCCTCCATTTTAAATGCTTAATACAAGGTTCATATTTAATTGCAAACACAAAAAACATAAAAGATGATTTTTACTTTTATGAAAAAAAATGATTTCGAATATATATATATATATATATATATATATATATATATATATATATATATATATAGTAACAGGATCTAAAAAGAAGAAAAATTATGTGGAGAAGAGGGAGAAACAATATGATTCAGTATTTTTATTACTATGATTCATTTTTTTATTATTATAATTTATGTAATAAAAAATTGAATCATAGTAATAAAATACTGAATCAATATTGTTTCTCCCTCTTCTCCACCTAAATATCCTTCTCCCTTGATCCTAATCCTATATATATATATATATATATATATATATATATAAAAGTTGTTTGGTTTGGAAACAAATTAGTGATTTCGAATTTGTGATTGGTTGATGTTGTTACATCCTTAATTTGTAACTGAACGTACATATTTAATGTGCTAATAATCAATGATGATTTTTACTTTTATGAAAAAAATGAGAATGCTTCTACAAAGGCTAAAACTCATTCTTTGGCGGCTTCTGACTGATGAGTTAACATGGGAGATGTAAATCATGTAACCTATGGGTGTTCAAAAATATTCGTATCCGAATTCGTTATCCGAAAATCCGATCTGAAATTTTTGATATCCGGTTTTTTGAATATCCGATTTCGAATTCGGATAGCGTTTTTCAGATAATTTGGATAGTTCGGATATCCGATTTCTTAAAAATCTGATTTTTTTTTCTTCAAATTTTATTAATTATACAAAAGATAAATGTATTATTGTTATTGCATATTGATTAATAATGATATTTTGTGGTCTATTGTTTTATATATTTGAACATGAACTCAATAATGTAAGTTTTGATTATATAATGTGACATTTTTTAATAATTAATAATTTATTTTTATTATTTTCGGATATTCGGATACCCGAGTTCGTATATCCGAAAATTTCGGATACCCGAATTCGAATATCCGAAATTTCGGATAGTGAATTCGACTATCCGAAATTTTGAATATCCGAATTTGAAATCCCCTCAATTGTAACCCAATTGAACTCATGAACTTCACATTTACCGCAATCATACATGAGCCATGAGCATTGAGGATTTGAAGCTGTTATTATTATTATTATACTTTAATAAATAAATAATCTTGGATTCTAGATAGCTGATTGTATTGTTGGACTTATTAAAAAATAAACCAAAGCCCAATCTACATGTCACATATGGTTTCTTTTTCCACCCGATTTCTTAAATCAACTAACAATAATTATCTACTTTTTTTACTTGTGAAATTCGTGGACATGGTTTGTTTACTTCATTGCCAATATATCAAGTATTTTAATTTTGTTCTTTTTTATTAATCAGCACCAAACAGTTAGCGATATAACACCAGCGTCGAGTCTTAGCAACTAGAAGTCGAGAAGAAAGAGCTACATTAACAATTAGTTTAGCGATAAAAAGGCTCGATCGAGTACTCCAATTAGCAACGAGAAGCCAAGAACAAAGAGGTACATTAACCATGTAACCAACCAATTTCGAGTATATATGCCATTATAATTGTGACTTATTAATCAGGTTTTTCATAATGTAAATGAAGAAACATGAACACAATGGGCTTGAACATAGAAGTAAGTACTTACGCATATCTAGCTCTCAGGACTTTAAAACACTAATCAATAACATAACATACATATATATGTGATCTATAGTAGTTTAACTCTACATATACACAATACATTTGTTATATATGTTTACATTAATATTAGTTAGTTAATCATCATTAATGATATATGTGTTGCATGGGATGCTATTTTGCTAGTATTTCTTTAATGCATGAGAGCATGTGAGGTAAATTTGAAGGGAATTCAATTGTTACAAATAAATGAGTCGAATTGAATATTGTTGACTAGAAGTTGGCATAGACAGGACAACTTTAACTGTAGATGGATGCTTTCGGACCGAAGCTGATTCTTTTCCGCGAGGAGAGAATGGCAGTGAGTTATAACGGAAGTTAACCGCTTCTTGAGTTCCCGGTTTTCAATTTTAAGCCGGTTCATTTGCTCACTTAGTTCTTCTATATGTTCTCTCTTTTTTAGCCTAGATCGCCTGGCTGCTTTGCGGTTTGATAGCATTCGCTTACCTTTTCTTTCTTCTTGGGGATACACTGACCCGGAAGCTGAGGTAAAGAGTGATGGTGGTTCGGGCTGGAGAGCGAGAATCTCACAAATTCCTGCTTCGATGAGATGATTGTGAACCGGGTCTAATACAAATGACATCATGGTGTGGAAGTATATGGTTGAGTGGACCGGAGGGAGAAAGGGGGAGAAGACAAATTGAAATGGGCTATTTATGGAAGAGTTGGAAGGCCTTTTGGGTCCCACGATACATTTAGGCTTACAGTGTTTTTGACAATAATGGATTGGAGTTTGAATTTGTGGTTGCAGTTAGGGTTTGTGTTTCTATTATAAAGTCACTTTAAAAAGCATTTTGTTTAAGGGGTTACGAGGGCTTATTTTTTCAAAAAGTCACATTCTTGTTATGCATCCAAACAAAGCTTATAAGTTAATGCTTATTAAAAATAGAAACTCAAGTTTTTAAAAGCCCTTAGAAACCCCGTGTCAAACACACCCTATATCTTCATTTGTTCAAGTAGAAGAAGTTTTGTTTGAACAAATTATTAATATAGGTCAATTTAAGTAAGAAGTATTGTTGTAATTAAGTCGAATATTATATTCAAGTTTGTGTTAGTTATTATATTGTAATTAATTAAACCATTCTACACTCAAAAATCGGTAGGAGTCAATACGGTTCGCTCTTTCGGGATTCTGTAGACAACGCCTCTTTCAAAAGTATGTCTTGTTAGACTGACCAACGACTACACTGAAATGTAACCATTTGTAACTCTTTGTAATCAACTTTCTTAAAAACTATACGATTTCAACTGTAAATAACCTTTACGTACATTTTGGTGATCTATATTTTATATATATATATATATATATATATATGAAGTAAATAAACACGTATTAAATAAATGTCTTACTACATCATCAACAATAATGACAATTCAAAGACCAGGACAACATTTCTTTTACCAAATGTTGTAAGTTCCTAAGTCTGTTGGAACATACAAAACAAAAGGCCCACAAACATTCTAGATCCAAATGGTCTCACTAACAAAAACACACAACTAAGGGCTACCCTTTTATAACCCAACATTAGTCCTTAAACTGAAATTAGTAGTAATTGACTAATTGTATGGATCATTGTTTTAGTTTCCTTATAACATCTTCAATCAAATTACACCATTTTAGTGCATCAAATTACACTATTTTAGCGAAATAGAGATTTTTTAAAGAATATGCCTGCACTAAAAAAAAGTTACTCCAATGTGTTCTACTAAATCTTTACACTAAATCATTTTTAAGTAATTTTAAATACACATTTAAACAATATAATATTAAAACTTTTATATAACCATTAAACTATAATAAGAGATGTAATAACCATCATTAAATTTAAAAATTTCTAAAATATAAATCATTAAATTTAAAAATTTCTAAAATATAAATGATTTTTTTATGAAAATTATGAAGTTTCTTTGATAAATATAATAGAAAACATTATATTTAGTAATTTTAAAAATATTAATGACAATTTTATAATGAATACATCATATAAATATATTTTAATTATTATAAATAATATTATTTTTTAATATGAAGAGTGTTTAGTGCAAAATTTAGTGCAACACTAAATACTATTTGCTACTGCACTAAAATAATACATTGTTTATTGCTAACATTGGAGCGAATTTTTTACACTTTTACATTATTTTAGTGCAAAAAGGAACAGATAGTATACACATTGGACATTCTCTTATATAGGCATAGTGAAACTATAAGTTAGAACCCATATGTATAACTTCTCACTATTTTGTAATACTATTACAACTTTTATTTAGCCCTTAAATCCTAATTAAGTCTCAATTATATTACGTATCACTAATAACAAAACAAAAAATTAAATAAATAAAACATAATGATTTATGCAATAATCATCAAATTATTGACAGTATAAAAATACAGAGTACATGGTATCAAGTATTACAATGATTGTACTTGCTTCGCACCATATCGATATCTAAAATTAACGACATCATTTCACATTACTGAAAGTGATGTTTAGTCTATCCTTTTGGTATAATTGTATAAAGTGTTAAGTATGGTGTGATGCTTGTGTGTAAAACGTTGATTTTTCGCAAACCGATTTTTACTGCCAAGATGATTCTGGTTAAAACACACTCATTTTGCCATCATTTTTACACATGTAAAAAGAACAGTTCTCTCTAGTTTTGCTTAGTTTATTTGTTTGCCTTATTTAATTACACGATTTAAAGAATATCCAGAATTATTATCTCACCCTAATTCAGAATCCCCAGCAGATTATATATAGCTTTTCAAACAAAATAAACCCAATTGAATTTCACAATAATAAATGGATACCAATTAACAATTTGCAAGTGATGGAGAGGGATAAATGTATTGTTTGACTTGTTATCTTAAATACTTTAATTTCTTGTCAATCATGAATAAATGCATTTTTTCAAATCAATCAATCAAAATATCAAATCATGAGATACAATTAATATGGTTTCAATTCGTCGGAGGAGGAGGTGTTAACATTTACAAGATTACGAAAGGGATAATGCACAAATAGGTCACTATATTTTACGAAAATGTTCATCTGAGTTACTAAACTTTAAAAATGTTCAATTGAGTTACTGTACTTGTAAATATGTTCAATTCAGTTACCAAACTTTACACATAGTTGCTATAGCCAAGATGACGCCGTTTACTGAACTTAAAAATGTTCAATTGGATCATTATTTTTTTTGACCAAAATTAAGCAAAATAGGTGGGATGATACCAATTAACAAGTATAATAATCAAATTGAACATTTTTAAAGTTTACTAACCCAGATGAACATTTTCGTAAAGTATAGTGACATATTTGTGTATTATCCCATTATTCGAAATAATTTGCTTGTAAGAGTGAAAAGAGGCTACATATTTAATTTGTAGTATTAAATCTTTCGTAAATAATCTCCCACCATTTTGACAATATATATTCATGCATAGCTTATCATATACAATGCACCAACAATTAAAAGCTTTAAAGCAAGATTTCATGTCATATACTTATCCATACATGAAAAAGGTTTTTAATTTTTCTTCAAAGATGAACATTTGCATCATGTGGCATGTTCTAAAAAGATTGAAGCTTAGTATTACCGACAGCAATTTCAGTCGCTAATAGTGATCGATCACATGGTTGTTCATATTCACTTTCCATGGCTAACTTTTTTGCGACAACCGTCTTGTAATCAACCTTATAAACTTATCTAAATGTGTTTCAAAAAGCAAAACCAATAGGATCACATCCATCATGTACTTAACATGTTTGGTTTGAACATAACAATCACAATCACAATATGTTATAATCGAAAAACGACTAGTCACAAATAAAAAAGGACGTACATTTGAAAACTAAAACACGTAAGAAGTTGATCATGTTTGTATCACAAACAAAATGACATTTGTGTCGAAGAATTGAGTTGTTTATCCTCACAAAGTCATGGTATACAACTTGACTAGCTACATTTAGTAAAAAAAGGCTATGTGTTATATTAGCCATTTTTGTTTAAAGAAAGAAAATGATTGATGATTAAAGGTGATAGTTATAGCCAAAAGTACTAGATAAAAAGGATTAAAGCAACACCACAATATAATTTCGTTTTTTTTTTTTTTACTTTAACTTAACAAGTAACACCACTACTAAATCGACGTGTTTGGTTTGCGGTCATGATTAAATCAAATATGAGAACAAGGTTAATAAAGAATTTTTTGAGGAGTCATTAACTTTCTACTGATCTGATATAATACTCCCTCCACCTCATTTATATTTTCCTATAGGAAAATTTGTTGAATTTTATATCAATTTTGCTCATATTAAATAACTAAATAAATAATTGAGAGTAATACTAAATGGGGGTAAACTGAAAAGTTTAATGACTTTTAATAGTATTATTTTGCAAGTAAACAATTTTTTGGGACAAACAAAATGATATGGTAAACAATAAAAGTGAGACGGATGAAGTAACTAGTTAAGAGAATAACATGTCGTTTGTATGTAAACGGTAGACTTGTATTAAAACATGTATATTAGCAAAGAAAAAGTAAAACAATCCGGTACAACACTGTTTGTTCTAATCTTAATTAACTAATTAAAATGGAATTAGCAGAGCTGATAAAGCTTAAAATTAAACAAAACACACAGCCACACGCCCACACATGTGTGTCTGTAAATGTGTTTTGTCGCACGTGGTGGGTACACCAAAATCTATCTAGATCCACTATATATATATATACACTAGTGATTTTTAGGCCGTACAAATGCATGGCCCAAGCTAATATACGTTGATATTAAAATTTTATAACATTACTCATGCGTATTTTTTTTAGAAAGGCAAAGAAAGTGATTGAAGAAATGAAGTTTTATTATGATGGTAACATATAATATAACATAACAATTTAAGACTAGTTCTAATGATAAAAGTAAAAAATATACATATGATGGTAAATGCTATCGAAGAAAATAAATGGGTGTTTTTTGAAATCTTGAAGAAAAAAATATTGTTCAGAAAACTAAGTGTTATTTTTGAAGAAGCTAACATGTTCGTAATGATTACTTAAACTGTATATATTTATAGGTCCTTATTTTTTAACAATTCACAGAGAAATGTAGATGAATAAACGTTTGAAAAAGAAGTGTAAATGAAGTTATAGTCATGTCGAAAGATTAGATTGAGGATAAGAAAGTATTTACTAAAAAGGTGTAAAAACATACAGAAGTGTCTTTTGAAGATTGTCAAATACAGTAAGTTTTTATAAAATGAAAAAAGAAAATAAAGAAGAAGTGCAAAAATTAGACGTATCAGACATGACGAATTTAAGAAGAGGTAAAAGAAGTTTTGCTTTGAAATCTATAAAATTAGACCAAATTTAAAAGTTTAGAACCTTTGAACAAAAAAAAATACGTAGACAAAAAAGGGTGACACATGGCTCAATAAACATATAATGTGTTAATGGCATATATCATTAGTAATAATAATATAATAATTAGTATTTGAAAGAGTAAGCTAAAAATATCATTAAGCTAAAGTATGAAATATATTAAAACTCAAATTAAGCTAAACTTAAAAGTAGAAATCTATATTATTTTTGTAGTCAAATTATTGTAAGTGGATTGAGGTAATATCTAAAAAAATAAGTTTTGAGAAAAGGGAAAAAAGAAAAACAAAACTTTGACGCTCACCTGGCTTGAACGTTAGACGCTTAGGATAGAAGGGAAACATGTATCACTCCACCATCATAACATATGCTATTATTTTTTACTTATGTCAATGTTAAAGTAACTTTATGTACTGTTTTTTGTTGGACCAATTTAAAAGGTTCAAATGTTGGCTGAGGAGCAAGCTGCACTAAAAGTGGCCCTCTTTACATAATAGATATAGATATAGATAGATATATTTTTTTTATTAGAAAAATATTTATATATCGGCTGCAGAAAAGAAGAGGATCTGGACATACATGCATATATTCTAGGAAAAAGACATTATTAATCCAAGACTTGTAGATATGTGTAGCATTTTTTTTTATCTTATACTATATATATATATATATATATATATATATATATATATATATATAAAGTTGTTTGGTTTGGAAACAAATTAATGATTTCGAATTTGTGATTGGTTGATGTTGTTACATCCTTAATTTGCAACTGAACGTACATATTTGATGTGCTAATTATTAATGATGATTTTTACTTTTATGAAAAAAATGAGAATGCTTCTACAGAGGGTAAAACTTATTCTCTGGCGGCTTCTGACTGATTAGTTAACATGGGAGATGTAAATCATGTAACCTATGGGTGTTCAAAAATATTTGTATCCGAATTCATTATCTGAAAATCCGATCCGAAATTATCCGAAATTTCGGATATTCGATTTTTCGGATTCGGATAGCGTTTTTCAGATAATTTGGATAGTTCGGATATCCGATTTCTAAAAAATCTGATTTTTTTTATTTTTTTTCAAATTTTATTAATTATACAAAAGATAAATGGATTATTGTTATTGCATATTGATTAATAATGATATTTTGTGGTCTATTGTTTTATATATTTGAACATGAACTCAATAATGTAAGTTTTGATTATATAATGTGACATTTTTTAATAATTAAGAATTTATTTTTATTATTTTTTAATATTCGGATACCCGAGTTCGGATATCCGAAATTTCGGATAGTGAATTCGACTATCCGAAATTTCGGATATCCAAATTTTCGGATATCCAAATTTGAACTCCCCTAAATTGTAACCCGATTGAACTTATGACCTCCACATTTACCGCAATTATACATGAGCCATGACGATTGAGGATTTGAAGCTGTTATTATTATTATTATACTTTAATAAATAAATAATCTTGGATTCTAGATAGCTGATTGTATTGTTGGACTTATTAAAAAATAAACCAAAGCCCAATCTACATGTCACATATGGTTTCTTTTTCCACCGATTTCTTAAATCAACTAACAATAATTATCTACTTTTTTCTTCTTACTTGTGAAATTCGTGGCCATGGTTTGTTTACTTCATTGCCAATATATCAAGTATTTTAATTTTGTTCTTTTTTATTAATCAGCACCAAACAGTTAGCGATATAACACCAGCGTCGAGTCTTAGCAACTAGAAGTCGAGAAGAAAGAGCTACATTAACAATTAGTTTAGCGATAAAAAGGCTCGATTGAGTACTCCAATTAGCAACGAGAAGCCAAGAACAAAGAGGTACATTAACCATGTAACCAACCAATTTCGAGTATATATGCCATTATAATTGTGACTTATTAATCAGGTTTTTCATAATGTAAATGAAGAAACATGAACACAATGGGCTTGAACATAGAAGTAAGTACTTACGCATATCTAGCTCTCAAGGTTTTAAAACACTAATTAATAACATAACATAACATATACATATATATGTGATCTATAGTAGGTTAACTATATATACACAAGATACATTCGATATATATGTTTACATTAATATTAGTTAATCATCATTAATGATTTAGGTGTTGCATACTTGCATGGGAATATGGGATGCTATTTTGCTAGTATATTTTTTAATGCATGAGAGCATATGAGGTAAATTTGAAGGGAATTTAATAGTTATGAATAAATGAGTCGAATTGAATATTATCGACTAGAAGTTGGCATAGACCGGACAACTTTAACTGTAGATGGATGCTTTCGGACCGAAGCTGATTCTTTTCCGCGAGGAGAGAATGGCAGTGAGCTATAACGGAAGTTAACCGCTTTTCGAGTTCCCGGTTTTCAATTTTAAGCCGGTTCATTTGCTCACTTAGTTCTTCTATATGTTTTCTCTTTTTTAGCCTACATCGCCTGGCTGATTCGCGGTTTGATAGCATTCGCTTACGTTTTCTTTCTTCTTGGGGATACACTGACCCGGAAGCTGAGGTAAAGGGTGATGGTGGTTCGGGCTGGAGAGCGAGAATCTCACGAATTTCGGCTTCGATGAGATGGTAGTGAACCGTGTCTAATTCAAATGACATCATGGTGTGGAAGTATATGGTTGAGTGGACCGGAGGGAGAAAGGGGGAAGGCACAAATTGAAATGGGCTATTTATGGAAGAGTTGGAAGGCCTTTTGGGTCCCACAATACATTTAGCCATTTAGGCATATGAGTATGTTTGTCAACAAGATCAATGGGAACACATACCTAACACTTCACTTTGTGCTATTTCAGCGTTACGTTAACAGTTCACAAAACTAATACAAACTGAACATTTCATCATCAACAATAATACCATTTCAATTTTTTATGAACCCCACATTTAACAATATATATTTATTCAATACACTAAGCAAATTTACAAAAACAAAAAAAATAATTTAATCGCAAGGCGCACACTATTCTCACTGACGCCCGTCAAGAAACTGACGGAGGCAAAACTGACGTCCAAGTGATGTCATGGTGCCAATGGCATCAAAAAAAATTTTGGAAACTGACGTGCGAACATAGCAACCATTCAGACTACTCTAACGGGTTTACTCTAACGGGTTGGAGGTAGAATTTGTGGCTGAAGTTGGGGTTTAGTTTTTTATTATAAAACCACTTCAAAAAGCATATTGTTTAAGAGTTTATGGAGCTTATTTTTTCAAAAAGCCACATTCTTGTTGTGCAGCCAAACAAAACTTTTGGACTAATGCTTATTAAAAGTAGAAGCTCAAGCCTCAAAAATCTCTTAGAAACCCTCGTGACAAAGATACCCTATGTGTTTATTTGTTCAAGTAAAAGAAGTTATGTTTGAACAAATTATTAATATAGGTCAATTTAAGTAAGTAGTATTGTTGTAATTAAGTCGATTATTATATTCAAGTTCGTGTTAGTTATTATATTGTAAGTGTAATTAAACCATTCCAAACTCAAAACACGGTAGAATCAATAGGGTTCGCCCCTTCGGGGTTTCGTAGACAACACCTCTTTCAAAAGTACGTCTTGTTAGACCAACGACTACACTGACATGTAACCATTTGTAACTCTTTGTAATCACCTTTCTTAAAAACTAATACAATTTCAACTGTAATGATCTAAAGCATGTGTTATGTTTGTGCATAAATTAAGAGCATTCTCTATAAATTACCCGTTCTCTTTTTAAAAAAAAAAAAAAATAGTGAAGTTGTTCATTGTGTGTGCGAAATACAGATTTTGCGTAACTCTTGTTTATTGCATTAAAAAAAAACTGTGTTTTGTATTGGTGTTGTCTAATCCTAGTGAGTAAGGTGGAATGACTTTTAGACCAAATATCTTATTTAGTCTTAATTAAGATGACGAGATAAACCCCACAAAGTCGACAACACAAATATCTCTCTTAAACTTTACAATATTTAGTAGGGTTTAAGGCAAATACTGATTCTAATTTAACTACTCAAACCTCAAACCATTAATTAAATTAAAATGGATTCATCACCTATAATTTATGAGCATTATATACAAGGTTTTTATGTTAATGACATCCCTAAGCTACATCAATGGTAAAAATGTACAAATATATGCATAGATGATTGTACATTTACCGATATTAATGATGGTGTAATTTTTTTTAATTTTTTGGTAAAATGTTACCAGTAAATATATCACTCCAAAAAAAATATTTAATTAAAATGGCTGTGAGTGATACCCACATCTCAACTCGTTACATAGACGGTAAAACTATATAACAAGGACACAACCACTAATGTTAGAATACAAGTACATGTTACGACACCTTAATGTTAGAACAATCGTTATCATTTCGTGTATATAAGCTTACACATATACATTAGTAGAATTAAAATCCGCCTTAAGCTAACTGCAAATAGTTAATCATCATGCTAAATAAATAAAGAACAACTTTCTCAACGGAAAATGTGCTTTAACAATTAACAAAAGAAAATTCCTAATTCTTTTGTTTTTTCCGGGTCGACATTGGTTTCCTTTTACTAAAAGTAGCATACGATTGTTAGCTAAAACGAAAAATGATCTGATTTCTCTTCCTATGTAATCATTATATTATATTATTATATATTGATTGATTATAACAATATGTGTAATCCACACATATTTCTCATCTTATCCCATAATTTACCATATATGATAATTATGTTAGTAGGATAGTAAATTTGGATAACATGTTTGTAGCTACCATGGTTAAAATTAAATATAAACAAAAAGAAAACATATAATATTTATAAATAATCATTTTTTCTTAATAAATAGATAAAAAGAAAAACGGGCAAAGCCGCACGTGAATGTCAGGTGATAGCAGGGCCACAACATTTTAATTAGCTTAATCATTAAGATTCACGCCTCACCATTCCGTTCATGTGCCATTGACTCCAAAGTATATACCTTACTTTTGAGCTTTTTGCATTTTTAGATTAATTTAGCAAAGTCATGGTATTTTTATTATTTTCAATTAAATATTTCACTGCTTATAACTACATTTTTCTAAAATGTGGCACGTGAGAATCTGACTTGTCTATTTGGCAAAATAGTTGATGACTGGAGCTTATGTGTTTACAAGTGTTTGATAAAAATAATTGGAGCTTATTGATGTAAATCGATATAAAAGGACAAAAAATATATAATAAATAATAATGTAAGGGGTATTTATGTAATTTTTCATTTCATAAGTTTTGTCTACCGAACAATATTATAAGCTTAAGCTTATTGAAAGAATAAACTTAAACTCCAATAAGCTACAAGAAACTCGCGTACCAAACACTCTAAATCTATCGATTCATATATGTAATAATAAACTAAATAATATTGTTGTCTGGTAAGTCATATCAACATTTTCTAAAGGACTCGTCTACGCACATGTGGATGTCATGCTACCATTACTTAAATGATCTAGAAGCACCAAGGACGTGCATAGTTGCAAAACACAAGGACGATCCGTTATACTTTTAACATAACACAAGTAGTATCCGTGCCATTACATAGTTGTGTCCACCAAATGGACTTAAACATAACGACGTCAAGCTTTTTGTGACAAAAAGTTGATAACAAGCAACCCATACCCGCTGCCTATCTATAATATGGAGGGCATACCTAATTCACTCAGCTGTGGCTAGGGGGTGCATGGGCTTGAACCGATGACCTTCTACTTTTTGTGGCTAAGATGCCGCTTTGGTCATTTGTCCTATTCAGACATACATTTAATGGGATCAAAATAATGCCCTGTTTGCCCACTTGTTGCCAGTTTGGCCTATTTTCACATAAACACAGCTACAAATTATGCAACTAACTGCAAACACATAAAACTACTACGTGCTTCCCACAAAGAAAGAACCGAAACTTGTAATTGATATGAATCGGGTACTTGTTAAACAGATAATACAATTTGAATATTCGGGAGATTGACCAACTATGAAAAGATTAAAAAACTTGTGATATCTCAACACGATTACAATCTATATACAATTTTTGGCACGTACTTCTCTTCTCATTTCTTTTGTCCAACATTCGTGAAAAGAAATGAAAGTCGATGTATCACTTCATCTTCAACGACAAGAAATGAAGCATCTTACAAGTTCACCGGAGCACCTCCCTGATTTTTGGCATGCAACAGATTTAAAAAAATTTAGGGGACATGAATATAGTTGTACTTATACTGGCTGCAATAAAAATTATTATCTAAGAGTAAACCTATACCCTTTTTAGCTATGTTCTTGCAAAGCCTTGATAGCATAAATTTCTAATTCAGAAAAAGATTATTCCTTATTATCAAAAACCTGTCATGCATATAACTCTGCTAACTAATCATATATATCTAACACTCAAAAATCTAATTGTAATTTGGGACATATTGCCAAAATAATGTAACATAAATCTGCAATTTGTCAGCATGCGGTAGATATATTTCAATATACTGCAATGAAGTCTAAAATTCAATTTTTGTCAACAAAGGAGTAGAACTGTAGAAGTATAATTATTTACCCACATAGGTGTGGAAATTGATTTTCGACTCACATAGGATTGCAAATTTTATTTCTGACAGATTGGAGCTTCAAATATTTTTCATCAAAAAATATTTGTAACAATTTGAACTTAAACTCCTTTCTTGTTTCAGGAGAGAAATTATGATACAAGGAGTACCACACATTGATTAATTTTGGATTTCATATTATCTTTCTTGATAATTTTCCCTATGATGACAGAATAACGTCCAAACATGATCTTTTGCAACCATTTTATTACAGTTGATTAACTGATTGTGATCATTCAATATTGTATAATCACTTTGAAAGCGAACACCCAGTAGTTGTTAAGATCATCATATTACCTTAAAAAGAAGATCAGAAGCAATATGTTCCCATGGTAAAGATATGGACATAAGGCAACACTTGAGAGGGACCATCCCTCCATCAGAATGCCGTGTGGAAGAAGCAGCAGCATATGCGTTTTTTGCTGCCACTTGTGCAACAGATGCAGCTTTCCGAACCATTGCCCCGATCTTGAAACCTCCTTCGGAGATATGAAGGGGTGAGTGAGGCCCTGATTCATCTAGGCTCTGGTCTGAAATATCAGCACCATGGTCCATATTAGAGGTGCCAAAATAAATAACAGGTTTGGGTTGAAACAGGTTATTTTTCAAGCATGTCAAATCAAGCTGGGCCATGTTGGATTCACAACTGAACGAGTTCCTCTTTTAGCTAAACCTTTTTATTTCACAGCCACTTTATATAAATTTGAAGCCCAACTTGACCCATTTTGAAAATGGGTCAAATTTTTCAGTCTCTATTTATGTCCAATTTTATCATAGGATGCCATTTAATTGGGTATTATAACAAATTATCAGGTCACAACTGTATTATCTTGTCTAAATATATTTGGTTTTTGGTGGCAGATTACGTTTTACGGATTAAAAGATATTTAGTTTATAAAACAAAATGTAAATGATATATACCTACAACGCCAGAAACCGCAACTTCAACTTCCCCACGACCTCCAGGACCTTTCATGTATATTCTGTCTTGTTTGCCAGGAGAATGACCAAATGGCAATATGCTTCCAAATCCAGATTTCCCAGCTACACAGACAACAAATATTCAAGAATGAACACGTCTTATGAAAAACATAATAATTTGTGATTGAGGAACTGTATATAGCCAATCAATCACTCAGGTATCTTAAATATATTAAATTTAATAGATAAATATTATTCAGCTTAACTATTCATCCTCGAATCAATGAATATTTACCATCATACGCTTCACGAACCATTTGGTAGCTGACAAATCCCGAGAATAGAGTTAGCTGTAATCACAGAATCACAGATTACAACCTAGTTAAAGCCAAAGGCACTTACGAAAAAAAGAAAACAGCATTGTGTAGATATGAGATATCTGAGTGATTTTTTTAAGGGAATACAACTATAAAAGTGAAAATTTGTCAGGCACAGATGTACGGTAGTACTGTTTATATTCTAACAAGCAGTTATAGTTATACCTTAGTTTTATTAGTTTGTCCAGCATCCACATTATGTTTTGGAGTGGTATTTTCAGCAGTACTATCATGTGGTTGATTTTCACTAGGAAATGCTGCCCCACCAACTGCATTAAGAAGGACACAATAGCAATGGTCTGTATCTGTCAAAACCTGAAAAATGGAAGGACTTGAATAACATATCTTTGTAAATCATTATACGGAATAAAAGGTATTAATTCACGGAAATAATAAAGTGACCACCAAAACTAAATGGAATAACAATTGATATATGTAGTACAATAGTCAATGCTTATAGCCGCATTTCAACTTCTAGTTGCCCGTGAATGAAGTCATAGGCTGAGTTAGAGGTGGAAAAATGGGCTGATGGGTAATGAGTACACATAGTTTATTTTTGTCCGAATCATGGTGGGCCCATGAACAAATTTTAATCCATATCCTTTTATAAAACAAATTTTATCAATAAGTAATGTGTTATATATAATTACGAAACTTACATTACTACAACAACAATCTAGCTTCTTAGTGAAGCAATTTAGATAGTTTTTTTGCATTTCAATACACCTCAGATGACCTTCAACTCATTTCCTTTATAGTTAAATCTTTTTGTTCAACCCATTTCATATCAATCATAAGCCAAATCAACCCATTTGTAGTTGAATGGGTTGACATTGTCATCTTTATGCTGCGCTAATAAGCTTACCACGGCATCGAAGGTGGAATCAAAGTCATCAACTGCAAAGCATATATCTGGATATGCAGGTTTTGTTTCGACTTCCTGGACACAAACAACACCATTACTTCAATATTCATAGCATAAAATAAACTTGATAATACAATGAACAGCACGGAAGGTGATATTTTTTTTACCTTTCTTGAGTCCAAGTGAAAATTGACACGTGTTGGAGATGCATAGACGGTTTTCACAATCTGAAAACACATAAATAAAACATGTATAAGAACACCTTCTAGATAAATAATTATTTATACATCATAAACGGTCAGTATAATAACTTAAAAATTCAACTTTCCAACTAATAATCTTCATAAAGCTGTTAGTTCCATGTAGACGAATAACAATTAGCCAAAGTAACATAGACACTAATTATCTGCAAAACTAAGACTGTAAAAACTAAAAATAATAGTAGTAAAAGTTGTCAGTTTACCATTTCCAATAATAGGCATACTCCGTATTATTTTTACATGTATGACAAAAGTTAATTCAAAATAAAAGGAAAAACATATAATATACAAAGTTATCAAGAACGACAACATGCATCTATAAATAAATGAGCAATTATGCTATGGAAGCTTTTTTTTTTATTTTTAAGAAGAAAATAAGCATAATTAGCAGTTGTACATATCCAAGAATACCAGCAAACTAGACATGTTTAGGCAGAGAAGCTACCTTGTATATAGGAGATAATGGGGTTCCTTGGTTACTCTGATGATTCTGAAGAGACCGATGACTGAAAGAAATGATATACTTTAGAGACAGATGTGTAATATTTCAAAAAGAGACCAACGGAAAGTTAACAAAATCACATAATAACGATTCCAACTATTTATTTTTGGTTTGCAGCGCTTCGTAACTGTTATTGCAACAGATATAACTTAACTCAGCCAACTTGGGAGATCAGATGTTTCGTTGTTTACGGTTTTATTAGTGGACAGTTTCTGAAAGAAAAGTAAATCAACTATAGTATAAACCCCTATTAAACATTTTGTTATTCACTAACAAGATTAACAGAAGTTTTTAACCACTCTCACAAGATATGTAAAATACACCTACGATTGGTATATAATCATATATACAAGCTAGTAGAAAGCAGACGTGAGGAAATTTAGAAATTGCCCAACGTAATTCAACCACCGAGGAGAATATTGGTGTAAATTGTGGTATTTGAACACCATGTGACTGTTAGCACTACAAAACCAAATTTTCCAGAAACAAAATTGTATGAACTATACGATCACTGAGATGATAGAAAACAGATTTTCCACCACAGAATTACCAATAATGTTATATCATTTTCTCACACCAATTAAACAATTACTCCATGTATGATACAAGAGTAAACTAGTTCCAGTGTAACCCATACAAAAAGATAAAAATAGTAAAAAATCAAATGTGACCCCGATAAAATATATTTGCAACACTGTTTTATTAGAATCTAGAGTGCAGAACACCCATTTTGTGACACCCTTGCATAACCTTTTAACTTTAAATAACCATCCTTCCATGAGATAACTGTATCTCATGTACGATATATATTAATATGTGTGTGTATACAATGGTCCAAGTACATTCAGATTCATTTCCATAGAGAAGGAATTAGCCTGATGATTCATAATAAATCAGAGTCAAGTAAGCCAGAAAAACCATTCTAAAGTAACAACACAACGCATTTATCCTATTAAGTATAGTACTGCCACTAGCTGGTTGTTTTTACAGTTCAAAATTTAAGATTGAAATAGTATAGGAGATGATAATTTACCTGCAAATTGCAACTGTAACACTATACGAAGTATGGGCGATTAAATTCAAGTACAACGAGCGCCTCCAATCTACAATCACCGAACTCTCTCCTACTAATTCATCCAACTTCATCAAAACAAAAACATAAAGTTTAACAAACACACTTATCTTATTCAACTTACCAACAATTAACCATAAACTTTTTTTCCAAAGATTATTTTGTACAAAGTTCTGGGAATGAAAGTGTTGATGTAAAATTATACTAGTGCACCCTATCGGTTTATTTACCTTGGGAGCCCACCTGCGAACGAAATAAGGCGAGTTTCCTTCAAGATTATCATTGAATCCATACCCATGAGTAGTCTGAAACCAAAAGGGCCACCATCATATAAACAACTCACAATTGCATTTAGTTACACATGAGTTGGTTAATAAAGAAAAAAAGTACCATTTTTCTAACAAAGAATAAAAGATCATCATCTTGTTGTTCCTTCAAGTCCCTTCCACCAATGAAATATAAATCTAAAATATCATGCCAAAACTTTTGATCCATTTCAACATCAGAAGCATCTTGCTCATCTACTACTGTTTTTCCTATTAAGTTTGAATGTTTCTTCACCATACTCAACAACTCATACCTACATATAACATACAATTACCAAACAATGTCAGTAAATTAAATAGATATAACTACAGGCTGACCTAAAATTAGCATTAAAATTGTATATACTAGAAAATACTTTAAAAAGTAGGAATTTTTACAGTAATTAATAATCAAGAATGATGAATTTGAAACACCAAATTGAAGGAAATGATTGACTACCGAGAAGGGGATTCCCCTGCATCACCAAGCATCTTTCTATTTTCTTTTTTGGGGTTTAGGAGATCAAAGTTGAGAAATTATGTGATGAATTGAATATGGGTCATATTGAAACAAGGGAAAGGATGACGACAGCAACCTAGAGATGTGTGTATGTGTTCAGTACACTGAAAAATTCAATTCTTAACAGATCTCCTCGGACACGGTTGCTATTTTGTTAATAAATTAGCATCAACAACTCTAACCCGTGTTATAGACGTGGGTTAAATTTAGGATGGTACCGGGTCGGGTTGGTGGGTCAGGTTGGGTTAACGGTATTGGGTCCATTTGTCCGTGGTTCGTAGTCCACGAACAATGTAACCTACTAGAAAAGGTCCATGTTATTGCGCAAACACACTGGTGTATAAATTTAGGATTTATGTTGAAACTTTTCAGGATGGTCCGAGTTTCTCTTGCTGTTGAGGAGGACGATCTGACAATCACGAATCACATCATTGTGCAAGCTTCCTCCGTTAAGTTCAGCCGATAAAACAATTACAAACAGTTGAATATGATCACCTATGCCGATGTGTCAAGAGTGTAGCTAACCGCTTCGAATCGTCTAGGAAGTTAATACGTAGCTCGATGACACATCACACATGGAAAGATGGAACGGGTGGATAATAGACTATGACGCCTCGATCGAAGTGTGTAGGAACTTTGAAGCATCACTGTTGTTTAAAGTTCAAAATATCTTCTAAAAAAATTGGATTATTAAAGTTATAAAGATTTAAACTTGTCAGCAAATTTTAATCAAATAACAGAACGTTATACCATGCATCTAGTTACAATAAATTCATCATTTTTCTATTTCTATATTTCTACGGAATGCGAATGTGTTTTATATGGGTGGTGATAAATCCACCTGATCCATCATTAACATGCATTATTTACTTATAAACCCTGTAATGCACATTCATGGTAAATCTATCAAAATTAGTGGTGTAAATATCATCTCCCGTTTTATATATCTAGAAAAGTAACTAAAAATTTAGAAAATTGTTCAATGCAGAAATGTTTTCATTTTCAAGAAAATAAAATGATAATGAAAACCAGAATACTTATTCCAAAAAATAAGGTTAAATACTTTTAATAGTTTTACTGTTGTGCTAAAAAAATATTTCTGGACAACAAGAGGAAACTTCCTGCAACTAAGAAAAGATAAACTTGCATTTGGTTTAGCTAAGAGACATAACATATTTCATTTTTCATTGTTAAAATAAACTATCTTTTGTTTTTAATCAAGACTCTTTTATGGGAACTGAGAGAGAGAGAGAGCGCAGAAAGCATGACTAAAAAATTGCACAGCCTGCAATGTGCATATATATAAACAAAACATACATCTCTACATAAGTTGATGATGGTGAAATTTGGAACCCATATCATTTTAGCTCTCCTGCTTGTCTTCATGCTAACCTGCGCTGCCCGGCCGCCCAAGGAGATTTCTCCGGCGACAACTAAACAACTTAAGGTTAGCAGACTAATTGCATCTCATTGAAATCTGTACATCAAATGTTAATCATCATTTGAGCATGTTCAAAAAACTTAAATTAATTTAGCCTATTGATCTTTGTAAATATGAAGGGATTGATTCAATTGATTGTTGACAGCACTAGTCAATCATTTCCTTTATATATCATTTAGACAACTAAATAGCCTATGAATATAGCTAAAAGAGAAAATTAAGTGAAAAACCAAAGCATAGATGCATATATTGTCTACATAGAACATGAATATTGTAAACTTTGAAGTAACAATATAGGTTGTTGGTTGCAGGATGTTGAAGATGAGTGGTTGATGAGGAAAGCAATTGATGAAGCACATCTTGATTATATTTACAATCAGGATCAACCCAATTCCAGTCATCTTCATCCTTGAATCCTAAATTCATTTCAATACTTTGATCTTTGTAATGCTTAAATCAATACTTTTAATATTTATGAAACCAGAACTTCATATATATAAATTTGTTTATGTTTATTTGCTTCACCATTCGGAATGTACATCATATATAATCCATATATCGTTCCTACACTTGTTGCAGATCAACGAAAAATTCTACAAATATGAAAATGCAAGTATTTTAAATCGAACAGGACACAATTTGATTGATAATATAATATTACTCTATGTAAGATACAGTAGTTTAATTTCACAACAACACTTTCATTTCCAGAAACTTTGTACAATATAATTTTTGAAAAAAAATTAGCCAAAATTTTCATGATTTCATGAAAAAGTAGTATTGTAAATTAAAAATAGAATCAAAAATCAAGATTTCACTTTTTGAATCTTCAAGATGGCACTCGAATAATGTGAACCCGGTTGCAAAACATACCCTATACACTTCTTGCAAATAGATCCCATCTCTGAAAACAGATGCCCGTACACCCTTCATTCTTTCCCAGTCTCAGACTGGCTGGCCATACACTGGCATCTTATTGGATGCTGATGCGGGTCCCAACTCAGGAGTCAAAAGTCAACATCTTCCCGAATCAAGATGAACCCATTTCCAGAAAAACCCTAGTTATGGGCAATTTCTTTCAAATGATCTTGGATCTTGTTGGCAATATACAACCATCATCCTCAAGATCACTAAATGAAATGTCTTCGTCATCTCCGACAGGAACATCGGGCCCATCATACCCATCTAATTCTGAGTTATCATGGATCCAATTGTCCTCATCTTCATCAAAATCCTGAACAGGTACTGTATAAGACGAATCCACCCTCTGATCTGACGAATCCTTTACTGACCCATTTTCTTGGGTCAAAACTGGTTGTTTTTCGTGAACTGTGTGACGAGTTGTAGGTTCAAACGCATGTGTGGTTCTCTCAAACACGTTTGCAGTAGGAGAGTCTGATGAAGTGGTATTATAATCGTCAAGACTATCTAACGTGTGTGAAGTGCTTCTCTCAAGGGATTCTGGTCCAGGCTTGGTCTTCATATGCAATTCCTTCATCCAAATGGCCCGGGCTGCAACTATCTGCAATGCAGTTACATGTTCAATTACCGATCATAACTTGGACCTAATATGTAAATGGGTTCAGATGGCTACTTAAACCAACCTACTTATAAGAGCTTAAGGGTGTTCAGATGCCCATTTTGACAGTCATTATATGATATTCATATATCAGAATCAAATGTTGTGTGATAAAATGAGTTGTAGATGATAATGTTAGGATGTGAATATGTGACTACTGCTTGAAGTTGTAATAATTAGATAATCAAATAATCAGATGCTTTCGTGTTTAATAATCTTATTATATAAGTTATATATAGATAATGAGTAGTTAAATTTGAGTCCTAATTGACACTTGGCAGTATAACATTTGCTCGAGTTCTATATGGCCAAGTCTCAATGAGGAAGAAATTGGAGGAAGAAATTTAGAGGGATATAAAACTCAAACTAACAACTTTATGTTGCAAGAATGAATTTCAAACACAAACCCCCCGATGATCTGCTTGTAGCAGACTACTAGTATTTTGCACCGGCATACAGCAATAGAAAGCTTATCCTATTGATGAGAGAATGATCAAACTTTGTGACTTATACCCAAACGGTTGATACATCACAGTTAAACAATTTGATCAAGTACATAAATGAAGAGATCCATAACTAATATCAATAACAAAACAATGACATATGCATGCTTTTTTCTATAGATAACACGAGTTTAATAATAACAGTAGAGACTGCTATAGACTTACACTTACAGTATAATCTAGTATGGTTGAAGTTTATTAGCTTTGTTTTCTTCCTAATTCAAACTATAGATTTGCACTTATAAAGGTTAGTCGTTATTAAAAACTTGAAATTAGCCTTACCTGGGGTGTAGATAGAAGATCAGCATCATGTTTATTGAGTCGAGGATGCAATAGAACAAAGTAGACCTTCCAAAAGTAACTCTCACTCATGTGAATCGGACAAAATTCAATTCTTAGAGCAGCTAATCTCGGTACTAAATGTTCCACCAAAGTTGCATGATTCCATTGAGTATCCGACATTTCAAAATCTATAGTCAAGAAAAAAAAGATATCAAAACTAAAAAAAAACAGACAGATCAGTTTAGCAACTAAGTATTGACATAAGTCTATAGACACTGCATTTGAATGCACGATAAACCTAATCAAAATCATCCACAACATAAGTCTTCTGGTGAGATGAGGAAAGGGAGTGTTTAAATATGCTTTTCAAAAGCAATAACGTAATATTCAATAATCAGCTGGTACAAAACAGGCTGTAAATGTTTTACTGTTGCTTAAAGTTGTAGGATCAGCTAATCAGATGTTCAACTGCATGGAAAATAGCAACTAAATAAAAAACAATCGTTTGCAAGAAGAAGAAGAAGAAGAAAGGCTTTTTACAAAATGGGATTAAACGTACATAAAATTTGCTTAAAATAAGTGGTGAGTAGCCAATTTTAGTTCATACTTTATTTCTTTAATTGACATTCCAACATTAAGGGTCTGTTTACTTTTTTTTCATTAAGTCCTGTTATGGTTATAGATGACAATATGGATATAGAATGACTGTATGCAGCAATCAGTGAATGAATAATATTGTTTACTTTTTGTGCTTAATAAACAGTCTGAATGATGAAAATGACAAATTTACCCATAAACTATAAATATTGGTTGTTTCTTTATTTTTATTGAATAGAAAATACACTAATAATAATAATAATAATAATAATAATAATAATAACTACAAAGTACAAACCAAATAGAAATTGATTATAACATATACAATTATTTGACGAATCAAACAATTGACACAGAGGCATTGACAACTCCTCGTAATTTCATCAATTATGTAGCTAAAGTCAGTTTTCAAGTCCTTAATTTCGTGATTAATTTTCACGGTGATTTTTAAAAAGATGCCGCGTTCCTCAATTTGTATTTCGTAATTGAAAGATATGATAGCATAATCGTGTTCCCGTGGACAAGCATGTGACAGCCATTGGGGAAGTGGTGGTGGCTTTCGAGATCTGTAGTTTTCGAATGTCGAGCAGCGGGTGGTGGTGACGGCTTTCGAAATCTGCACTTTAAGAATGGCCTACGGCAGCAGGTAATGGTGGCTTACGAGATCGGTGATTTAAGAACATTGTCGGTGCATCGTGGTGAATGGTTGTGACAATGAACACATGGTTTGTTTTATTGAACGGGCTTTGTGAAGGGGGAAGACGAAAGAAAAAAAGAACAAAGTAAAGAAATAAGGGTAATGTTGTAAAAGGGGTAGCTGTATCTGGACTACATAGGTTTTAGGGATGAACCAGAAAGTCCATTATTCAGTTGGGCTCAATGATTAATGCATAAATAGACACACAAATTTTCTAGCCGAATAATCCTTTCACTCAATTAATCCCATTAATCCAAAAAGAAACATGCCCTAAACTCTATTGGAATTGAAATCGACCAAAACAGAGTACAATGTGATTAAAGTTTGCACCTTTACACAGAATCCAAAACTAAAAAATCAAAACTTTCTTACACTAGAACACTTTTTGTTCAACTTTATCATTCTACAGATTATAGTTGGTGGGGAAAAAAATTCAAGAAAGCAACATTTCAGTTCTAGGTAGGCAACTATTCAAACACACCATAATTTAGGGGAAAATATAATAAAACTAAATATTGAAGAATTACCATCAGTATCTTCATCATCTTGTTCAGATAAAGGGAAATCTAACCAGGTTTCAGGATGATGTGCTATATTCATCGCAAATTGCAATACTTCATCTGTAACACCGACCACATTTTCCACTAGATCATCATCATCATCATTAATATTTATATTATTCAATAAAGTCGTCGAATTTGAAACCTCAATTTCATCCCCAATTCCCAAACCCTCACTAACTGAATTCCCCACATCATCATGCCGATCGGTGGGAGACCGGCGGTGCGGCGGAAGCGGCGGCGGCGGTGGTGGAGCGAGAAAAGAAGCAACACCCCAGATTTGACGAGCTAGGGTTTCCGTAAATTCAGAAAGATCGCCTTTTACACCTTCTGATATTAGATTTTCAGCTTCAGAACCTGATTTTTTTGTAAATTCTTGTTGTTTTATAGATTGAAATTGGTTGTTGTTGTGATTGTTGTTTGATGTGGTGGGATGATCATCTTCGTCGATTTGGAGAGAATTAGCGATTGATTGAGGCAACCATGACATGATTAGTTGATTTGGTGGTTGGAAATGAGAAATTAGGAAATTGAAATTGACCCCAAATTTACAGTAGAGGGAGAAATGGTGATTTGAAAAAATGGTAAATAATTTGATTTGTTGCTTTTCTGTTCATCAACCATTCAACCTTTTGATTTGATTATTGGGCTTCTGTTAAAAGATTTTGTATATGGGCTCAAAACAGCCCATAAATTTATACTACGGTAAATCTGTAATCAAATGCAAAGTGGGCCTTGTTTGTATTTTTTGATAAGTAACATACATATTTGCCTGTTTCATCACTTCATGCTCCAATGTTTTTAGTTTCTATTTTTTTGCATTTTTAGATTATGATTTGACTCGATCGTTTTTAAGTAGGGTGGTGATTTACCACATTCTTTTTAGCTATACATCATTAAACATGTTATGATGCGTTGTTCTCTACAACAATGTAAAACACGTACGATGAAGTACGACCAAAAACCAGTTTTGTACGAATTGCTCCCTTTGTTGACTCTATTTAACATACATGAAAAGTCAGTTTGCATTATTTTCTAATTACTTAACTCTTTTTTTTCATGATCAAGTTTTTGATTCACTCATTTACAAATCATTTCTCTAGCATCTTACAAACTAGAAGCAACCGATGGGCTAGAAATGCCCGAATTAATACTGATAATTTCATCCATAATTTGAGCAAGTGCTTTATCTTCTTTAAGTATATCCATATGAGAAATCCCATCAAGTTTAATCACCTTGAGTTCCTGATTCTCTTCATCCCTCCATTCATCTTCTAAAGCCAATAAGCTCACCATATTCACAGTTCCATCCCCATCTCCATACAAAATTTCGGGCTGCTTATCGAACCCATTTTCCTCGTAATACAAAGTTTCAGCCGTAGGGACCCCATTTCCAACTATACAAGTTATCGGCACTCCCGGTGCAACTAATTCTTCAACCAAAGGTACAATTCGTGTCTCATAAGGGTACACACCTTGTGCATATCCGATATCTTCAAGGAATCTTGAAATGTCCCAGGAAGAGTAAGCCGAATTTGGTGTGACAACAAGCGGTGTGTCTTTAGAAAATTGTTTTCTTCTTGGCATGAGCCATAAATTGCTTTCTGAACTCCGTTGCTCATTTCTGACGAGCAAGGGATTTACTAAGGGAACGCCAAGTGCGTTCCCCGATGCAAAAGTTAGCATCTCGTCAACCGCGCCACCCCATGGTGTTGACAGTGCAATGAAATGTTTTATGTAACGTTGGCGCCATGAAGGTGAGTTTCGGTTGAGAAGTTGGTGGACGAATAGGCCTCCTAGACTGTGGGAAACAAGAATTACAGAGTTTCCACCATTTGAGTTACTCGCATTTTCGATCAGCTGCTTTAGGTTTTTGAGAAAGGTAGAGCCAACGTAGGAAGGATGTCCTTCGGATGCTAAGCCGTAACGGAAATCATAAGGAGCTCCGAACAGAGTTTGGGTATCTTTGTAGCCAAGATCTTGTAGAGACTCAACTAATTGTTCCATGTAACTCGTTATTTTCCTGTTAATGATGCAACGTTACTGACTATAGTATCAAATGCACTATATCTCTGTATCTTGTAAGATGGGCATAACTTTAAATGCAATTTGTGTATAAACAAACTATTGCAGAAATATGTATCGTTTTGCAATGTTGCCAACTACAATTATCATTTTGTAGTTTTTTATGTACTCAATTTAATATAAAGATATACCTATCCGTCAGATTGAGTTTGCAACATACAATTAGTAACTAGTAGCAAGTGAATAGGTTACAAAGTAAAGGAATCAAATGGGAGATAATAAGTAGGGATGAGTCTCTAAAATTTTATTTCACTACGACCCAAAATGGATCCTGTATATTTAACTTCATATTGATCTATTGTGTATAATCAAATTTCAGCTATTTCTATTCTATGTATTCGATTAGTTACTTGGACTTTGGGTAGCAGCCGGCAATTATGTTGATGTGACAATCGTAGAACTTGTCACATCATCTAACACGTCATATAATAATTAATGCTAGTATTCTACTCCTAGTTTATATGTATAATGAACAATAAAGTTAGAGTGGTGAATTGGTGATGTACAATCCGCTAATGCATAGTAGTGGCAGATTTATCAAATTAGATAGTGAAAATATTGACCACTTGTCATAAAATTAGTAGCTTACTTAAGAGAAGGATCAAGGTAGAGAAGAGACTGAGTTGAACCAAACTGAGACACTCTAGTTTCAACTCCAGGAGCATTTTTATAATCATCCAATTCTTGATCATAATAAAGAGTCATACGTTCAGCAAAACACTCGGTCAATGGTGCTAGCAACACCCCGATTTCGAACCACAATCTAAACCATCCTCCTTCATCCTTCTTAAGCGGATACAACTTGTTGCATAACCAGCTTGTCCCCTTATATTCTGATGTCAAACGGGCTTCTAGTTGGTTCCCGCCAGCTCCAGGAACCAAAACCACCGGGTACAACTTTTGTTGCTGCCGGTAGTTATTGTTGTTGATTATGGCCACACAAGTGGTCGGTAAGAAAGCGGTCACCATGATAGTTATAACGACCATCGTGACCGTGGTGAAACCGACCACCGTCTTCCATCCCATGGTACTTACATTCGGATGATTAATGTTGGTTGATATATGGTCTTTTTGGAGATGAGGATTTTGTGGTGGTGAGTAAATGATGATACGTGCATGAATTGTGTACATACAAAGAGTCGAATATATTTTAAAGAAAGTGATCTAGTCTACTAGTAGAGATAGCCAGATAGATGTTAGGTTATTTAACGAACTTTTGTGTCCATTTATTTAAATATATCTATGAAAAGAACAAAATTGGAAAAAGAAAATGTAGATTATATATATAAACTTGAAAAGCCAAATTTGCCTTATCTTAATTTCTAGATAAAACTTGAGCGCGCATCTCTAATAAAAAGGTATTTATTTCTCTTTAACTATTTCATGCATAACATTAAAACTTTTGTGTTAACGTGCATACATATATATTCTGGTGAATAACTTGAGATAGGGTTGGAAATTTGGGTTGGGTCAAGGCGATCCGTTCAGGTTATTAAGTTGGTAGTCAGAAATAGTAGATCCAAACTCAATTTGATTTTGATAATCAGGTTGAGTATTTCAACCATGTTAGGAATTTGCAACGGAAACATCCAACTAGCAACAACTAGTTGTTACAAAAAAAAAAAATCAAACTCATAACAACGCTCGTGTAATTGCGTTACACCCACAAATAATAAACGAACAATTAAACAATACAAACAAGATAAACGAACAATACGAATACCGGGATTTAACGTGGTTATATCCAATCTCCAACTTGAAGAGATTGGTTTAGTCCACAGGGCTGAATCAGAGAGTTTTTACTTTTATTATTTACGGCTCAAGGATTACAAATACAATAGGGTTATATTTATAATTGATAAATAAGTTAGCCAACAAACTCAACCTAATCCTGACCCAACCTTACCCGATCCAGATTATCTATTTATTAAGTGAGATCAATATGTTTTCGGGTCATTTCTGTTAACGGGTCGAATTTTAGTCAAATAAATCACATTAATAAGCATAAAATAAAATTATTTATAAAATTCAAAAAAACTCGTATTGTTCTTTCAGTTCATCAAAAAATAATAATAAAACGCCATTAAATATGTCGGATTATTATAGTAAAAAAAACTTTTAAATTTTTAGCTACATTTAAAAAAAATCAGGTTGCCGGGTCAACCCATAATAATCCTTGGGTGACTCAAACCCGACCCAAAAAATAGTCAGATTATGAAAATTGGAACACAATTTACCAAATATTTTGTGAAAATTTACAGTCTTAGATATGATTGACAATTCTTACTGTGATACGTTATTAAATAGATTCGTCGATCACCATCTATAGTATGATTATATGCAGGGTAATTTAAAAGAATTTGAATCTTTTTAGCACCTTTAATGAACGGTCTATTTTCATCTATATAAAAATAACAAAAGTAAAGCATTGAACTAAAACTGTGAGTCAGCCAACAATAAATAAAATAAATTTCTGTAAAATCAGCAATTGAAAAGTAACCTGAACCAATCGTTATTTAATTTTCGTAACAAATGGGCAAATCCTTAGAAAACGTGTACTCAAACACATACTAAATAAAGAAAGATAAACTAAATCACAGTTGATGTAGAAAATGGATATACACAAGATACAGCAGTTTGACTTTTCTTTATAAGCAAACGTTGACTTTTCTTGATGGACAAACAATCCAATAATCAAACTATTCTTCAATGTATCGTCCCAAATCCTTATCCTTGATTTCCAGTTTGTTTTTAAGAACAAGATTGTCGTTTCTAAACGAAAGAGCTCTATCTTCGTCGATTTTTCCCATTGCATCATTGCATCTTTTGGGCACGTTTAATCTCCTCATTAGCGGACATATTGATTGTATTTGTTGGCGGTAATATTGTAGCATATGCAGTTCAAGGTTGCCGATACTGGCTCTGCTGCCTGTGGGGGCAGCAGATGATATAGACCTGAAAAGTGCGCCTTCGGACAATTGGTGATCATCCGGTAATCTGCTCGTGTTTACGCCACTAGACAAATTTGTGACACCTTTTGCGTAAAGATCAAGGAGTTTGCATATCAATCTTATGGGTGATTTGATGACCCGGATTATATTCGACAATGATTTCTTGTCACTTGATGCTTGGTTTCTTCTTATCATCTTTGTGTTTTTGATAAGATAAATGGTTAGGGATTAACTATTAGAAATTGAGGAAATGATATATGATCGAGTAGAATCTGCTAGAAAGATTTCAGATTTGAGAGGTGTCATTAATCAAAGATAGTATAAGGTCAATTTGTTCAATTTAATTTAATATAAATAACCATCAAGACTCCAAATTCTCAACCATATTTTATGACATCGACTGTGTTTTTTTTTTTCTTTTTCTTCTTCTTCTTCTCGGATGGATTAATATAAATTTTTGCAAATCAAACCAAACACCACATTTCAAGTTTTGGTTTACTCTGTGGTAAACTGGTAACCAACAACATTTTTAAAAATTATATGACATGTCAACTTGCTTCCAAAGGGCATCTACAATTCTACATTCTACAATGTGTATATCACACATTCACACCCACCGTTATTATTTAGTAAAATTTATATTATAAAAATATATGTATTAGTATAACATATGTTTCATCTTAAAAGTATGCCATAAAATGTTTTCATCATTTTGATGTAATCGAATAATATGAGAGAATTTTTATATCGATCAACTCATGTTTCTATCATTTCATACAACTAACTTCATATCAAATAATTAAGTTAGTTATGACATGTTTGGCGAAACTAACTAACAGTTAGAAACTTATTTGAGCTGATCATGAGCTTATATCAAATGCCGAAAGCTAAAGTTTATATATGTTTTTTTGGTAAGTGTTTAGGTAAAGTAGCTGATGAAGCTCAAGTTGAAGGTGGAGTTTAATGATAATAATATTTATATTATGTTGATATATATGGTAGACAATTTTAAGTTATCAATCAATGAAGTACTTTATATGGACTAACCACATATTTTATTTTATTTTTTATTATACATATTAAACATGCTACTATAAAAATTTTGGTGCGCTCAAATTTGGCAATATTATGGATTAACTTCTACTAATAAACAATATGTGTGCAAAAGTATTGTTGCTCCATATCCATCGGAAAAAACTTTTACAACTTCACAAGTGTATTCCCAACTTCTGACTCAAAATGTTCACTTTTACTCTTCACAAAATTTTTATTTATATTTTTTAATTAAATATAATTTTCACCAATCAATCAACATGTATACTCATTTAAGCTAGTCTTGTTTGATTGATTGTAACATGGAAATCGATATTTATTTGATTTTATTCAAAATAGTAGTGTCGATATCTGTAGTAGAACAAGGGAATTACAAACGTATTAAAGATAGTAATCATCTCATGTGATGATACAATAAGGAATACCCAATGATACAATGTAAACTCAAAAACTCCTAAACGTAATTCTTTTGTATATATAAATTAAATTAAATGTAAACTCATCTGTATAGTATAGTTTAAAGAAACAATTAATAACTAAATTTCCATCAATGAAAAATGGACGTTTACCGGCCACATGGAATAATCTTCTTCGTTTAGTGGGCAAATAAACGATGATCATAATCGACTATTATTCATCTTCTTCGATGAACATTCCAATTACTTTATTCTTGAGATTGAGTTTGTTTTGAATAACAATGGCGTCGTTTCTAAACGAAAGAGCTCTATCTTCATCGATCTTCCCCATTCCAGCATTACAACTTTTGGGCACGTTTAATCTCTTCATTAACGGGCATATTGCTTGCATTTGTTGGCGGTAGTATCGTAACATGTGCATTTCAAGGTTACCAATATTATTTTGAGACTTGTTGCTGCCCGTTAGGGCAGCAGAAGCAGATATTGACCTAAAAAGGGCTCCTTCTGACGTTTGGTGAGTATCATGTAGTCTACTCGTGCTAGCGCTCCTATACTGCCGATTGATTGGGGAGTTGTCTATGACCATGCTCTTCACTGGCCTATGGTAGCCATTAGAGAAGTTTGTAACACTTTTCGCGTAAAGATCAAGGACTTTGCACATAGATTTTATCGGTGAATTGATGACCTTACTAAAGGTCGACGATTTCTTGTGACTTGATTCTTGGTTATTCATGATCGTCTTCTTGATCAATTCGTTAGAGAAAAATGTAATTGAAGAAAATTATTTAAGCTTGAATAGCGTAGTGTGATTGTAGACTATTATATAAGGAAGACGTGTATATGTGAAGTAGAAATTTCTAAGAAATATATTCAACAATTTAAAAATTGTCATCAATCAAAAATGTTCAAAGTCAAGTTGACCGACTAAAAACAGGGCCCAATATAGAAAAAAAATATCTATATAGATATTTTATGAACCTCATTAGTCAACCCGATTTTTTAATCTCGCTGTGTTCATCAGTTAAGGATTTATTTGCAAATCAAAACGAAGACTAACATTCAAAGTTTGCTCTTTTTCAATTTAAAGTACAAATATCCGCACTTTCTAAAGAACTACATTTCATGCAAAACTACGAATTTGCGCTGTTTTCAAATAAACGGGATGATAATAAATAGGATATATGTTACTTGTGCGTTGCGATGGGATTAAAAAATATACTTTTATTTATTTTAATTTGTGTTGTATTTAAGTTTTTTTGTCGTGTTTCCTCAAACACAAAAACATGTTTTAACATTTTTTAGTTATACCAATTACTTATATATATAAAAAAATGTTGAAAAGATAACATTAGTAAGATTTGTTGAAACTGAAAATGTGATTAGATTAATTTATTAACAAATTAAAGCCTAGTTAGTTTACAATATAAATCAACACAATAATAGCAACAACAAAAAAATCATAATAAGTAATACATAATAAAAATATGTCATAAATAATAAAGCTTTGTCAAGCCATAATAATAATAAACAAAAAAAAACACAAGGGTTGAACCTGGAAACCAAGTTTGTAAGGGTGCGGCACAAACAAACCAGTTACTATGCTACTTGTTAACATTTTTGTTAAACTTTATATATATATCGTGAAGGATCCGCAACAACGTAGATTATAACATTTAAGTTTGTAAAATTTGATTTTTAAATTAAAATAGTTATTTATTTGCTATGTTAAATGTATGATACAATTAGTAAACCAAATTTGACATAATTTTTCATAGTTAAGGATGTTAATTTAACATTGTATTGTAGAGTAAGGTTCAAATGAGTACACCAACTTTGAGTGAGAATGAAGGAACCAACAGATTTCTGTCATGTGTCACTTTATTCTCTCTCCTCCACATTTTTAAAAATTAAATATCTCACAAACGGTAAGTCGAAAAATCATGAAAATTGCACCATAAAATTCAGCGTTTTCTCCTCTTCGATTTGCCGTCCCTCAAAGCATACTTTCGACAACTTTTTTGTTCTTCCATTTTTTTTTGGTTTTAAAAATTAGTAACGCGTATGTTAGTGATTGGTTATACATTTAATTTGTGGTTAAGGTTAAGGTTTAGGGTTAGGTTTTAGTAGGGTTTAGGGTTTAATAGGGCTTAGGGTTTAGCAGGGTTTAGGGCTTAGTATGATTTAGGGTTTAGAGTTTTGTAAAGCGTTTAGGGTTTATGGTTATTTAAAATAATGAGAAATAACTTATTTGATTTCTTGGAAATAAATAGGTAAAAGAGTCACATAATTAATTGTGACTAATAAAATTGTACTTGTTTTAAATTTTTAATGTTAACGGTAAAATAAAATATTTTATCTCGCAAATGATTTCTAATTTACAGACAATAGAGTAAGAAGGAGGATAAAATATACACTGATTAAAATAGAGGTGGTGGTGATGACTGACTCATTTTTTATTCACCTAAGTTCTCAAGGTTTCTACACATTTCCTTCATTTTCAAGAACTTGCAAAATCTCTTAAACCATAACCAATTAGTTTCTGTGATTTTTGATTCCAACATCAACTCTGTTATCATCTTAATCTTCATCTTCATCAAAAGGTGAGTTTGATTCTTGAAGTTATATAAATGGGTTTTGTAGGTTCCCGAAACCCCAAACCCCAAACCCTAACCCCTAAACCCCAAACCCTAAACCCTAAACGTAACACCTTAACACATGTGTTGTAAATGTGAAACCCACCAAAAATGATGGAAAAAAACCTCGTCGAAAGTATGCTTTGAGGGACGGCAAATTGAAGAGGAGAAAACGCTGAATTTAATGGTGCAATTTTCATAATTTTTTGATTTGTCGTTTGTGAGATAACTGATGTTGGGGGTAAATGGGTTTTATACATGTTGAGCATACTCTTTGTACAAATGGCATGATATCATTGGTTCTCTCATTCTCACACAAATTTCTATTCTCATTTGAACCTCACCCTTATATTGTAACATGTATTTTAGTTAAAGTTATATGTATGATATGGGTGGGGTTCAAATAAGAATAAGAATTTTTGTGAGAATGAGGGAACCAATGATATCAAGCCATGTGTACAAAGAGAATGTTCACATGTACAAAACCCATTTACCCCCAACATCAATTATCTCACAAACGACAGATTGAAAAATTATGAAAATTGCACCATTAAATTCAGCGTTTCATCCTCTTCGATTTGTCGGCCCTCAAGGCATACTTTCGACGAGTTTTTTTTTCCATTTTTTTGGTAGGTTTCATATTTACTAACACATGTGTTAAAGTGTTACGATTAGGGTTTAGGGTTTGGGGTTTAGGGTTTGGGGTTTACGGTTTGAGGTTTGGGGTTTCTCCCTGAAACCCCAAACCTCAAACCCTAAACCCCAAACCCTAACCCCTAAACCCCAAACCCTAAACGCTTTACGAAACTCTAAACCCTAAATCATACTAAACCCTAAACCTTAAACCCTACTAAACCCTAAACTCTACAAAACCCCTAAACCCTACTAAACCCTAACCCTAACCCTAAACCCTAATTTTAACCACAAATTAAATGTGCAAACAATCACTAACACATGTTACTAATTTGTAAAACCCACCAAAAAATGAAGAAAACAAAAGTTGTCAAAAGTATGCCTTGAGGGACGGCAAATCGAAGAGGAGAAAATGCTGAATTTTATGGTGCAATTTTCATGATTTTTCGACTTACCGTTTGTGAGATATTTATATTTTAAAAATGTGGAGGAGAGAGAATAAAGTGACACATGGCATAAATTTGTTAATTTCCTCATTCTCACTCAAAATTGATATACTCATTTGAACCTTACTCTGTACAATATAGCTTTCATCATTAGTAAATTGTTTTATAGAGTATTTATTTTAATTTTTGCGATTCCAATATAAATTAATAAAGTTACATTTAATATAATGATTTAAGTATAAAAGTGTTTAGAAAATTTAATATATTCACTGATAACAAAAATCAATTTTAATATAATGTATCATAACCAAGGACATTATATTAAAACTATTGTAACATTTTTAGTTAAAGTTATAAAAATCTTATTGATTTCATCGTTAAGAACTTAGTTTCATCCCTGATATATTATTTAAAATATTTAATTTTAATACAATTGTATAAGTTGGGTACATTTACCGGATTTTTTTATGTACATTCTATCAATTTTTGTTGAAAAGGCAACTTTTATTGATAAACCAAAATATATGCACATATACATATGAACAAAAGCCAAAATTCTAATACTAATAAAATTCTTTAAAGTTTGGATACGACTTATTAGTTGAACGTAATAAAGGAATTCCTCACAATCTTATCAAAATTGTTGGATGGTCTTATACCATTTTATTTAAAGGTTTCTTGCTCCGCAGTTTCATCTGTAAGATTCTAAAAGAATTGTAGTTAGCAACAACAACTAAATAAATAATTGTGTAGACAATAATATATGAAGATGTAAATACCTTCAACAATATAAAGGTTTCATTCTCCCTGTTAGCATGAGTGATTTTTTCATCTATAAGATTATAAAAGAATAGTAGTTAGTAACACACAAAAAGATATTCTATAAATCCTCCCAGAGTGCACTCGTCTACAAATTAGTATAAAATATTCATGGTGTCAAAGAATTGAAACTAATAATTACTGATTAAGAAATATTTAAAGATGTTAATACCTTCAACATTATTAAAGGTTTCTTGCTCCGTGATTTCATCTATAAGATTCTAAGATAATAGTAGTTAGCAAAAACTAAAACAAATAATTGTGTAGACAATAATATATGAAGATGTTAATACCTTCAACAATATTAAAGGTTTCATTCTCCCCAGTAGCATAGATGAATTTTTTCATCTGTAAGATTATAAAAGAATAGTAGTTAGTAACACACAAAAAGATTTGTAATTCTATATAGATTAGGGTTTCTGTAAACGACCTTCAATTTGTTAGAGATGATCAATGTGTTGAGGGTTTTCCGTATTTTTTGAATCCATGGAAGGGATAAAAAGTGGATGAATATAATGGATTAGAGGTGAAAATATAATTGATATAAATAGCTTTAGACTTGTATTAGTATTTTAGGTAGATAACTAGGTAAAGGACCCGCGACAACGCGGGCTACAACATTTTACTTTCTAAAAATAAAAGATCAAAGAGTGTGTGATTTTTATTGTCGTTATAGTTGGGTCAAACTCGGTAAATTTACAAAAGAATTAGAAGAGTTAATAAATGACTTGTAAGTGTCAAAATCGTTTAATAGTCCGAATTCAGGTGGGTTATGTTTAGATTTTTTACCGGATTTATGTAACACCCCTCTTTTAGTACAACAATATTATATTATTTTACTCGGAAGCGTATGAATTTAAAACATATTTATATACTGTACATTAAAATAATGTACATACACAGTTACATATTCAAAACATTCCAACTTAAAACTGTTTTAAAAAAAAATTACATATGTCGGGGTATTATATATTACAAAACTAGGTTTGTAGCAAAACCATATCAGAGTCATAATCTGTCAGACATTCCCTGCGAAAGCATCATTTCCTGACACCCACATATATATCAAAAACCTGCAGGAAATAGGATGAGGGATTAGCACGAAGCTAAGTGAATGAATTTATCACACACAATTCAACTTAACTTACCAATCCGATTACAGCAAATATTAGTAAACACATTCTTTTTCAATGAGGATCGGTGGCTCTTGGGATATCATAATACCCGGGGATTCCCAAAGAACACTTAACTTCAATCTGTATGGCCAATACAGAATAGACCAATAACTATTGGTTATTAAACTCATACACAAGTCTCAAACACAACAAATGAATCAAAACTTGTGTAATTCACATAATAACCAAAAAGTCCAACTACACGTTGACCTCAATAATTTGATACACATAGATTCACATATCACGTAGATTCATAATTAATAACACAGATTAACAATCGTATAATTAATCTACGGATACTTGTTGCAACCAAACAGTTACAACTAAGTCGAAGGGTGAGTTCTAAATCCACTCACTGATACCTTTGTCTTCACAATCTCGTACTCCAGGTATCACTTATCTTTGGAGGATCTGAGAGTAAACAATCAAATATAAGTTAGTAACACATTTAATAATCTTTAACTTATATTCAAAAATAACTCTAGAACTCAACACCATTTACACCTTATATATATCATTTATCACAACTAACTATTATTATGTACTACTCTTTTCTTATTAATGGTATATTACATGGTAATAGAATAGATGTTAAAATTATCAAGTGAAATGAATGCTAACCAAACGACCCCTTACCCGATCGGCTTAGGGTACCTAGCCGATCGGCTCACCTTGTTCACCCGTTCGGCTAACGTTTACATATTTTCCTCAGGTCAAGTTCCGTGGTCATTTTGGTCTATCCTAGCCGTTCGGCTCAAACACCTATACCCGATTGGCTCAACATGGATAGTCGATCGGCTAACATGTTAATTTCAGTGTTTTTAGTTCAAGGTCAAGTTCTGTAACAGTTTCCAACTAAAATACCCGATCATCTCTTTTTAGCCGTTCGGCTATAATACACATACCCGATCGGTTAAGTAACATAGCCGCTCGGCTAGGCTTAAAACTCAGAAAACCTGCAACTTATTTCTGCTTAACTCAGCTCGAACTCAACTTATAATTCACCACATTTCTGTTATTAAAATCAATATAACAAGGTCTTCAACCTTAAAGGAACAACATAAGTTACCTATCTAACCTCATATACATCAAACAATGCCATATTCATATTAAAATCATAAAACCCATTTAGGTCATTAGCTTAAACTCACTATCACATTTAAGAACTTAAATTCACAATTAGAATCACTTTAATTCAGCTTGTAAGCATCTATATCATCTTCAAATCATTATATACATTCAAGAAATCAACAATTTCATCAATTTTATATTTAACCTAACTAATGCTTAAGCTCATAAATCAAACACTTACATGAAGGTGAGGAGAATGATGATAGCAAGAAGAGAATGAAGATAGCAAGCTTGTAAGGATTCACAATTTCAGTTTCAAAGATTCAAGATCATCAATTTGATATGGTTTCTATATTTTAGGTTTTGGAAGAGATGAACAAATTGGGAAAGAAGCAGAGAAAAAGGGTCGACCTTCCCCTTTTTAGTAATTATAATTATTTGGGTATTTTATACCCGTTCTAATTCTATTATCTGGAACCTAGAAATCTTTTGCGAGAAATATTACTTTATGATACTGTCAACTATAGTAAATTAAAACAAGTAATATTTTACTAATCACAATAAGTTCTGGAACTTATTTATTTAAGTTTCACAATAAATAATAATATCAAATAATTTCTAAAACAATTAATTAATCAATTTAAAATTAGAAATTACCAGGCTACTGGAGAGGATGTTACAATTTATAGTAGTGAAGTTATAAAGTGTAAGAGTTAAACAACTATATATGTTCTTTATATTATGTATTTTGATTACTATAAATTTTTAAGTTGACGCGTAATACTTGACTTGTAAAGTGTAAGTGTTACATAAGTTCTTTATTTTATTTATTTAGTTTACTTCTTGGTAAAGTCACAAAAGAATTGGAAGAGTTAATAAATGACTTGTAAGTGTCAAAATCATTTAATAGTCCGAATTCAAGCGGGTTATGTTTAGATTTTTTAACCGGATTTATAGTTGTGAAGTTATAAAGTGTAAGAGTTCAACAACTATATATATTCTTTATATTATGTGCTTAGATTACTATAAACTTTAAATTGACACGTAATACTCGACTCGTAAAGCGTAAGTGTTACACAACATTCTTTATTTTATGTATTTAGTTTACTTTTGAGTTATTTTTTTGTAAATGTATTATTCAACTTTTATTTTAATCTTATTTTTTATACAATATTTAAATTTAGTTTCTTTAAGTGTGTTAGACGACTTAAAAAATATCACAAGTGGGTTTGTGAAAAGTACCTAGGAGAGACTAATTAGATTGAGCATTAGACGTTGATTATAAATTTATTAATAAAAAATGTTATGTATTTACTTATTTGTATAATTATGTAACATTTAATTAGGTGGGGGAGGAAAGTGTAATTATGGTGATTAAGTATAATTCGTTAGATCTTTAGGGAAGAACCCATCGAAGGGTTCAAAATCCTCCATGGTATTCTGTTTTATAAATATACTAGGTGAGGTCCCACGATAATGCGGGATTTCAACATTTGATTTTATAAATTGCGTAACTAAAAGGTTAAGTCAAATTAAATTGTACCATGAACCGCGAACATATACTTTATCAGTTTGGTATGGTTCAGATTTTTTGATTTTTTTAGTTAAGTTAATAAAAATACATATCGGTTGTAAATTATATATTATCTAATTTGTAAATATTTTAGTTATAACATTTACCTATTTTTATGAAGGGGGCAGATAGTCAAACATTTATTAATATAATATGCATTTAATAAGAAGGTAGTATAGAATTATTGTAACCCATAAAACAGTTTTTTAAAATTTAAATTAACTATGAATTCAGTGTAACTCAAATAACTGTATTTTGTATTCGTAATTCAAACCTAGAATTCTATCCAAAATCGTACATTATTGTGATCATACATACACATATATATAAGCAATAACAATAGATTTTCAATAGCGATAATAATAATCCGTATTCTTCAACTTGATCTTTGTAGGCGTTAATTTTTAGCAAATCAATAATATGCTCAATAGCATACTTATTATCAAGTACATTTAAATCTTGTTATTACAAATTCAAAGATGTGTGTATGAAAAGAAAAAATAATATATTAATATGAAAATGTACATTTAATTTAATACCTTCAAAATTTAATGAAGTTTCATGATCTTCAAGAGGGTATTTATCATTTGCTAGTTTTATAGTAAACTGAAGTTGTTTCTGGCAATACTTTAAACACAACTTGTAAAAATATAAAATCTATGAATCACAAAAAAAAATATAACAATATTATTATGGTTGAATATGACATATGTTTGTCTATTGTTTAGCTTATTGTGTACTTCCTTTGTCCTAAATTAAGTATCCTGGTTTGACTTTTGAGTATTCCCTTTTCAACTTTGACTTTAAATAGTTTTTGTTTGTATTATATAATACTTGATGTAAAATATACGAAATGATTGAATTTTATATGTATTTTCATTGGTATAATTTTCGTAAAGTAATATATAACACAATAAAAAATATTTAAAGTCAAAGTTAAAAAAGAAAAACTTCCAAATCTGATTCAGGACATTTAATTTGGGACGGATGGAGTATTATTTAAGGAATTATTAGCTAAAATAATAAAATATTTTAGTTACATTATTTAAAGGATTATTAGTTAAAATCACAAATAGTTTAGTTACGATTTTAATGTATTCATGATATTACGGTCGTTTGACTAAATGGATGACCAGTTTTCAGTTTCATAATGTTGATAAAAAAAATTAATGTAAGCAATCAATATAGATAAATATTTCAAATACGATTGGTTTATTTATAAATTACCACTTGAAATGTCATGATATTTAAATTATAATGACTAAAAAAATAGGGAAGTATTGGAAGTGTCAATTACAATAGGTGTGGGTACACATTAAAAAAAATTAAAAATGAAGGAAATAATTTTAACCGTAAGATCTTTAGGGATGGAACCAATCTAAGGTGCAGATTGCTCAATTGTATTTTGTTATATATATATATATATATATAAAAGATAATAATAATATAATAATAAGTATTATATTATTAGAAGGGTTGGTAGGGATGGGCTGACTTTTTTTTTCCGAGTGTGATACAGCGTTTTCTTTTTGAGATTTTTTTTACATCATTATCTTCTAATTTTAGTTATTAATAATTAATAATTTTAAAGTGGGTCATTAAGAGATCTAATTAATAAAAATAAGAAAATAATAATAATTATTGTTGTGGGGTGTTATTTTTTATCCCGATAAAGATGAGATTTCTTTTTAAATGTCGTATTATATTAGGTATAATAATTACTAGGTGAGGTCCCGCGACAACGCGGGGTTTCAATATTTAATTTTATAAATTATGTAACTAAAAAGTTAAGTCAAATGAAATTGTACCGTGAACCGAATTTTTATATAATATAATCGACAATCAATAACATCTAGCATATACTCTATCAGTTTAGTACGTTTCAGGTTTTTTTTTTTAATTTAAGTTATTAAAAATACATGTCGATTGTAAATTATATATTATATAATTTGTAAACATTTTAGTTATAAGAGTTACCCATTTTATGAAAGAGCGGATAGTCAAACATTAATCAATATAATATGTATATAATAAGAAGGAAGTATATAATTATTGTAACCTATAAAATAGTTTTTTAAAACTTAAATTAACTATGAGTTCAGTGTAACTCAAATAACTGTATTTTGTAATTCAAACCTAAATTTCTATCCAAATCAAACATTGTTGTGATCATATACACACATATATATAAGCAATAATAATAGATTTTGAATAGCGATAATAAAAATCCATATTCACCAACTTGATCTTTGTAGACGTTAATTTTTAGCAAATCAATAAAACGATCGATAGCATATTTATTATCAAGTTCATTTAAAACTTGTTATTATAATTTGAAAGATGTGTTTATGAAAAGGAAAAACAATATTTTAATATAAAAATGTACATTTAATTTAATACCATCAAAATTTATTAAAATTTCATGATCTTCAAGAGGGTTTTTATCATTTAATAGCTATATAGTATAACCAAAGTTTTTTTATAATGCTTTAAACAAAACTTGTAAAAATATAAAATCCATGAATCACAAAAAGAAAATAGAACAATGTTATTATGGTTGAATATGACATATGTCTATTGTTTAGTTTAATGTATATTATTTAAGGGATTATTAGTTAAAATCATAAAATATCTTAGTTACATTATTTAAAGGATTAGTTAAAATCATAAAATATTTTAGTTACAATTTTAACGTATTCATGATATTACCCGTCGCTCAATAATTTGTTCGGGGGTTTCAACAACAGGAGGTGTAGTATCTCGGCGACTGTTTCGGGTCTTTCTTTGTTTAGGCGGCATGATGACGTCCTGCGATGAAGGAATGCAGAAGTCAATGCCAATGAAAAGGATGTGAAGAATAAAGTTTCACATGTTTTTAGTTATAGAACATTAAAAAAGATTGACAAGATCCCCATCACGTATCTTGCGACCATGAAACGCCCATATGTACTAAGTATTATATAATCACGTTGGTCAGACATCATTATATGATGCTAAATACATACTTCTTTTCATCAACCAATACATACTTCTTTTCATCAACCACTTAATACGATCAGGTTCACATGAGATCAGAGTGAGTTTGAACGAATCAGATGTAGCACGGTTCAAATAATGGATTGCTCGTATCGATGAGTCGTAGTGATAGTTAGACGTATGCAAATGTGTGTATGCATGTGCGTTCTAGCCAAGGCTATAGTCTAGGTCTCTAAGGTCTCTAAGTCACCTAAGAAATCTAGTTCGCTATAACCAATGGCTCTGATACCAATCTGTAACACCCTCAAATTCGTTGATTTTGATTAGCAGAAGCATTGGAAAAAGCTGGGGGCGCCACATTAACATAGTACATGCATACGTATCAGAGCATATGATTACAACGGAAAATATATATATATATATATATATATATTAAGATGCCAAGGTAATAGTTACAAAGTTTATGATTCCTCGAATCGTACAAGTGTAAAAGTTGTTAAGTTTACAAAAGTAGATTTCGTAAATATAAAAGAAATCCCGTTGTCAAAAGTTGGCATCCTATTTGCTTCGTGGGTTGCCTATATTCCATATGTGCAGGCGGATCTTACGTGTAGCTAATTCCCTGAAAAACATAGTAAAAGTCAACAACGAGGTTGATTGAATTCACAGGTTTTATGTTTGCAATAGTTGAACCAAGTTTGAGTAGGCTTGTTGGCCTAAATGTCAAATAGTTTCGTTTAGAATGCTTATTCAAGTATAATCGTGGTGGGATGTTACCCAAAAGTAGTTGTTGTGGGATGTTACCCAAAATACAGTTCACGTGTCGTAGGAAAGCAAAATCCTATTAGTTTATCCAAGAAGTAGGAATTTAAAATGTTTGCCCAAGACGTAGGGACTTTTCAAGTGCGTCGAAGAAGTAGGACCTAAATCGTTGCCCAAGAAGTAGGAACTTTCTATGTGTCCAAGACGTAGGGACTTGTATAAGTTGTGTCCAAGAAGTAGGACTGGCATCCAAGACGTAGGACCCGTCTGCTCAAGAAGTAGAGCCTTCATTCAAGACGTAGGATGACACTGTAACACCCCCAAATTTAATGGTTTGCGGAAGCGAGTTTTTGGGTGTTACTAATCAATAATCACAAGCACAAAGGATACAGTGAACGATTCTATATGAGACGTTCGAAAAGTTATTACATTAGTACATAAGTAATTCAAAATACAAGCTCGAGTTCGAGTAAGTTTCCTAGAGATTCTATTACATAACAACTAGTACAAAAGTAATGTATGAAAATCTCCAAGCTTGTAAATGCATGCGACTCGAGCTAATAAGCATATCCTGCTGGGCATCCCTACTGATATTGCGTACCTGAGAAGCATTACTAAAACGGTCAACCAAAAGGTTGGTGAATCTCACAGGTTTATAAGTAAATAGTTTGAACACACAAGTAACAGTTGTATTTGTAAACATCAGCCAGCCAGTAAGTAAGTAAGTGGTGGTTGCAGGTCATGCTAACTGTTTGATACCCTTGCCATGAGCCACCATAGTTGAAGCTTAACGTACAGTAAATATAATACCCCCGTGAATGTTAATCCAAAAACATTCATATGAACGAGTAAGAAACGCCCGTTTAGACGGTACGGTTCGTGGTAGTGCGTGCTACCCCGGGCGGGGATTGTCAGTCCCATATGGATCCATATACTAAAACTCGCGCTTATTCCTAATTAACAACTATGATTCGGAGGCTTTCATTGGATTAAACGAAACTCATGCAATTGGCGTACCCGTAATTCAGTAAAGTAAGTAAATCATGCCAGCAAATAAGTACGTGTGTTCATGTAAAACAGTAATGCATCTCACCCCTGAGTGAAAAACAGTAAAATAGGGGCTGTGAGACTCACCTGAGAGTCTAGCAGACGATGCAGAAAGTAAGCGGTATTGTATCCTGACTAGCAACCCTTAGCGTCCTAATACGCGTAAGGTTATGTAAGTAAATGGAGTACTTGTAAAGTATTCATGCCAGTTGTTCCCAACTAGTTAATGTCCATTAGTTTGTTTGTACATTTGAAATTGTTTGTATGTTGTAGTTTGTAGCAAAGTTGTACGGCCCGTTGGTATCGGAGTGTAATAATAGTCTCGTCTATTATTATTATGCAGTTGTTGTAATCGTATAGTTGTCAAGTACGTTTATATTGTAACGTGTAACGTTCAAGTGAATGTAAATCCGAGTGGGTGTAACCCTAGAATGTATGAGTGAAATCTCATAGGTGTTCGAGTGTAATCTCGTGTATGTGCGCGAGTGGGATCTCGCATTTTAAATAAGTGTAATCTTATATGTATTCGAGTATTGGTGTATACTTCCAAAAGTATAGTATTTTCATGTATAAATCGTATCGTATTTGATTTGGTTGTTAAAAAGTGATTTTTAGACACTTAGAATGTTTTTAGCTTCTGTTTTTGGGTTTTTGCGACACTAAATGCGACACAGTGCTTGTGTCTTATGGTTGTCATGCGACACAAGCCTTGTGTCTCATGGATGCAACTTAATGCGACACAATATACGACACAATCCTTGTGTCTTATGTTTTATGCGACACAATCCTTGTGTCTTATGTCTTATGCGACACAATCCTTGTGTCTTATGTTGTATGCGACACAAAGCTTGTGTCTTATTCTTCTATGCGACACAAGCCTTGTGTCTCATAAATTTTTGGCCTGACGCAACACAAGGGTTGTTACGATTTTTGAGCTCGGTTTTTGGGTCAAACGACCTCGGTTTGACCCGAAACTTTTACACAAGTCTTAGAATGTTATAATGAGTTCATAAAAATTATTAGTTGACGTTTTTAGTGTTCGAGGTGTCGTTTTCTTAAAAGTGGCCAAAACCGACAATGTTCCGAAATCAAGTTTAAATTACATATTTGGACATTACTAAGCTAGGGGAACAATAATCTAGCAAAATAATAGAAATCGGAAGTTTCGAGAGTCGCCGGAAAACTTACAAAGTTGTCGGATCGAGAAACCGAAAAGATAGGATTGTAGCCCTCGTCGTTGTGAACACTTTTCTCCAAATGAGCCTAGCCTTTTGAGGTGTTTCAATGGCGTTTTTAAGGTGTTTGGGTGGCGGTTTTAGAGAGAGAGAGAGAAGAGGCCGAGATAGAGAGAGAGGAGAGGGAAAAATGGAGTGTGGGTTGGTGTTTGTGTGATTGAGTGGAGAAAGTGGTGAGGGCTTAATGCCCCCTCACCTAGGCCGGTTGTGGTGGGGCCACATGAGGTGGTCTCACCAATTTTTGTTCCTCCGTGTTTGCGCTCCGTGCGGTGTTCGTTTCCCCGGTCGTTTAAACGTAAAAATCATTTTGTACGCGTTTATTTAGACGTTTTAAAATACGAAATATTATTCAATAGTTTAGTCGGAGTATTTTACCAAAATACTTGTTTTCAAGTTGTAAAATATAATTTTGTTTTATTGTTGTCGGTTGGTTGCGTTTTAAAATATTTGATAACGTTTTAAATAAAACGTGCGCGTTTGTTATATTATCAACATAATATAAAGTAGAAATTTGTGTGATTAAATAATTTCACATTATTTAATAATTGTTTTACCAGCGTCCGTATTTTGTACTTTTGTATTTTCATACGATTTGAACGAATCGTGTACGTGTATATATATATCACCTATTTATATATATATATATATATATATAGTAAGTAATCATCGTATTTAATCCTATTTCATATTGAATACAAATAATAAGCACATAATTAGGAAAATTTTAAATTGACCCTAATTTTGGGGTTGTTACAGACACCTTGCTCAAGAAGTAGGGACTTTCTGTTTGCCCAAGACGTAGGGACTTGTATAAATGTGCCCAAGAAGTAGGGACTTGTTGTGCGTGTGCCCAAGATGTAGGGACTTTCTGTGTGGGTGCCCAAGGCGTATGGACTTTCTGTGTGTGTGTGCCCAAGAAGTAGGGACTTTTCAGATGTTTATGATAATGTTGTTTCATAAAAGTCAGCTTGTAAAAGGGTGTGTGGATGGTCGTTCTCCAGTGTATTCCCAATTTAGTTTTCGTATGAAATCTCATTTCATAAATAATAGTTATAATCGTTTGACCGCAGTCACAAATATTTAGCACAATGTATATCACAACAATTATATAAAAGTTTGCTCACGTAGCAAAAGCGTTGACTATGCTTTCCACCCTGTTCAAAAGCAGTTAAAACAGTAAAAGTATGGGCTTTGAACTCACCTGTTGAGCTAAGTAAAGTGCGAGTGCTAGCAAAGCTTAAAGCCCGAGTCTAGTTCGAAACCTCCTGACGTCCTAAACGTAGGAGATTTTAATAAGTATGTGGATGTCTAAGTCGACCATCCATGCTAGTGTTCGTACAACCAAGTTATGTCCAAAGCGTTTGTTAAATATGTATGTTTGTATTTCATAGTTGTGAAAATGTATACGACTCGTTGGTGGTGGTTTGAAATCAACATTTCGATAATATGAGACTATTTGTAATGTTTGTAAAGTTCGTGTGTCGTATCGTATGTAAATATTCGTTTACGGTTAAGTTCAACACTTAGTGGAAAAATGTTATAAGTCTTCTGTTTTTAGCGACACTAGGAGGTGTCACTTGCCTTGGGGTAGCGACACTTAAGTTAGTGTCGCATAGAGTGACGCTCAGAGTAGTGGGCAACACTTGAATGAGTGACGCATGGAATAGTAGGCGACACTTGAATGAGTGACGCATGGAGTGTTGATGTGCTAAATCTAGTTATTAAATTTATCGTTGAAAAGTAAACAATAAAATACCGTGCTAGACCAAAACACAATCGGGCAGTGGACCCTATCGTATAGTAGTATAGTTGGGTAAGTTCGGGTTCGAACACAGGGAACTTAAGTTTAAGTAATCAAGATAAGTGTGAGCAATTTAGAAAGTGAAAATAAAAGTTGGTTTTGTGTGACCGAATTGTCACGTTGCTTTAAACTACAAATTTTAGTTAAACTAGGCAAGTGGACTCTTAAGAGTCAAAGTAATTTGTTTGAAACTTTCGTATATTAAAAACAATACTTGCTTGGACTAGATCGTTAGTGATTTCGGGGTGTGAAGTTAAAACCGGTTTATTTAATGCAAAAGCAAACTTTCATCAAACTTAGGCTTAACGTTCGCCATCACCTAGAGTCAAACTCCAATTTACAAACTTATGATTCAATCAAGTAACGGACATTCGCCATAGCTACCCACTTACACGTTTGAGCTTAAATTATTAACCCATTTCAAAACCACATCCGCAATCAAGTTCAACCGTTTATAGACAAACGATTGACAACAATTTACTAGATAGAAAACGTTCGCTATATCTATTAGCAAATTATCAAATAAGTTAATTCATTGACATCAAGCTCAAACACGCAAGTTGGAGATTAAACATAAGTTCAAGTTAAACGAGTTTATGATTCATCCATACGAAAACGTTCGCCATTTTTGCTAACTTATATCATACTAATTTGCTAGTTTTACTTGTAACAATTTTCACATTCGCGAAAATAGATTCATTCATGCATTTCGTACAATCAACGAGTATTTTTAATAAACAACAAACATTCACTATGGTTGTTTAGCCAAAATACCAACAAGTTTCACCAACTCAAACTAGTTACATACAAATTTGTGGATGAATCTTAAACTCAAAGCATAAACTCACACCAAAATATAACACCCCTAGTCACTAACTAGTTCATCCAAGCAAGTATAACTAAATCTAGCTAACAATCATGCTAACACCATCACAAACACATATCATTAAGGAAATCAAAGGAAACATGATTATGTTAGAATGAAAAGTGCAAGCCAAGTGATTACAATGTCCGGAAGATGATTGTAAGTAACGAGTTAAGTTGGACTACAAGAGATCTTCAAGAAAAATGAAAAGACCTTCACAAACCCATAAAAATCGCCATTTTGGTGCTTGTTTTCGTCTGAGTTTTCTGTATGAAAAGTTGGTGAGATCCAAAAACAAAAAGTGCTTTTCTAGTACAAAAGTTATCTGCCGCCCAAACGACCCGGCGGGTCACTATTTCCACCCAGATGGTCCCTTAAAATAAGGGGACCCGGCTGCTTCGTCAACAAACATGGCGGGTTCAAGATTTGAACCGACCCGGGGGCTATAATATACCACCCGCCAGCTTCTACATGCTTATTTCGGGCGAAAGACTCTGTTACCAACATTGTTGAGAATCTTTAAATCATGTGCCGACTAGCACAAACAACCCGGCGGCTTCACATCTTCACCCGGCGGCTTGAGCAAACAACCCGGCGGCTTCTCTCCTGGTTCCAGCAGATCACCTTTTTACCATAATCTCATCAAACTTGAACCTACACACAATAAAACGAATTTCTAACTAAATAAGTATCAAAAGTTCACAATATTTACTCGAAACAAATGCAAAATAAATGATATCGTGAAAGATTTACGTATACAAAATGAGCGATATCAAGTGTCGGGTAAGGCTTTGTTACCGACACTTAATGAAGTGTCGCGAAAAGAGGGTTTTATGCGGCACTCGAGCAAGTGATGCAAAAAGAGGGTTTTATGCGACACTTAATGCGTAACTTAAGTGTCGCTACACTGTTTTGGGTCTCGGTGCGTCACTTACAACTGTTCGTGAATCGGTTTGTAAAAACGAATTGTAAGCTTCGATTTGGACATAAATAGTTGATAAAAACACTAAATCATGATATATTAAGTATTATAAACAAGAGATATCAAAGAAAATAGCAAAATCTAAGAGTTTGCGGGATTGTCGGGTTCTTACAAAGTTATCGCATGAGAAATCTGAAAAGATGGAAATGCTGCTCTTGATCTCGTGAACGTTTTTCTCTAAAGAAGCTAGGTGATTTGAGGTGTTTTGGTGGTAGTGTTTGGTGGTTTTTGTGATTGTGGTTTTGGTGTTTGTGGTTTTGAGAGAGAGAAAAGAGATGAGATGATGATGAAGAAGAAGTGAAATGAAAAGGGGAAGGGGGGGGGGGGGATTGTGGGGCTGATTTATGTCATCAAATTGGAAGGGAATTGGTCCCAAATTTTGTGATATTTAACCCGTGCTTGTTTACCCGATCGTTAAATGTTAAAATATTTTAAAGTGACAAATTTTTAAATACGTTATCGAATATATTTTCGGTTGAGATATTTTATAGAAATGATATAGTTGAATTATAAAATTTTGACTTTGTTTTATTTTTATTTTACGGATATGTTTCGAGTTGTTTCAGTTTGCGAAATAAATGTTACACGTTACGAAATACTTTGTAAATATCAACATAATATTTAATAAACGTTAATGTTAACTAATAATCTCATATTATTAATTAATTTTTGTTCACCAACAGTCGTATATTTTGTCGCGTTTGTTCCAATCGTTTGTACGTAATTACAACTAATTACGAAATGTAATACTACGCGTATTAACTAGTTGAGCTTTGCTAGACTTACCTCTGAAATGTATTGTGAATTCACTCTAAGTTAGGGAATTAGCCTAGAAATGCATGCTAATTACGTTTATAATTATGTCAAAATTGCGAGGTGTCACAAAAGTGGTAGTAGTATTATTCAACAAGATAAAGACCATTGAGATGTTTTGATAATTTTTCCTAATTAAGTCTTAAACTATATGAAAAACCACTTATTTAATAAGTTATTTACAATTGCTTAAAACTTTTAATTGAGACTTTTTTTTTCCTAACTATCTATATATTAGTGTCTCGCATAAATGGATTTCATATGTTTAGTATTATGTGTAAAACAATTTTTTTTCCTTTTTGATTCATGTATTTTAGTTTTCTTTTTTAGTCATGACAATATATTCATTATAGTTATTTTTGGTTTCTAAAACGTTGCATCGGAACCTCTTGTAATTTCATTTTTGTTAAGTGGAGTCATTTGTAACTCAATGTCGTATTCATGCAATTTGTGTCACGCAATAAAATGGTTAAACACGTGTATTCATAGGTTTGCACTTTTTATTTATCAAATGATCTTAATATTATGTATTCAGATTTCAGTTGATAACTCTTATTATTCAGAATTGGTTTTCAGATTCAGCTTTTAGTATCAGAAAAAACAAAAGACCCCTAAGTAGTACTCCCTCCGTCCCAATTTTATTGTCTAGAATTCCTTTTATGGATTACTCAATTTTATTGTACACTTCCATAAATAGATAAAAGTAATGAGATAAAGTTCTTTTTTACCCTTAGTGAATATATGTAAGATAAAAAAGTAGATAAAAAGTAAAGGGTAAAATTGTCATCTTACCAAAAAGTAAAAAAGATGATTATATTTTTTTAAACTGCTTGTTTTTTGTCTGTGAACAATAAAATTGAGACAGATGGAGTAATATATCTACATTACATATAATGCATCTTATCACTCTATTTTTAGAAATCTTAAAATTTTAGTACTCTAACATTTCTAAATTTAAATGTTTAATTTTCATGTTTTAATAACTTCTATCAATTTTTTACTCTTAACTCCCTTCTTAATCCGAATCTTTAACTTTACACACTAAAATATCGTTATCGATTCATCATCATAAGTAATACATCAGAAAATAATAACACAATTATATATACAATTACTATTGAGTTATAATATATCTCCGCTGCATTGCGCATGTATTATGCTAGTAACTACTTATAAAGCATGTTGTTATTTTATATTTAGAAACTTTTAAGATTTAAGACTCAACATTGTCATATATAAACTTATATGATTTTTTTTTATTTTTCACTTTTTTTCACTCTTCACTAATATTGTATCAAGAATAGGAGAAAACTATCGTTATTTTGAGTCGCCACAATAGATAATTCATCAACGAATAGCAACCGATAGAATCACTATTTATAACAAACTTCGTATTCTGCTGCATAGCGCGAGTATTGTGCTAGTAATAGATAATGAGATAGAGGTATTAATAAGAATGTTATATATAAGTCAAGGGTAATATTGTCTTTTTTCATGTGTTAAGTACCAAATTAACTAATTAAGATATGATAGTAATGAAGATGAAGGTATGAAAAATGCACATAATAGGACAAAATAATCATTGTTTATATATAGTTGCTATAAAGGGGAATGTGGATTATACGGCGTGCCAATTTGCTTCCTAGCAATGAAACTCCGCGACAAAATTGAAGCGTGTATGCCAATTGCTTCACTTAGTGGTGACTGACTGATGCCTTATCGAAGCGTGCATGCCAATGGCTTCACATAGTGAAGCTCAACTGATGCCCAACCGAAGGCCTCGTGATGGGAGCGGTCTAAGTACAATATGTACATAAATCGTAATGTTAAAATTGTCATTATCATTTTCCAAGTAAGAAATACTCAATTTGTTTTTAGGACAATAATATGTAATGTTAAATTGTACGAGCTGAAAGGTAATGTTGGTATTAATGTAAGATCATTCATGTAAATATGAAAATTTTTGAAGGAACAGAAATGTAAAATATTTGTTTAGTGATTTATCAACATTACAATTCAATTGTAATGTCAAAATTAAATAAATTGTAATAAGCATTTTTGTTTAAAACTATTTCGAAACAGAGCAATACTAAATTTTCAAAATGTCATGCAAAATAACCTTCAAAATATGATTACTAGTATATGATGACGTACTTTTGAAGTTTGAATGATTGAATGAATCTGATTTTTGAATATATACAATGTCCACACTCAGCATCAAATGGCAAAAGAATATAAGCTTAACCTTATCCGATAATTAAATAAACGTCATTTGTGCCATTTTTAAATTTTAAATGATTAACCTAATCAAATAAAAGTCAAATAAATTTTAAATTTTAAATTATTAAATTTTTTGATTTTTTACGTTTTACGTGTTCTTACTTAAAAAATTACGGAGTAATAAAATAAAAGAAATAAAAGTCAAATGTACATTAATCTATCTACTTGCACTCACTGTCACAACCTAATCATCAACGTTATCGGTATTAGACTAGGACTCTCAATTTAAAGGCGGTATTCTAATTAAAGTAAGTTCGTATGCAAATTACTGATCAAAGTAAATGATTTTTATCATAAGTTCATACTGCAGATTACTAATTAAAGTAACTGGTTAAAGACATAGAAAGTAAGTAAATGTCCATTTCATTTTATTTTTTCTAGTAAAATTATTATCCAACTATGGGAGTGTTCTTTTAGGTATATATATATATCCCACGATGACGCATATGGTTGATCATTTCATTATGTATTTATTGTTTAAAACTGTACTATAGTTACTTCTTTAATTAGTGTATGAGACGATTTTTTCATTTGACGTGTATTGAATTTTTAAATCTGGTCTATTATATGTATATTTGCATTTTATATGTGCATAAAACAAACGAGATTTACAAATCAATACTCATTTCATACTATAATAAAAAAGGAATATAATACACTTTAAAACAATATATTCTTTAATTATCGACCAACGACCTCCACTATTTAATTGCAACTATATAGAGTATGATTGAAGTTTTATAGTCAAACTTTTAGGTATTATACGATATTAAAACATATACGGAGTAATTAAGAGCAGAAATAAAATACAGTAGTTCTACCTAATAGCACATCAGTTTTTTATTAGAAACAATGTTTATCTTTTTCAGATTAAACTCTAACGGACCATCTTTGCTTTTGCTTTTGCTCCTGCTTTCGCTTTGCTTTGCTTTTGGTGCTATTTGAAGATTTGCATTCTTGTTGTTGGATATCTTCATTAAAAAATGCTTTTGCTTCCGATTTGCTTTTGTTGTTATTGTTTGAAGATTCACATCCGCTTGTTGTCGGAAATGTTTAAGGATAACTAAAATTTATTAATATGTTTACAAGGATAACTAAAGTTCATTAAAATGTTTATAAGGACAATAAAAGTTTATAAAATTATTTAAATTGATGAATCTTTATCAGCTCATTTTTCACTTGGGAGTGGTTTTAAAAGTTGATTTATATCTTTGTCAAATCATCAACTTTAATACCCCAAGCGAATATTTTAAGATACTTGAGTAATTGATAAAGTTATAATTCATCACGTATATCAAATGCTTTCGACTAAAGGAATTGAAGTTCTGTTTTCCTGTGATGAAATTTAGTTTCTTTAAAAAAAAATTCCGTGAACTTAGAACTTTAATTATATTTACTCGTATGTGTGTGTAAAAATTAAACAAATTAAAGTACTGTTCAATCAATAATCATGTAATGACAAATTTTTTGTTAGTTAAATCATAAGAATTTGACAAATAAGATCGATGTCCGTTAAGCAAATAAGTCAAAATTGGTTGAATATATAGATGTCCACGTCATATAATTAAAAAAGATCATTGTATAATATTTGAAAAAAATAAATAAATACAGTTTTCTTTGATAACGGGTCATGAAGGCTAACAAATTGGTAAAATTCCGTGTACTATCTTTGATTGACTCAATCAACAATAATGAAGCTTCCTTTGTAGATACTTTACTAGACTATTCAGATCACTTCTTCCCAATATATATAACTAGTATTGTCTACCATATCCTTATATCATTCAAACTCATAAGTTTTATTCAACAAAAAGTTAAATAAAAATACTAAAAAGGGATAATTATGAGGAGCCAAGCATCAAGTCATAAGAAGCAAGTTAGCATTATTATTAGGATCATCAAAACACCAATAAGATTTATATCAAAAGCCCTAGATTTATATGCTAGAGGTGCAACCAACTTCTCAAATACCTACAATAGGCCTTTTAGGACCATGGTTCATGAACCCACCTCCAAATCTCATCAACAACTTCCGAGAAGCTTTACAACAAGTAGATTAGCTGATTTTGACCAACCAGCCGAAGGAGCCCTCGTACGGTCTATATCTACTGCGGCCACAGGTGGAAGAGCTACTAATGTTGACGTTGTGAACCTTGAATTGTACATCATACAACATCATCGTCACCAATTACAATCAAGTGTATCGAGGAAAGGAGTGCCTAGAAGTTGTAGCGTTGGGATGGGCAAAATCGATGAAGATAGGGTTTCTTCTTTTAGAAACGACGACAATGTTATCGTTAAAAGCAAGATGAACGTCATCAAGGTTGAAGATTCGATATTTTCTAGGAGTCGTAGTTATGATCACTTAATTAGCTACCAAAAGAAGTAAAACTCATGTAGCATATATCCATTTCACTAATATCATTAATTCATCGATCTCTAGAATAGAGATTTAATAATTTAATAATAAAATTATAAACTTTAATTTGAAAGCCTATGTCTTTATATTAGGGTTAATACACACGGAGGGAATTAAACTATCTAAAAATGTTCGCTTGAAGTACTAAAGTTTATAATTTGACAAAAATATAACTCAACTTTTAAAACGTCTCCCAAGAGGAAAATGAGCTGATAAAGATTCATCAATTTAAACAATTTTATAAACTTTAATTATCCATGTAAACATTTTAATAAACTTTAGTTATCCTTGTATACATATTAATAAACTTTAGTTACCCTCAAACATAATACGTATAGTTAACTCATAGTTTTATCAAATCATAAACATTAGTACCCCAAACGAACATTTTGAAATACTTTAATCTCCTCCGTATGTATTAACCCTTTATATTATATAGGTAGTCCTTTGAACTAACGAATGTTAATTCTATCTCGTTATCAGACCCTTTGGCGATCGAGGGTATTTTTTACTCTGACAATTTTAACTGTTCATGATGAAACATTAGTTTGAGTTTAGGTGACTACAATTGTATAATATCCAACCCAGAAATTAGGGCTTAGTGTCTGAGAATGTATCAATCTTTCACCAAATCTCTATTGTATGTATCCAACTTACAAAACTCAATATTAATGCACTCAACTTGTAAAAACCCTTATATTGATGTACTTTGATGACGTGTCACACACATAACATGCCACATGGCCTAAGGAGAGAGTGACACGTCATCAAAGTACATCAATATAAGGGTTTTTACAAGTTGAATATATTAATATTGAGTTTCGTAAGTTGGATACATACAATAGAGATTTGGTAAAAATTTGATACATTCCCAGATACTAAAGCCCATAAATTAAGTACGTATAATAAAGTGATATAAGCATAGTGACTAACAATGTAATTAATTGTATTCTATAACCACTAACTACATCACATTAATTTCTGGCTTAAAATTTTCAAAATCAAATACCAAACATATTCTCTATACTCTACTATTTCAGGATTAAGACCATTCCTAATGGTTTTAAAAACTGACTGAAATCGACTAAGCCACGACAATTTCACATTAGTTTTTTCAAAAACTGATTGAAATTGACGAATGTCTGCCATTAATAATCCACCACTTTAATTTTTGGGTTCAACATTTACCAATTTACCTTAAATATTATATACACACGAAAAAAAACTAAAAACAAAAAAAGTCAAGCATCAGATATCCGACAACATAAAACGACAAGCCAAACCGACTAATGTGTACCACCGGTGTCGGTTGGACCGACGAGCGTCGGTTTCAAACCCACATAACCGATGCTTATAACCGGCAATGTTTTAAAACTCGGGTTTTTAGTCGACCCAGAAAAATGTTAATTTCTGGTTGGACCGGTTAGGCTGGAAGGTCAGACCGGAGTAAATAATAGTATACAGTAGTAGTATTTAGTAAATTTTTTTTACTTTTTTATAATTATAATTATAATTATTAATTATATGATGTATGATAATTATAATCAATAGAGTAATAAAGAGTGATGACACATCGATTTCCTTGCTATTCTTGAAATACACATCAATATAATAATTATATAATCTATAGAGTAATATATGATGATGACACATCACTCAAAAATTCTCTCATTACCCTAATTATTCTTAAAATACACAATCAGTCAATATCCCTGATTATAAATGATTAAATGTACATAGAAATTGTAAAAATAAAAAAATTAAAATCGGGTCAATGCGCCGGTTCAGATCCCGGTCCAACCCGGTCCGACTGGCCGGGTCAACCGGGTCGTTGACTAATCAACATATTGAAAAACCCGAATTTTTTACCCGGAAATCTCTAAAAATGCGGTCCGATCAGGTCGGTCAAACCGGGTCGGATCGCCGGCTGTTTTGGCAGAAATATTGATTTATCGACACCAATTCCAAGTGAAATATTCCAATATTCCAAGTAAAATGGATATATGCTACATGGATATATAGCTAATTCAATTCAATCTTGATTTATCGGCAGAAACATTTGACTCAGATTATAGAACAATAGATTCAATTATGGCTGGCTGTTCTGGATTTTAAGTATTTTATTTAGTTGGAAATAAATTAATTTTATCCTTTGCGTAGCTTGAATCGTTGATCTCTAATAATTGATGTATTAATTAACTATTACGGAGTAATTCATTTATTAAATACTATATCGTATCATCCATTTAATTAATTATTCTTAATTATTATTTTACACATATATAGCCGGCCGTCAATCTGTCCTATTAATTTTTATAATCAATGATAAACTAATGCTCACGTTATTTATTAAAGTCTACACGTTTTAAATGATATATATTCTAAATGAATGAGATGTGACAATTATCCATAATATATGGTTTTAATTACATATTTAATCCATGATATACGTTACTGTAATGATAATCACAAATTCATAATTGGGATAAAATATAAAACATGTTGTACGTACATATATTAATCTAGTAGTATTTTTCATAATTAAAATCTTTACCAAATATTCGTTGCTTGTATTATCAGCTAACAATTAATTATAATATGCGACTTACAGAATTTGTATATAATATTAGTAAGACAGAATTGAACTAACTCAACGAACATATTACTACCATTCAAACAACATCAACGGAATTCGTTCTATTGGTAGAAATTCACTCTCTAAAAGGTTATATGGAGATTTCGCAATTCTTTCACTTTTGATTCAAATTAAGAAGCCAAATCGATTGGTGTCATTTGATGAAGTGTTGCTTCTGTTCATATTGTTAGATTGTAAATCGGTGCAAGAAAAATAATTTTAGTTGGCTTAAATGGCTTTGTATAAACCTATCCTCGTTCTTGGGTTCTAAAATTATAAATTCCGCCATTAAAAAAATTAAATATTACTTCGTTCCCATATTATTATTCGCCATATGATAAATTGATTATTTCTACGTTCTGGTCATTTAGTGTTGATTACAAATTTGAATAAAAAGATAATAATTAACAAACTGGTCAATGAAAACAAAAATAAAGAAATTATTGCATGAATATAATAATAGGATGAGTTAGAAACTGAGCATCACAAGAAGGTGACATTAAACGTAAACAACTCTGAGTACTTACTTCGATCTTTCGCTTCATCGTTATATATAATAACTCACTCACTTATTACTTCGATCAGCTTCATTCTACAAATTCAACCCTTAAATTCTTTGATCACAACAAGTATCAAGAAAGGCCATGAAGACCCAAAGTCACAAGAAGCAAATGAACGTGGGTAGGATCTTAAAAACACCCATGAGAGCGGTCTCGAAAGCCTTTGATTCGTACGTTAAAGGTATTACCAACCTCACGATTAGCCAAAACAAACCGTCGGGAACCTATACAACGACAACCACCACCCCCGACTCGTCTCAACAGCTTCCCAGGAGCTTTAGTACTAGTAGAATACCTTATAATAACTACGAAGAACCACCAGTGAGTGCACTCGTGAGATCTATTTCTACGGCCCCAAGTAGCACTAGATCGAATCAATTCGACAACGCTCAGTTGGAAAGGTACATGATGCAACAACGTAGTAACAAATTACAGTCGTACGCAGCGAGTAAACGTGTGCCAAAGAGTTCTATTGCTATGATGGGGAAAATCGAAGAAGATAAGGCGGCGTCGTTCAAAAACGACAATAAACTTAAAAGCAAGATCGACAACAAGAATAAAGGCAATTTGTATTCAGACTGAAAGAATTTGTAGTTATGATCGATCCATCGATCGAGTTCTTCGTTTAAAGAAGTCAATAATTCATGTATAGTATGCAATTTTCAGTATCAAAAATTGATTAATTAAGCGCGAGTTTGGAATACTTGATATTGTGCAATTTTCATGGTTAAATTAAGTTTAACGAATTCGTCTAATTTCTTTTAATTTTCAGTGTCCGATTATATACGCAACAAGATAGATATGGCTTTGTGTGTAACTTCAATATATAAACTTGCCGTTAAAATAGGTTAGTTAAGCTGGCAATAATATTTTCTTTAGTCTTTAGTCTTTGGTCTACTCTGATATACCAAAGTTAAATTAAATTACTTAATAAAGAATATATATCTAAGCAGCCATCACTAAAAGTTTAACTTTGTACACAAAATGTCAACAAGCTAGAAAAACTTCATTATCTTACAAATCAACTAAAATAATAGTAATAAATATGTAAATAAATACTGGATTAATACATACGGAGGGGATTAAAGTATCCCAAAATATTCCCTTGGGGTATAAAGTTTATGATTTGAAAAAACTATGAGTTAATTATACGTATTGTGTTTAATGGTAACATAAGTTTATTAATATGTTTACAAGGATAACTAAAGTTTATTAAAATGGTTACAAGGATAATCAAAGTTTATAAAATTATTCAAATTGATGAATTTTTATCAGCTCATTTTCCACTTGCGGGAGGTTTTAAAAGTTGAGTTATAGTTTTGTTAAATTATAAACTTTTGTACCTCAAATGAACATTTTAAGATACTTTAATCCCGTCCGTGTGTATTAACCCATAAATACTGTAATATGTAAACTTATGGAAAACTAGTATACACCAGTTTTAAGTTAAACATACACTACTAATAATGTTTTTATGTATAAATTATTTCCGACTTTTTTCTGACCACCTCAACATCTTTGTCAATTATCAGGTAATGAAATTCAAATTTAATTAGGACGTCTTTCAGAAATGAATTGAAGTACGTACGTACTAATTAATCAAAACTAATTAATCAAAGAGCCTAAAGATGAATCTGTCAGTGATGCAAAAAAGATAGGAATAATAAATTGGTCAACGGAAAGTTAAAACAAACATGTGGAAATTATACAATTTATATTATAATTAATTAATCATAGATAAAAGTTAATACAGTATTAAATTAATAACTAACCAAGCTCACAAGAAGGTGAAAATAAAGATAAACAAATCTGATTACTGTCTTGAATCTTTTACTTCACCATTATATATAACTCCCTTTTCACTTTCTACTTCTCACTCACTATTCACAACCTTGATTCAACAAATTAAACCCATAAATCCTGTTTTGAAAACCAAAAAAGGCCATGAGGACCCAAGTTTCATCATCAAGTCATAAGAAGCCAGTTAACATTGGTAGGATCATCAAAACACCCTTAAGAGCTGTCTCGAAAGCCTTCGATCTATACGTTAAAGGCATTACCAATCTCACCATTAGCCACAACAAACCTCCAAGAACCTATGAAACGACCACGAACCTCGAGCCTCAACGACTTCCTAGGAGTTTTAGTACAAGTAGAATACCTTACAATGATTATGAACAACCATCAGACAGTCCACTTGTAAGATCTATTTCTACCGCCCCAGGTAGCAGTAGATCTACTCAAGTTAATAGCGCTGAGTTGGAAAATCACATGATACAACAACGTCGTAACAAGTTACAATCGTATGCAGCGAGTAAAGGTGTGCCTAGAAGTTGTAGTGTTGGGATGGGGCGTATTGATGAAGATAGGGCATCTTCTTTTAATAATGATAATCTTATTAAAAGCAAGATCGGCATCAAGGAAAAACGCTCGATGTTTTCTAGTTTCAGGAAGTCGTAGTTATGATCGAGTTTGAGTCTATTGAACTCAATTAACGTAGTATGCAATTCACATTGAGGGAGGAGTTTGCTGGCCAATGGTCATTGTCTTCAATATTGTTTATTTTCTTGATCATGTAATTGTAGTTTACATAATTTTATTGTTTCGGGATCATTTTTAGGTAAACTAGGTCAATCAAGCGAATCTTGTATATTTGTGATTATATAAACTATCAAAGGAATCAAATAAGCCACACCAAACTAGAAAAACTACATCAAGGATGAATAACACGAAACATAACACTCTATACAATATTACTATTACTAACTCTATGGACCGCGCTTAGTCACTTGGCTTTCTGATCTCAGCCGTTCACTTTGGTTGACTTTTGATCCACACCGTCCGATACAGATTATTAAGCAGTTATAACTTAGACATTTATATACTCTAGTACTGAAACTGTTGTACCACTTTCTTCTCCTTAATTAACTAACCTAAGGCACCCAAATTTCTAGCAGGAAAAATGTTTATACAATAAAACTTACTACTTTCTCAAACGATTTTGCTTGATCTATACCATTTATTTATCTAATTTTCCCAATTGATTCATTTAGTTTGTCCTTTGAATAAATACACAGTTTTATTGAATTAAATCAAAACATACTGCTCCTTCCTAACTTTACGTACTTGTCCTGCTGTCCATTTGATTTCAGTTCAGTTTAGCCCAATAACAAAATAAGCAAGGCCCAATATCGTTCAGAATTTCGTTTTTAAAAGCCCACGGCCAGTCACTTTTAACCAATGTTTTGAAACCCGGGTTAAACCGGTTGAACCGGGAAACGGGCATCTAACCGGGTCAATTAGGAGCGGGTTTTAAGTGGTTTCCGACTTGGGTTGACCGGCGGGTTTTCCGGTCGAACCGGTGACCTGGAACCCGGCGGGTGACCATTTTTTTTTTTTTTTTTACTTTTTAAATTTTTTTTCGTTAACCAATTGACCGAGAAAAGAGATAATTTCGCTCATATGTTTATAAAGTGTGAATATTACGCTAATATTCTTGTAAATATCAGAATTATCGATTTACATATCGTTTATTTGAAAGTCTTAAACTACTAAACTTACATATAGACTCCTTAATTATGATGTGTGACATAAATTAAATATAAATTAATATAAATAACAAAAATTTCAAACCGGTTGACCGAACGGTTCAACCGGTTGAACCGGACTCGGCACTTAGACCGGGTCAACTCGAAAACCTGGTTTTAAGACATTGCTTTTAACCTTCTGGGTCCATTTTGCCGGCTATAGAACTAGCCTCATCGGATCAAGATAATCTGTCGTAGGGGGTCTAATTTTTTTTAAAAATGCGAGTCAACCATAAACAATTAAACAACACAAAATAGCCCAAATACAACCATATACACTAACAATAAATATAAAAGAAACAATGGTAAAAGATAAATTAAAACGGTAAATTTCATCAAATACAACGAATCCATTTAAAAGGGTAAAGATAAGTTACAAGAGGGATGAGCTTTTTATTAAATGTTTAATTAAATGGGATGAATTGGGACTTGAATTCTTGAAACATTATAGGTTGCAGGACTAGTAGAAAAATTCATATTTTTAACTCTAGTGGAGTAGTGGGCCTATTTTGACCGGGGGCCCTTACCCACTTCTTAATAGCTTGACCCGTCCATGCTCATCATCGGGAGATTTTCTAACATCTAGCAGCTAGACGTGAAAAAAAAAACCCGAACCCGGAACCGAACCCGAAAAAAAACCACAAACTGATAATTTAAAAACCGGTTTTTTGAACCCGATTCGGGTTTTTTTAGTACTTGACGGGTATGGACCCGGGTTGGGCTTTTGAAATTCAAAATCGGGTTGGAACCGGGTACACTACGGGTCAGGTTGAAAAACCCGGTTTAAAACGGTATTCATGGGTCAAAAACCCGGGTCGGGTCGGGTAGGGAAAAACCCGATTTCTCATTTGATGAGTGTACCCGGTTCGGGTATCGGGTACGGGTCGGGTTTTGTCCAACCCGGTTTTTGTTCATGCCTACTAGCAGCAACCTGTATATACAATATACAAACAACTAGCACACTACTCACATAATGGAGCGTAAAACAAAATTATGAAAATTGCAAAATTGTGATAATATAATGTCATTTTTATTCTTTTCCGATTATCGAGTTAACCATGATAATAAATTGAAGGTGGTAAAATTTTAATTTCATTCATATTAAATGTCAGATAAATAAGGATTGGGTAATGATATATACACCTACTTAGATGTACCTAAACATATGCCTAAATGTTAATATAATTTCTTCATCTTAATCTTATTGGTAGTATCAGAAACATGTGATATTCATATTTTTAGGTCTACTTTAAGTTTTACTAAATAGGCATATATATCATTCTCCATAGGGATTTATTGATGTGGGTTAATTGCAAGATGTAATTATTTGAATTGTACAAATCTATAAATAAATGTTGATCGAGTCTTAAAAGTTATTAATTTAGATAGTTGAACTGTTTCATATATATTAGTAAAGATATAGATATAAGGGTTTTGTTAACGTGTACCCCGTGGTACATATTAAAATGCATTTAATGAATTTTTAATTTTCTTGAATATTATTATTTGAATTTAATACTCATTAATTCAATCTAATATTTACCTTTTTTATACACATATTAATTACAAATTTTGATATATAAAGGAATTTCAACTTCAATCTATATAAAGAACGAATACAACTCGTCTCTAATGTCTATTGGTTATTCAATATACGTTTGCTATTTTTAATGAATCAAACTTTCAAAAATAATTTCTCAATATATTATGATGATATGTCGTCCGTTTAAGGGGTCACGTAACATCTATAAAAGGGCACACATCATCAATTTGTGTGAACTAATTCATCAAGCATTTTTATGTAATTTTACATTTTTTTTAATAAAATGATGCTTTGAATATTTTTAAGGGTTTAGTGTCTGTGAATGTATTAAACTTTCATCAAATCTCTATTGTGTGTATACAACTTACAAAACTCAATATTAATGCACTCAACTTGTAAAAACCCTTATATTGATGTACTTTGATGACGTGTCACGCACATAGCATGCCATGTGAGACAAGGAAAGAGTGACATGTTATCAAAGTACATCAATATAAGGGTTTTTACAAATTGGGTACATTAATATTGAGTTTTGTAAGTTGGATACACACAATAGAGATTTGATGAAAGTTTGATATATTCTCATACACTAAGGCCTATTTTTTAATGATAGAGTTTTTATATGTAATTTTATACTTTTTAACATCTTTTTGTTTCTCATTTGACATCTTTTTGTATCTCAATTTTATAATAGTTCTCATTTCAACCTTCCCAAGTATATAATTTGTGTGAAGTAATCCATCAAGCGTTACTTACTTGAGTGTCACCTTAATCAATTCTCTTTATATACAGTTGTTTTGTTGAGTAAAATTAAAGAAATAATGAGGGTTGTTGAATTTTCCACAATGGACACTTGGTTTCTATAGTCGGTGGGTATCGTTTAGTGGTTTTTAGGACCAACACCTGGTTTCTAAATTAAGTTTGTCTCAGCGGGTTTTGTACTTCGGTGGTTTTTGAAAATACTTTTGGTATTATTCGTAGGAAATAAAAGCATGGTGTTTCTCATAAGAAAGTGATGCTTTGTATGTATATTATATTGATTGATATTGAAAAAGCAATTAGATTTAAGGAAAAGTACAATAAAAGTACTATACTTATCACTCATTCCTATTTAAGGTACACAACTTTAAAATTTTCAATTTAAGGTATCTAACTTTCAATTTGTAATCAAGTTAGGGACGTAAATTTCACAAATGACGAGTTGTCACCGAATTTCTTTTTTATAAGTAACATATCTATTTAATAAATTAATATTCCTCGATCAATTTACTAGTATATTGATTAAGTTATTAAAAATGTCCTTTTATTGTACTTTTCTCTTAGATTTACTAGTATATGATCAAAACATTGGGAGTTTTTAATCATTCTCAAATTATTATTAAAAATGTCTGATAGTGTGCACTACATTGTTGATTGAGTTAACGAACGATGGATGTGCATGCTCTAATCTTGGATAGTGCACTGATCGATCAGTTGTTTTACCCAGCATAGCGGGGCAACAACACTTGTTTTAAACATTTCTGCATATGCTTTTACATATTCTCGTCGATTCGCATCCATTAATCGGATGCTATGCGAGTCGCTTGTCATATTACCACAGAGTACGTTGATATGATGGTTCTTGTAACGACGTACTAAGTAAAAAAGCTTATACAATTTTTAATTTATCTCAAAGATAAAATTAACGTTATTAGCAAAAATAAGAATAAGATATATGGTCAATTAATAAAAACTGATAACAAACATGAGGGAATTATACTAATGTTATTTTTTGTACATATATAGCAAAGTATGAGACTATTAAATTAAGAATCCAGCTCACAATAAGGTGATATATATCAACAACTCCCACTTTACCACTTCACCATCACCATTTTCATATATAACTCAATCCCTTATAATCTTCTAGTTCTCAATCACTATTCACAAACTTTACTCAACATATTAAACCCGTATATGGCGATGAGGACGAACCAAGGTTCATCGAGTCATAAGAAGCAAGTTAACATTGGTAGCATCATCAAAACACCCTTAAGAGCCGTCTCAAAAGCCTTAGATCTATATGTTAAAGGCATTACCAACCTCACCACTAACCGAAACCGAACTTCTAAAAGGGCCAATGTCATGATAGCGACCCTCGAGTCTCAAAAGCTTCCTAGAAGTTTTAGTACTAGTAGAATAGCGAGTTATGAAGAACCGCCAGAAAGTGCACTCGTTAGATCTATTTCTGCGGCCCCAAGTAGCAGTAGACCTACTCGTATCAATAGCGTTGAGTTGGATAATTACTTGATGCAACAACGTCGTATCAAGTTACAATCGTATGCAGCGAGTAAAGGTCATGTGCCTAGAAGCTGTAGTGTTGGGATGGGAAAAATTGATGAAGAAAGGGCTTCGTCTTTTAGGAATGACAATATTCATAAAAGCGAGCCCGACACGAAGGTTAAACGCTCGATGTTTTCAAGTTTCAGGTGGCGGTAGTCGTTATATGATCGAGTTTTCATGCATTGCAATGGGTTTGTACTTTGTAGGATGGGTTCTTTAGTCGTCATGTTTTGTATTCTCTAGCATCTTGCTAATTTATATGTATTTAAGATATGTGGCTTAAAAAAACTGATCGATTTTGCATCTTAAGAAATCTGTTAGTGTAGAATATTAATTTTCCATTAAAAGTATATTTAGCATTAAGATCAAGATTAGTAATTTGGTTCTATGGTTATTGTCCAACTCAGCATGAGTTTTAAAAAATAAAAATATATGATCTTATTTTGAACATGAATAAAAGAGGACGTTACTTACGACAAAGTTGATAGAAATAAGCTATAATCAATTGAGAAATATACCTACTCTATTCGAAGACATACATGGAGAATGTAGTAAGTATTAAAATAAGGTTGGCCTCTTGGTAACGAGATGACATTTCAATTAATTACGTGCGCGGTTCTGAAGTCAAGTTTAGAGATTAGTATTTAAGAGTGAATCCAATTACTCGTCCCTGATGTTTATTATGTATTCCCTGATGTTTATTATGTATTCTATTTACGTTTGTTGTTTTTAATAAATCCAACTTTCAAAAATCATTTTTCAATGTATTTTGTTGATATGACATCCTCTAAAAGGGCACACATCATCAAAAGTATTACTCTCTTCGTCCCATATCTATTGTCCACTATTAGTTTTTGGGATGTCCCAATTTAATTGTCCACTTTCATATATAGAAAAGAATAATGAGATAAAATTCATTTTTGCCCCTAATTTATATATGTAAGACAAAAAGTTAGGTAAAAAGTAAAGGGTAAAATTGTCTTGTTACCAAAAAGTAAGAGAGATGGTGATATTTTTTTTAAACTGCGTGTTTTTTATCGGAGGACAATAAAATTGGGACAGAGGGAGTACATTATACACTATAGCATTTTTTTGAAGAATAAATGTACTAAGGTTTTGTCTCTTCATACCCCCAAAATTACTCACCATACCACTTTTGATTTAAAAAGGGGGAAAGTTAGAATAATACAGAATGTAAGAAAAAATGATGAAATAAAGTACAGAATGTAAGAAAAAATGATTGAATAGAGTACAGAAAAGTACAGAAAATGTATAATTTAAAAAAAGAAAGTGGTATGAAAAGTAGAAACCATGTACTAATGATAGCGAACGTAAATTTAATAGATACAATAGATACTAGAGACGAATTTGTACCGTTGTTTACAATTAATTAAGTTCAAAGTATATGATACCCCAACATATATAATGCATTAACATGGAAACATATTTAAGCACTCATTTCGAGCATCCATTATCACTCCGACTCTCCGAGAATCACACTTTGTTCTTTTGCACATTATTATTATTATTATTTTAATTACGTTTTATTAGTTTCATATTGTATTACTATCATCAATCAACCACTTTCGTCACTATTAATACCTTTCATTGATAATTTTATCAAAAAAACAATTATTATATATTAATTTTGTTAAAAGTAGAAGAAGATTCACATTTGATTAGTTAGACAAATACAAAACAATACAAAAAGAATACACCTGATTTTGCTGTTATTTGGCCTACTATTTATTTTAAATTTTTTAGTCTAGACATGTCATTTCATGTTATTCAGCATGGCTAATAATAAAATTCCTCCATTTTTCTCATTCTTACGATCCTCCTTTTTCTTTAGCTGTTTAACAGAAGAAAACTAAAGTAGATGAAATTTGGCATCGCAACCATAACTTTTCCATGCCAACCCCAACGTCGAACAAGTCTGCTTTGTCACGCTGACCGCTGTCATAGCGATGGTCTAATTAATTAGTTTCCACACAACGTGCTAGTTCATCCAGTGTGTTCTTTGAGACTTTTATTAGGCGGATAATTAAGTTTTAATCTGACTACATTATTATAAATATGTTAACTTTTTTAGCTGTCAGGGTACCTTACTATATTAAATCACAAGTGTCACTCCTGTCATAGATAACTCTTCTCCAATGGCAACCCTCATTATACTACAAAAGCATGTTTTTAAAATATGTTAATTAGAAAATCATACCACATGAGCTCAAGGGATATAGGAGTATTAGAACATCTCCAATCTAAAAAGCTTTATAAAGCTTTTTTATTATGTCACATCATCTTTCAGAAAAGCTTTAGAAAAAAGCTTTATCTCTAATAAAAAAAGCTTTTGCAAAGCTTTTCTTTTTAAATCCAAACACACAAACTTGAAGAAAAACTTTTACCTAAAAGCTTGAGATTTATCAAGCTTTAACATAAATAAAGCTTTCACTTCAATGATAAAAAGCTTTTGAAAAGCTTTTTTATACAAAAAAGCTTTAGAAAAAGCTATCATTGAAGATGCTCTTATAAAAAAAAGTTTGGTATCACATTAACAAACTGTTTTTCGTCAGGTTTCTTATAATTAATTAAATTGGTCATTAACTAATTTTTCCATGATTATATTAACTAAGCCACACATTCTTATATCTTATAAAGTGATCAATTCTAATAATGTAATATTTATGTCATTTATTATTTAGTAAGTATCTATTTGGATAACTCAAATTCAAAACATTATAAATAGGTTCACGCGCTTTAAAAAATATTAATTAATAATTAATATTAAAAATTAACAATTGATTGATCAATGTTTCTTGGACTTTAATTTACCCATGATATGGGATCCAAAATTTGATTTGATTTTTCATATTTGACCCAAAATGGAGCCTCTCATAATAAAACAGTAGAAAAGCATCTCCTCAACTAACTATCACCAAGTTGATCTAGTGATTAACATCCTAATATTATCACATGAAATCTTATATTCAAACCTCACTAATTGTACATACTACGGTGGTGATGAACAATGTCAGTCAATTAGACGGCGTACATTCAAGTGAAAGTATTCATTTTCTCAAATAACCCGTATATAAAAATTCTTATCCGTTTACCCGTTTGAAATAGCATCCACTCATTAGAGATGCAATTCTATTTGGTATAGTCTATAGCTAATCAAAGATTTTACAAGTCTTTCAAAAAAAAGAAAAAAAAAAGATATATACTAAACAAAATATAACTATCTATATCCCAATTAATTTAAGTGCCTATTTATAAACATCATGAACTCATTTTAAAAGCCGTGCGATTTCTACATTGCCATCCCAAAATACGTGCATTTATCTGCTAAAACATTTATATATTGACTGTAAGGCGAAAGTATACACTTATTTTGAAATAATTATAATACAATATGAAACTTAAAATAAGAACAAACATGACATTAACAAAATTTATAATTTGAAACTAGTATAACTGGTAGTCTGGTACCATGATTTTCATATGTAAGATTAAATCTTAATGATTTTTTTAGAATGTAGTCATGACCTATTGTAAAATTGTAAGTGTAAAATTATATTTATATGTAATGGATATATATATATATATATATATATATATATATATATATATATATATATATAATTAATTCTTAATTAAGTTTCTAAATTCTTGAACGATATACAAATGAAAATATAAAATGTATAAGCCGAAAGTATAAATTATATACTAAAAAGGTAAAAGAAAAAAAGAAACATTCATAAAATGAAAAGAAAAGAGAAAGTTAGAAGAAGGGAAAAGTAAGTCTAGTATAAATAGATAAAAAAAAATAGTGTGAGTTTTGTTGCAAATTGGTAGGGCTAAAAGAATCGAACCTTCGCCACTTTTGCAAATAAGAAAATGTGATCTTTATGTTAACGATAATCTTAATCTTATCTTAATCTTAATCTTAATATATAACTTAGTTTCTTATAAATCCTTGTCACTCCTCTCACTCTCATTAACCTTCTTCTTTACGTGTGAAAAAGAAGAAAAAGAATGCCATATGGCGATAAAGAAGAAAGCAACAAGTGAAAGGAAACCAGTGATGATCACTAGATTCATCAAGTCACCGATAAAAGCTATATCGAAAGCTATGGATTGCTACGAAAGTTACATGAGAAATTTCGTTTCCAATCGGCCTCTAATGATCATGGAAGAAACTCAACTTCCTAGGAGTTTCATCATGCTATCCGAAAATAACTTCTACCCGGGGCCGCTTATTAGAGCTATTTCGACCCCCACAACTACTACAAGTGCAACTCAAGATTTACACAATTCATTAGTTGCTACTACAACCGCGATATGGCCTAAGATGAGGACAATTTATGAAGATAGAGTTTGTTCTTTCAAAGAGGAGGCTGTTGTTTGTACAAAGAAACTTACTAATACTAGTAAGTTGTGTTTTCTAGTGAAATCTGTTTGTTGATGAGGCACATATGCACACTTGCGGAGTTGCGGGTGTTAAAGTAGCACCGCGTACCGTCAAGGAACAAGCATGATGACACTCACTTCATTGTACCATATTCATTCAACTGTGTGCATTTTTGCTAAGTTCGAGTAGTGTAACTCTTTGATACATTTCATGTACTACACATAATAATAGTAATATGCCCCTTAATCGGTGTTTCGTGGATTGCCCTTAAGTGGTTATTTTAATCACATATCTGATTTCTTGATGATGTTTGAAGATTAGATGATACACTGCAGTTGCCAGCTTATGCCTGAGGAGATTACAATTGAACAAATTTTTGAAGCTCCTACATCTCATCATATTCTAGGCCCAGACTTGGGCTTTTACGCAGGCCCAACAGGAATTGTTTGTGACGTTGACTCGTTGAGAGTAGGCTTGAACAAAAAAACCGGGTTTTAACCCTACCCGGTTTCAAACCTGAAAACCCGACCCGGTCAAACCCGGTTTGACCCTACTCTATTCGGGTTTTTTGAATACCCGGCGGGTACGTACCCGGGTAGGGTTTTTAGAATTCGAAATCGGGTTGAACCCAGGTTGAAATAGGGTCCGGTTGGAACCCGATCAAAAACCCGAAACCCGGTCAAAATACCCGGTCAAAAACCTGGTTGAAAACCCGAAAAAACCCGGTTCGGGTTGGGTCCAACCTGGTTTTTGACTTTCTTGACCGGTTCGGGTTTCGGGTTTCGGGTCGGGTCGGGTTGGGTGAAAACCCGATTTTGTTCATGCCTAGTTGAGAGTTCAACATAGATAAATTTTAGAATTTTCAAACGAACACATATTTGGAAGTATCTTCGATAAAACACAAATTTCTCATATTCTAGAAACGCATGCTTACAAACAAAATGGATAAAAGACATATCCACATAAATCTTATAAGGAAAAATAATCCGTAATGTTGAACTGTATAATTTGAAAGGTAATATTGGTATTAATGCAATGATCATTCATGTAAATATAAAAAAGTTGAAGGATCAATAATATAAAATATTTATTTTGTGATTGGTCAACATTACAATGGAATTGTAATATTGACTTTTAGAAAATAATATAGCACACGAATTGTACCAATCGTATTAACTTATTGTTTATCTTTCTTAAATTCTCTTTCGTCATAATATTGGGACAAGTCATTATGTAAATACGTACTTTTTTAGGATTTCTCTCTCTAAATGCACTTAATTTGGATACAATCTAAATTGTGTGTAACCAACTTCATTTTTTTATATTGTGTGTGCGACCTTTAATTTTTGATCTATTATGTGTATCCGATATATTATTACTTGTAATTGCTGATATGCATCCGTTTAAGATGATGTGTCATTGATGGCATACCGTCTTATACAATTGTCATGTTAGCAAAGTTACTAGTTGCTAATTGAATAAGTTATCTGATACACACAATAGATCAAAACTGAAAGTTCGACACACACGGTATAAAAAATTGAAGTTCATTATACACAATTCATGTCTAAGTTAGCTATATTTTCAGATACTAATTTTGTAGGATTTGCTTGGATAGTATTTCTCTTATCAAAGCTTGTATACAATATGATTGGTACTAATAAAATGAAAGAAAAATAAATAGAGAGAATGATCAAGTAATTGAATTTGATTGATCCCGCCACATCATTTTATTTTATTAATAACTTTCTTACAAACAAAAATATTTGCTGAGTTCTTGTAGCATTCTTATTCAATATAAGAAAATACTTTAATTAACGGACTAGTATATGGAAATGCATCAAACTATAATAGATTTAAATTGTGTATTTAACTAAATGCCCATATATATGGCTGCCGGTGCGTTGAATAAATGGTTATGAGTTGACTTGCATTTTTATCCGTTCGATTATACTAACTTTTGATCCTGACCATCACAACTTGTATTTGTTGGTTACTCCTTACGGTTTACTTATGCAGGTTACACCTCAATTCAGGATCTTATATAACTTCACATATTCTAAATTATTTGTCCACTACAAATTTTAAATCCTTTATATTTGACCACGTAAATAACCCAGCAGGTTGTAATTCATTAATTGATATAATACTTTAGTCCTTAAATTTCATGTTGAAAATATTTAATTAATTTAAATATTTCCAAATTCTCATCTTCGGATGCTAATTCAATCCATTAATTTATGGGGTAGTATATATATTGCAGGATGCTAATTCAAGTATGGTAATTCAAATTTATGCAGGATGCTAATTGGATAATCCTTTCTAAGAGTTTGATGTTAATATTAATTATTTAAATAAGATACATTCTAATAATTTTTGGTTATATATAAATATATTTAAAAAAATTACGCACGATGCCTGGATACTTTTTTAAAAAAATTAATTATGTTAATTTTTATTATTTAATTTGCATATTGCAGGATGCTAATAACATGATTCAATAATTTTTAGTAATATGAATATTAATTATTTAATTAGTATACTTTAAATAATTTTATCCCATCCTGCATCTTCTTATTGACGGAGTATGTTTTTTCAGGATGTTATTCGTATTATTTAATTTGTATATTGCAGGATGCTATTCGTATTACTTTAAATAAATTATATACTAGTATAGTGCAGGATGCTAACGTATTATTTAATGTTTTTACAGCAGGATGGGATAATTTATATAATTAGTATACTTTAAATCAATTATATAATTGTAGATTGGATAAAAATGGTCACTATAATCACTCCGCATCTTCTTATTGAGTTCAGCGACGAACCAATTTCTGAGACCATCACAGCAGGATGGGATAATTTTTTTGTTAATTATTTATAGTATATGTTAAATAATTTTTAATTATTTGTATATAAATAATTTCATAATAAACAATGCATGGTAGTATTTAATAATGTAATTTTATCAATCACCGGATGAAATTGCAGGCCTAAATATAAAGGAAGTTGAGGATGCCATACATACATATATTACAGAAGTTTTTAAAGTTTTTAAATTATAAAGGAAGTTCGACCGGAACCGGACCCCCTTTCAATCCGGTTCGATTTCCGGTTTTCAAAACATAGCTCCTGTCTTTGATGAAGGAAGTCAAGCTAGCTGTTGATTCAAAGTCCAAGTTTTTTGAAGCTATTAACTATATGTAAAATTGTATTTCATTTAAATTGTTTTACTTAGTATTTACATTTAGAACTTTGCTAGAAAATGGATTAGCTGCTTCATGCATGGATTTGAGCTGTGAAAGGCCCATTGAGTTTTGTTTTTTTTATATTGCCCATTTACTTAATTTATGTGACGTATGGTTTTACTTCTTCTGAGATGTACACTTTATTAAATTATCATGTTTATTTTTTTATTGTGTTTTCGTTTGTTATTTATTTTAGTAGGCATGGCAGTACGGCAGTACCGACCCATTTCGTTTGTAATGGATGTTGTGGGTAAATTTACAAACTTATTCAGTCCATTAAAATTATAAACCATATACAAAATGGGTCGATCCACACATGTAGATGTCCATTTGCATGTACTATAGGTCCATTAGGTACAACTAGCAGGTAGCCTGGGTGGAACCCAATTAGCTCAAGTCAACGTCTAATTGAATTTCCAGTCAACTCATACTTTCTTCCAAATCTCAAATATAACAACTTATGTATTTTCTTTATTCTTAAAAATATGTATCTACAAAATATATCGATTCATTTTGTGCTCGCAAATGTTTCTTTTCTAATTTCTAAAATTAAGATGTGCTTCTTGATTTTACATTTACACAAACGAAAATGAATCGGCTGTTATGTTCGATTACACTCATTGCAACCATCAATTTTAGAAAATTTGGTGAATCAAGGTTTTTTAGGGTTATGTGAAACTATGGATATGGATTATTATTAATACGTCCGAAAATCTGAGTACCAGGAATTCACGACAGGAAGCAGATTAATTCAGGAAGAATCAGGAAGGCAGGAACAAGGAATGCAGGAAGGGATTGCAAGGAACGTAGCAGGATGCAGGAAGTAGGAACGCAGAACCCGTGATTTAGTTACTCATAATAATAAATATGATGCTAAAAAGTATGTGCTATAAATAAGAATGGATTAATTTCTTATAAAAAAAATAATTTTGTTATACACACTGTAGTGTCACCTTGTGTGCATTCTACCTTCCTGTCCCTTGTGTATCATGTACCTCTTAGGTTACTTACTTCATATTGCATATCTTTCTACCTACCTGCCATTTATTTCCTTATTTTTCCAAGTCCATTCAATATTAATTTCATTTTTTCAGTCCCTTCAACATTAACATTTGTTTTATGGTGGTTATACCGGGCAATGCCCGGGTATAATACTAGTTTTTTTCTATTGTGCGTATGCAACTATTAAAAATCATTTACTGATGTCGTCCATTTAACGTGTCACGTGACATCCGTAAAGATTGACATATCATCAAAGGTGCTACATAATACATTAAAACATATTTTTTTAAAATTGAATACACACAGTAGAAAAGAATTTGGATACACACAGTTAAAATCGTGTCCAAATCGAATGCCTTTTGCAGACACTAATAAGTTCAATAACACGTTAAAAGATGACCTAGTCAGCATGACATATTTTAACCAAGTTTTTTGTCGTTCTAACATGTTGTTTATATTTAATCTTTAGCATGTGATGAGGAAAGAAATTTGAATTTTTATTAATAAAATATGTTAGCCATTGAAAAGGTGCCTAGTATATGGAAACTTGATGTTTTCAAATGAACTTGTATTATATTATATGATATTGTCATGTAATGTGATTATTTTAATAAGAAAGATTCAAAATTGGGTAATGGTAGATACAATGCAGGTGGAAGAAAATGAATAAATCACACATATGACCAGGTATACCGTACCAAATTAATAAGGTTTTCTTATCGTGTTGACACACGTAAAAATGTATTTAATAAACACAAAATTTTCTTAAATATTATATTTGTTTTTAATACTTACTAACTGAATCTCATATAATCTTTTTTAAGGTTAAAGGTAATAATCGCCAATGAACTTATCTTTTTGTTCCGAGTTAGGTAACATACCCAATTTATTACTAATATACATAACAAACTTTTAAATTTTGTTCCGATGTCAGCAACTAACTTTTATTTTACTGGTTAAGATTTGAAAATGCTGACGTGTAGATGACAATTCATTCTAACGTGCTGATTGTACTGTCACGTGTAAATTAAGTTTAAGGGTTAAACTACATATCGACAACGAACTTATATTTTTGTACCAAATTAGGTAACAAACTTATTATATTACTAATGCAGATAACAAACATTCAATTTTATTTTCGAGTTAGGTAATTATCATAACGGAGCTGCCATGTTATCAAAATATGTACATGTATATATACACATGGATGGAGATCATCTTTTCTGATCGAGTAACATCCGGTCAACGTATTTTTCGGAAAAAAAAACATTTTTATACAGCCGAACAAATTGACTTCAAGTCTCAACAAATCATCCTTGTCAAATATCATTTGAAACATTTTTATTACTAAGATTTTGTTTAATTTTCACACATATAAATGTGTAAGCGTTTGAACACGTTTATGATTGTGAAAACTTTAAGATTTTTGTTTACGTTTACATGATGTGAAGAAAAAACCATGAGAAACTATCAAATTTGTTGTAGTGTGGCTTTTGAACATGTTTATGATTGTGAAAACCTTAAGATTTGTGTTCACATTTACATGGTGTGGAGAAAAACCCATGAGAAACTATCAAATTTGTTGTAGTGTGGCTTTTGAACACGTTTATGATTGTGAAAATCTTAAGATTTTTGATTACGTTTACATGGTGTGAAGAAAAAACCATGAGAAACTATCAAATTTGTTGTAGTGTGGCTTTTGAACATGTTTATGATTGTGAAAACCTTAAGATTTGTGTTCATGTTTACATGGTGTGGAGAAAAACCCATGAGAAACTATCAAATTTGTTGTAGTGTGGCTTTTGAACACGTTTATGATTGTGAAAACCTTAAGATTTTTGTTCACGTTTACATGGTGTGAAGAAAAAATCATGAGAAACTATCAAATTTGTTGTAGGGTGTGCAAGACTGATAATGACGAGGATGATTTGTTGAGACTTAAAGTCAATTTGTTCGGCTGTATAAAAATGTTTTTTTTTCTTTTGCCGAAAAAATGTTGGCCGGATGTTACTCAATCGGAAAAATTGATCTCCATCCATGTGTACATATACGTGTGCATATTTTGCTAACATGGCAGCTCCGTCATGATAATTACCTACCTCGAAAATAAATTTGAATGTTTGTTATCTAAATTCGTGATAAAATAAGTTCGTTACCTAACTTGGTACAAAAATATTAGTTCGTTGTGGATAAGTAGTTTAAACCCTTAAATTTAAGTTACACGTGGCAGTACAGTCAGCGCGTTTGAATGAGCTGTCATATACACATCAGGATTTTCAAATATTAACAAGTAAAATAAAAATTAGTTGCTGACAACGGAACAAAATTCAAAAGTTTGTTACGTAGATTAGTAATAAATTGGGTACAGTACCTAACTCGGAACAAAAAAATAAGTTCGTTGGCGATTCGTACCTTTAACCCTCTTTTTTATGCATATCGTAAATACAAATTCTACTCCCTCCGTCTCATATCTATTGTCCACTATTCCTTTTTGGGATGTCCCAATTTAATTGTCCACTTCCATAAATAGAAAAGAATAATAAGATAAAGTTCATTTTTGCCCCTAATTTATATATGTAAGTAAGACAAAAAGGTAGGTAAAAAGTAAAGGGTATAATTGTCTTGTTATCAAAAAGTAAGAGAGATAGTGATGTTTTTCTTAAACTGCGTATTTTTTGTTTAGGGACAATAAAATTGGGACGGAGGGAGTAATATTTTAAAAAAAAATTCGTGTTCATTAAATACACCATACACGTCAGCAAAATCCAATTAAGGGGGTGTTTGGATTAGCTTATTTATAAGCACTTATGTGCTTAAAAAATAAGTATATGACCCCTTACTTATTTTTAAGTGCTTATTCCTTGGTAAATAAGCAGATAAGCAGTTTTAAGAAAAGTTTTTGGATCTGCTTATCTGCTGTCAAAATAAACAAATAAGCAGATAAGTGCTTATTTAAGCTAATCCAAACACCCCCTAAGATTCACACATTCAACCAAAAAATATTAGGGGTAAGTACATAAAAATGTAATTAACTATGACCTGACATTCATAGTGTGTACTCAACTATTCGGGCATCCATTGTGTGTAACAAACTATTTATTTCTTTCCATTGTATGCAATTTGCTGACGTGTCAACGTGTAAGGATGACACGTGGCACCTTATATAGATGGCACGTGGAAAAAATGTCGTAAATTACATACAATGGAAAGAAATAAATAGTTTGTTACCTACAATGAAAACTCGAATAGTTGAATACATACTATGAATGTAAGATGATAGTTAATTGCATTTTTATGTCCTTACCCAAAATATTAATCAATCCTTATCTAATCTAATTCAAGTGGTATATAATAATTAATGGGCTCCATCAATTACAAACCAAGTTGATGAAAATTGAAAAAAGCCCAAAAGTCAAACTCACATTTATTCAACTACTTACCTCTAATGAATATTTCAAGCCTTTCAACCAATTTGGTTTAATTTTTAAGTTTTTTACACCTATATAGTTCCTTCCTGTTGCACCATTTTGCATCCTCAGATCAAGGCATTGACTTTATATCATACTATATCAAGAAACTCATCAAATTTACATCACAAATTAGTTGTAATAGTAAAAAATAAGAAGCAAGTAGTAGATCATGAGAAGCAAAGGAACATCTCAAAAGAACCCTATGATCATGATCGTTTGGATCATCAAGACACCCATTCGAGCTTTATCTATAGCGAAAGAATTTTATGTCAAAGGCATCACCAATTTCAGCACGACTTATAATCGCCCTATGATGATCATTGAAGAGGCTAATCGTGACAACACCACACAGCTTTCTAGGAGCTATAGTGCCACTGTGTTATATAACGATGGCAACAAACAACAACCAAGAGGCCTCATCAGGGCTAGTTCTGATGGTGCTACTACTCAGATTAGTATGGCCGATATCGAACGGTTCATGATACAAAAAAAGAAGAATGATGAATTACAATTGTCTGTATCGAGGACAGGTGTGCATAGGAGTTGCAGCCTTGGGATGGGAAAAATCGATGAAGATAGAGCTTCTTCATTTAGAGACGACAATATCATCTTCGCAAAAAAACTCAATGGTTCACGGCTATCTAATGCACATCCGTTTTAGAATTTGCTTTCTCTTGCAGTTCTTGTTATGCAGACCTTTTTATAAACCACAACTTAATGAATCTAGTGAAAAAGAACATATGGGACGCTGTTTTGTTTTTCTAAATTAATGACGTGTGCGTGAGATATCGCGGTGTTGGATTTCTGTGTGTTTGGGTTGTAATAATTGGTAACAAAATCTTTTGCACCGTGTTCTTACACTTTCATATTCTAGTATTCATGTTACCCGAAAACCACAATGGGATGGTTCTGCATATACAAACATGAACTGATTAAAAAGTTTTATTTATTGACAAAGAATATTTAATTCAAACGATCTTAATGCTATACAACTATGTACATTAGTTGACAACTAAGCAATCTATGAATAAGAACTTTTGACAAGTTATATAAATTTAACACATTTGGCTAACAAATCTATACAAAATCAGGGCTGCAGACTCAACAATGTCAAACATACATCCTTCACCCACCTTTTTCAACTTAAAAATAGCCATCAAATTTCCCATAACAAATTGGATGTGATAATCAAGAAGCAAGAACAACGAGATCATGAAAAGAAAAGCAACATAAAAAAAGAAGTCACCGTTGATCATTCGGATCATCAAGACCCCTATGCGAGCACTACGTAAAGCCAGTGATATTTATGTCAAAGGCATCACCAATTTCAGCACCACCTATCATCGCCCTATGAGGATCATCAAAGACATTAACTGCGCCCATAGGAGCTATAGCAACAGGGCTGATTCTTCCGGCACAAATCAAGTTTGTATTGCTGATATCAATGGGTACATGATACAACAGCAAAACCACCAATTAAGAGCACTTGTGTCTAGGAGAAGCGTGCGCATGAACAATGGCAGTGTTACAATGGGTAGAATTGATGAAGATAAAGTTTTTTCTTTCAGAGAAGACAATATTATTTTAAAAAAGAAAGTCGCCTGCTAACGATATCAACGATTCAAGGCTTCTACAAATTTGAGTTATGCCATGTGGTTCTTGTTATTTGATCTACATTTCTTCTAATTAATGCATGAATGTTGAAATTGCGCATAAGGGATGTCTGATTTGCTCTATATTTTCTCTATTGTATTGTTTATGTAACCATATATATTGTATTGGATTGCCATATACAGCGTGCTGTCGTGTTCATTTACATCCATTGAAAATGTTACGGAGTATAAATTTTTTCCTGATATATTTGAGATAATTTATATGAGCAAACGGAGTCGATATCAGGTTCTGTTGAATGTTTTGAATACGTGTGAACTACAAGTCACTATGATTCCGGCTTAATACCGTGTGTGAATTATGAGTCACTATAAAAATGTTCATATGACAGAAGAAATTTAATCTTTCAAGAACATATCATACATTCATACATAACAGCTTATGTGTATTTCACTCATTTTTCTTGCTTAGACACTCGAGTGCTAATTTGAGTTATCCTGTTTGTAAATTCCGTTGATGCAGTACAAAGTCGCGTGCTAATTTAAAAGTGTTGCACAAAATTCAAAATAGCTATCTAGATTTAGTATCGATTATCTATCAAACCATCAATTTTTCACTTTGGTCAATTCGGTTTATGGTGTGGTTTCAAATCACCCCTAGTATTAGCTGCTGTACTGAACAGATATAATTGTAACTAGTTTCGGTAAGTTGATTTGATATTTGGTTCAGTTTCAGGCTTTCAGCTAACACACCAAAACCATTTATTATTAGAACGGATAGCACGAATAACACAAAATAAAATAGGTTTAATACCTGAAAATGAAGCTAACTTGTACCCGATATTTATTGTGTATACCCAACTTACGTATACTATTTTAAATGCATCAAAATTTCAAAATTGGTGTTTTGATGTAATTTGGTGACGTGTTGATGATTTGCTCTGAATGCCACGTGACACCTTCAACGAGTGACACGTCACCCTATTACATTAAAACACCCCTCGTAAAAGTTTGATGTATTAAAAATAACACACGTAAGTTGGCTACACACAATAATTATCGGGTACAAATTAGTTGCATACACAGGTACTAACCCTTTAAAATATAAAATACTAAATAAAAGGGATTTTTTTTTTTAAAAAAAAAGGGTTTTGTTAATAAGAGCCCTAAGGGCTTTGATTAAGCTATTTAGATATGCATAAAATAATTGAACTTTAATTAAACTCAAGGGGACAAATTGAAAATTCAGGAGACAAATTTTGAATGTACAAATTCTTAAGCATGTTAAAAGAAGCCCTAAGGGCTCTTTTTATCAATTTCCAAAAAAAAAATAAGAATAAGAAAGTAAAACACCAAAAGTTTAACTGATAAAATACATGCCAAGAAAATTAAAGAGAAAATTGCACGGATGATCCATGTGTTTTGTTGAAAATGCATGGATCATCCTTAAGAAAAGTAAATAACACTGGACATCCTTATGTTTGATATTTTTGATCATTTGTCATCCTTTTAGACTCGAATGGACAAACATAATCTTATTCTTTTTTTTTTCTCTTAAATAAAAAGTTAATTTTTCATTTGTTTTAATTTTTTTCTATTTCTTTTATAATAATCATTTTTTTTTGTCTCGTGAAAAGTCAACAACCACACTTTATTTGCTTTTTCTCTTTTGGCTATTGTATCTCACTACTGGAATCGAGACCTTTAGCGACGAATTTTATCGTCCCTAAAGGCCAAAATATCGTCTCAGTATACCTTTAGAGACGACATATCGTCGCTGATGTGTCATCGCTATGTTTCCGTATCTGTTGCTTATCAGCGACGACCTTCAATGTCTTTTGAGACGATGTATGGGACCCACAAGCAAACTGGTCAATGCCCCATTTAGCGACGATCAGTGTCGTCTCTAAAGACATTTTATTTTCTTTTCTATTTTTATTAATAATTACCTTTAGGGACGATAAAAGTCGTGGCTAAAGGTATTTTCTTTTTTCTTTTCCTTTTTTTAGTAATATCTTTAGGGACGACAAAAGTCATCGGTAAAGGTTTTGTATTTCATTTTTGGTTTTTAAAAATAATGCCTTTAGGGACGACAAATGTCATTCTTAAAGATCCTCATGTCGTCGCTAAAAGTACCTGTGGTTTTTGACAAAATTTTCGTATTTTTGCAATTTTCCCTGATTTCCTGTTCGAAAGCTGCAATTTTTGTAGATTCAAACATAATATACATCCGAATACGCTTATCAAAACAACATTACGTTATCATCTAAACAAACATACTAATCATTGTCTAAACAAGTTATCTAAATCATCCAAACAACCAACCAAAATGTTCAAATACCTAAATTGTTTAAAGTTTTAAACAACCAACTTCTTGTCGAAGTACCTAAATTGTTTAAAGTTTTAAACAACCAACTTTTTGTCAAACACAAGATCCCAAAAGCGACTTACTCATGAAACTTAAACCAAATTACTCATTGTCCTCGTCTTCCTGATCAGCCTCCTCGTCTTCGACATCCTCCTCGTTTTCATCATCCTCCGAGTCTATCACAATTATTGGGGTTGTCATGGGTGTATAACGGGCAATGGCAATATTAGCTCTTCCAAAGGCACCCCAAACCGTTGAAAGGTTAGTATTAACAGTCTCCACAACTTCCCCAAAAGCTTCTTCCGCTCGTTTAACCACTTTATGGACTCTTTTATCCACCTCTTCCTTGGTATACATCTTTGGTTGTGGCTGAAATGGGACTTTCGAGCCAGATGACCCATCACCTGGTAACTTCCTACCAATTCCTGGAAAATGCCCGTGAAATACACCCAAGTTTTTTTCTAGTATCTCATACTCGCTTAAAGGAGTAGATGTCCTCAAATTTTCAGCTAGCAACTTCTTCATATCATCCCAAAAAGTCACAAAACGATAATAATTAGTAGTGATATCACATTTAACCCGTTTGACCCACTTAACCCATTTGAACCACTTTACCCATATATTCGACATAACTAACTAGCAATCGATACAAAGGAACATAACGCTAGAAACTAGTAACTACTTGTAATGTATGGTTAAATAACATCAGCTGATCATTGGATCATTTTCTCATTTTCTGATCAGATCAGTTTTCTGATCAAATCAATTTTTTTTAAAAAGTCTAAAGTACACTAAACATACCGGTAAAATGGGTATTATAAGCAGCTGATCTAGAATTTCAATTTTTAGTTTTATGACTTCCAGTTCGTATTCATGGTGATTCACACACATAGCCTAAATGCAGATCTATTTATATACATGCTATTCTATTTATATACATATATACATATAGACCCAAACATACATTGTAAGACTTCAATTTGGTACTTACATATCGAGTTTTGGCCACCTCGTTGACCCACGTCCCATTCGGGTAGGTGTGCATAACTTTGTATTGGTCGATGTAACTTGGATATTGAAATTGACCATTAATTTTAATGCGCTGTAAACACATAAAATGAACATATAATAACAATCAACCAAATTAATGACGATACTAGATAATATTAAAAATAATAGTTGTAAAGCTACTTACTTTCTCTTCCCGATGAGCAGCATATGATTTGGTCCCTTGCCTACTTGGAGTTTTTTGTTTACTACGATTCTGGGTATTTATCTCTGAGATTTCTTTGCTAAAGTCATTTACATAATAGTCAACATACTTATTCCACTCAGCAAGTTCCATGTTTGGTGGTGGCTCCAGTCTTATTGCTGCGAAATCCTCATTCCCCCCTCGGTCATCGAACCACTTAGTCTTGAATTTAGACTTGTGGTCTTTGAATCTTTTCGAGCAAAGTTTGTCAATCCCATCTATCACATTTTCTCGATATTGCCCAGTTAAATGAGGTTTCATGTCAAAGTAGGTCTGAAAGTTTGAAGAAATAGTTAGGGAGTAGATTAAAGAAAAACAATACAGAAAGACCAAGTTGCAGCATGATTGTTTTAATATTTGCACAGATCGCATACAGATAACACATACTATGAATAATTATCATTACCAACAGTTAGAATTCTATTGAAACTGACCGCTCATCAAATACAGATAACACATACTATGAATCCTTATCATTACCAACAGTTAGAATTCTATTGAAACTGACCGCTCATCAAATACAGATAGCACATTCTTTATTGAAACCGACCACTATCCAACTGTAATTTTAAAACGGGTCAGTTTGAACCCCTTTTAAAGTATTTTAAAAGGTCTTATTAACTCGATCAGAACCAAAATCAGCAGCGAACATGATTATAGGTCTTATTAGTACATTGCCCTACTTAAACAGAAGTTAATAGCGAGAAAAGAACCTTTTTAATTACTTTTCGAAAGTTAACATGTAAAGTTAACAGTCTAACCTTAATCTCAGTCCAAATAAGTGTCTTGTCGGTCTTTGGTACCTTGACCCAATTGCTGTAACGCAAAGGGACAGACTGACCAATAACAGACCCCACTAAAGTAGTTAATTTGCTAGCATTAACACCAACATGTCGTCCTGTGACTCTCTCTGACTTGGCTTCAAACTCGATAGGCAATGGCTTATTGCTGTTAGCTTTTCTTAATTTCCGTAGCTTTGCGCAAGTTGTGGGTCCACGTGGCTTCTTGGAACCTGCAAATAAAAGTGAACAAATTACAAAAACAACTAATCTAATTCAAGTGAACAAATCGGTCAAAATAAAAGTAATCAAATTAAAGTAAGCAAAATATTGTAAAATTTCTTACTTTCGCAATGGGAAGATGGTTGGCGACCGCCACCAACGGGATCACGATCTTCACCGCCAGCGTCTCCATCATGACCTCTAGAAATGGATGTCATCTGCAAAAGTACAAGTATACGAAACCACATAACAACACCACAAGTCAATAAACATATATTGCAATATAATTGACCCAACTAAATAACAATTTCATTCAAATTAGTGTCTTGTTACATATAACAGGTAGAAATCAATCAAACTCATCACTAGAATAACAACGTGCTTCACATTCATTATCAGAATCTGAATCTTCATTTTCAGAATCATCAGTAGTATGAGAATCATCGTCATCATCAATAAAATCATTTGCATCGTCTTGGACAGAAGTATGAATATCATCCACTTCCATTGAATGGCCATCCCTGTTTAAGCTTGTATAAGTCAAGCTATCCAAATTAGCGTCCAATGCAAGATTAGATGAGTTGCTGTCATGCATAACATCCTCTTCGTTCTCTTCCATGATGGTTTCTCGGTCCCAAATATTTCGATGATTCACTTCTTGGACCACCTTCCAATAATGGCTTTTAGACGGGTCATCAAGGTAAAAGATTTGCTTTGCTTGTGTTGCAAGAATATATTGTTCATCTTTATAAGATTCAAGACTTTGAGAAATACTAGTTATGTTATTTTTAGTGACACAACGTTGGGTACGAGAAGTGTTCGTAGTGTTGAACCATTTGCATCTGAACAACACAACGTTGCAACCACTCGAATAATTTAGCTCCAGAATATCTTCCAACTGACCATAAAACGTACATCCATCAACCCCGGTTGTTGAAATTCCACTGTTTTGAGTTGTACGACATGTATCGCGACTATGAACCACAAACCTCACACCATTAACTATGCAAGCGGTATAAGAGTTTGCATTGATCGATGGTCCATGTGCTAAAGCAAGTAATTCATCACTACAGCCGGATGGGTCAGCTACTCGCAGACAACAAATCTATGAAAAAGAATAGAAGTTATAAAGAAGGTGGACTACTACTCGTTATCTTTACATGGTAATATGTAGAATGAGTTTACCTTTTCCTTAAACTAACCAGAAAATTCTCTTTGTAAATCCCTCCCAGGCTCGCTGGTAATAACCATAAACCTAAGTTAACCATAAACCTAAAACTTTAGATCCTAAACGCTAAACTCTAATTAAAAGACGTAGTTAAGATAATTTTGAAACACAAAATAATTTAACGAATAAAATTACTTGAAAATCTTTTATAAATAAATAAATACAATTTTTGTAGCTAAAGGTCTTTAGCGACGACCAAGTCGTCTCTAAAGAGGTGGCGGGAAAAGAAATTTTTGGAGCCAAACACAAAATATTTTGGGGCCAAAAATAAAAGTGGAATATAAATTAAAATCTCTTTAGCGACGACCAGGTCGTCTCTAAAGTGGAGGCGGGAAAAAAAAGTTAGAAACAAAAAACGAATTATTTTGAAGCCAAAAATAAAAAAAGAAAAGAAAAATAAATTAAAATAACTTTAGCGACGACATGGTCGTCTCTAAAGAGTTCGGTCAAAAAGTTGAATTTGTGTTGGTCAAAAAGCAAATAGTTTTGTCATTTAGTGAGCATTAGAGACGACTAGCGGTCGTCTCAAAAGGGTTCCGTGTCATTTGCTTCTTTTTCTTGTAGTGTCTAGTTCATCTTCTCAAATCTTAACCTTAACCACTTATTATGTATTTTCGTTCGGATAAAATAAACACACTAACAAAATTAACCACTAATATCTACTCTTACCGGCTAAACCTTGCAACCATTGACTGCTATCATCCACCATGGAAACGCAATAAAATAAATAATTAGAATTGGCTATACAAAAAAAAAACACAAGCATCTTTAAATCTAGTACTTTTATGAAATTAGAAAATGAGAAAGAATGAGAAATAAAACTAATTTTCTTAAATTATTCTTAGGAATAAATCTGAACATTATGAACCGAAATGATTAAGGGATGTGATGATGGATGGATGCGAAAATTTTGTTGTGACGGATGTTTGTGGAGGTTGGCTGCGGCAATGGTAGCGTAGTTGGATGGTTGTGTCGTGATCATGGTGGTAACATAGTTGGATGGTTGTGACGTGATCATGGTGGGTGGTTGTGGTGGTACTAATGGTGAATGTCTGCGGTACATTGTACTGGTGATGGAAGGTTGCAGTGATAGTTACTTGATTATAAAGAGAATATTTAGGGTTTATGTTTGAGTTGATGAAGTGACTAAGGAAAGTAAGGAAGAAAATTAAAATAAATATTATGTAGTAATATTAATAATTAAAAATATATAAGTGATTGTCATTAGTTTGAATAAATAGGAAAAATAAATAAAATAGAAAAATTAACTTTCTAACTAATAAAGATAAGAATAAGGGTATATATGTTCATTCAAATCTAAAAGGATGACTAGCGATCAAAATCTATCTATCTTTATAACTAAGGGAGGAGACCCTTAATTATTTGTCAAATATATACACATGCCACATCATACAAATCCTATGTGTCATCACCATATAAAAAAAACTTGATGATGTGGATTTTCCTACACCCTTATTTCAAATAAGGTAATATTCAATTAAAATTTATATTATAACTATATACTTAATAAAATTAAGTTATATTATTCTAATTCAAAATAATGTGTCATATAATAACACTTATAACTTTTTATTATAGTCCAAACTCATGACATCCTTTAATCTATTTTTTCCTTCTAATTTTAATCTTTTAGTTTTTTCATCTTAATCTTAACTCTTATTCCTCTAACTTTCTATTTTTTTAAAAATAAATAAATAAACTTTTAGTAAATTATGAGAATGTACTTTTAATGTAATTATATCTTTCATTAAAGTTTTGTTAATTTGAAAATTTTTTATTATCATCTTACAGATTAAGGGAATTCAATTTCATTATTTAGTAAACTGAATACAAGCTTTATGGATAGGCAGATCAAGGTCATCATCTATTTTTTAAAGAATTTTTTTTCTTTTTTTTAATCTCACGAAACTTAATTACAATTCAGTATGCGAATGGTAAGACGTGTACTTCTAATAATAATATATTATTATTTTTCCCAAGACTATTAACGTACACATTATTTATCAATTGTTGCAAGGTTAACATATTATAACTATAGGAAACGGAAAAGTCACAATGACTAGACAATTTTTGTTAGCTAGAAAAATGTCAATTTATAACGTACACATCTTTTTTAACCTTCCCATTTTATTGATATATTGCGGGAAAAATATGATGTTATTAATTCATTTTTGAGGGGTTAAAGTTTATAAAGTATCACTAATACTGATAAAAAAAATTCTTTTTTATAATATGAATTTTCACTATTTCATATATAATTTTGACTTGTGATTCACATATTACGACATTTTATAATGTTAGCCCGTACATTGTTTTAACACTAGTTTTCTTAGAATTGATTTGTGATTTTTGACAAAAACACGGAGATTTGCTCAAAATTAAATAACTACTCTTTTTTAATTTTTTTTGGATTAACCCAAATTTATTACAAACATATTAATCTGATTACAAACTCGATCATCAAAACCAACATATCAAACAATGGCGGAAGGGAAGAAAAGACGAACATTTTTGAACATGGCGGACGTCCTCGATAGTGATGATGATGATGATGATGAAGAAGAAGCAGGTGAAGTAATCGAATCAGCTCCACCTCTGAGTGTTGGTCAAGAACGTGTTTATAACTCCACTGGCCTTAAAAAGAAACTCATCCACCCTGGTGTTGGTTTCCAAACCCCTGAATTTGGTGATGAACCCACAGGTATTATAAATTTCATATCTTTTTTATTTTTCTGATATGGGTTTTTGTGATTCATACTGGGTTTTCATTGTTTAAGTTGATTACCCCTTTTTTTTTAACTCATTCAGTGCATTATGTGGGGAGTTTGGTTGATGGGACTAAATTTATATCCACTAGAGATAGAGGGGAACCCTTCACCTTCAAGATTGGCCAAGGTTTTATTTATTTTATTGATAATATTTTTTTTTATATATAATTAGTGTGATTATGTTGATTTTCGATCGAATTTGTTGGCTATTTGAAATTATTAGGCCAGATATGTTCTGGGGTTGATGAGGCAGTGCTTACCATGAAGAAAGGGGAGATAGCATTGTTTACATTGCCACCCCATTTGGGATTTGGGGATGTGGGTATGGAGGGTGTCCCTCCGAATTCTGTTATTCAGTTTAAGGTGGAGCTCGTTTCATGGATCACAGTTGTCGATGTCTGCAAAGATGGTGGTATTCTTAAGAGAGTAGTAAAGAAGGGGGTACAAACAGGGATACCTGGTGATTTGGATGAGGTTAAAGGTAATTTGTTATACATTGTTTGCAAATTGAAATGGACAGTCGGTAATGATTCAAAATGGGTCATCTTTTTTGGTACCGGTTGAAATGGGTTGAGTTGGCATAAAATTCTTTTCAGGCTATAAATATTGAATTTTATTTATTACTTGCTATTTTAGATTTTTTGATAATAACTTTGTCAAATATTGTATCGAATATATATTAAGTGAACGATAAATCGATTGTGATATTTATCTTTGGAATAAAATAAGTTAGTTGGTAGTAAAAAAACGCACTATGGGTGACTTCAACCTGTTTGACCCATTAGAGAGATAACATAACCCGAATTGACCCATCACAAGTAAATGGGTTGAATTTGACCTATGCTAACAAGTGAAGCTGAGGTTCAGATCATGATCAGTGATGCTGGTGAATGCAGTGAGGTATGTAGTGACGCTGCTTGATGGTGTTACTATTGCTGAATCACCAGAAGAGGGTGTTGAGTTTTACTTGAAAGATGGTAAACAATCTCTTTATGCCATTATCTTACTTTTAATCTTAAGTATTTTTATGTAATCATACATTTTTTACCATGATGTCAATATGTATTTGGCTAACATTTGTCTTTGTGTTCTTCCTAGGTCATTTTTGTTCGGCACTACCAAAAGCGATCAAGACCATGACAAAAGAAGAGAAAGTTGATCTAATTGTTCAACCACAATGTAAGGCTTTGATAAAGATCAAAGTTAAGGTCATAACAGTTTGCTGTAGAATATTAACAAAGTCTTAATGCAGATGCCTTCGGTGAAGGGTTTACTTCGCTTCCCATTGGCCATTCTCTGATTCCACCAAATTCTGTGTTACGTGTTGATTTGGAATTGCTATCATTTAAACCTGTAGTTGATATAACAGATGATTCAAAGGTGGTAAAGAAAATACTAAAAGAGGGTGAAGGTGCTCTGACTGCAAATCAAGGTGCTTCCGTGACCAGTAAGTATAAATTACCTGATTACCAATTGTGCACATTGTGACTTTTCATCAATATTCATGTTTGGTGGAATTAAAAGGTCTATAGTATGAAACTTCATTAGGTTCCTTTTCTAATAAAACGTGACCTGTGCGAAGGTTAGATGCCCAAACGATACAGCATAATGAACCTCTGCGTCTTAATCTACTTTTTATTACATGAAAGGAAACTTTATGTAAAAGGAATGTACGTTCAGCCAATTTCTATTTTAAGCAACATAATCTCAAACTCAACATGTAAGAGCTGATTAGATTGCATCCCAAATCTATCTTATATTTGTTTTGTTGAATCTTTTTAGAGTTACTTTTATCTTTACTTTTAAAAAAAATTTATTTATTACTTTTATTACTTTTATTATTATTATCATCATTTATTATTTTTTTATTTTTCCCATTTTGTAGTCAGGTATAGAGCCATGCTAGAAGATGGAACTGTATATGAGAAAAAAGGTTATGATGGAGGGAATTCATTAAACTTCATTACGGATGAAGGTTAGTATGTGATATATTGATATGTCTTCTTTCAGATGGGTGCCACTTAGGTTATAAAGTACACTTAACATCTGTGGTTGCAGAACAAGTAATTGCTGGCTTAGACCGAGCAGTGGCAACAATGAAGAAAGGCGAGCAGGCAATATTGACCATCAGTCACGAATATGGATATGGAAGCGAAGAAGTCAAGCGTGATCTGGCTGTAATTCCTCCATTTTCTTCTTTAGTTTATGAAGTCGAAATGATTGATTTCATCAAGGTAACTTATCAGCAGATTAGCTCTTAGTTTGATGTTGATGATTATATATCATCAAAAGCTAATTAGCTCCAAATCACTTCATGTATTATGACTACTTATCCAGGAAAAAGCTCCATGGGAGATGGATAATCGTGAAAAAATTGAGGCAGCTGGGAAGAAGAAAGAAGAAGGAAATGCACTGTTTAAAAATGGTAACTATCAAAGAGCGGCTAAGCAGTATGGCAAGGTAAGATCATCAAAAGATGGCAATCTCAAGTTCTCAACCCAATTATACTTTCAATTCCAGATTTCCAGTTGTACTTGTATAATAATCGGTCAAATGGGTAGAACCAGTCAAAAGTAAGCTAATGTGTATTCAAATGCTTACAGCTCTTCTGAAAAAAATATTGTATTACCTCTTTGAGAATAGTTTTTCATCGTATTTAAAACGTTATTATCTTCAAAGTAAAAAAATGGACAAAAGATGTTATGTTATCCGCCCAACCTGAGCTGACAACTTTATTCCGAACCCACCCCCCCCATTTTACCACATTTATCTGAAGTGGTATAATTCAAATAAACAATAATTAGTAATGTGTACATCCTTCTATTTTAGGCAGTTGATTATGTTAATGAAGAAGGGCAATTTGGGGATGATGATAAAAAGGTTGTCAAGTCATTAAGAGTTTCATGTTGGTTAAATGGTGCAGCTTGTAGCCTTAAACTTAATGACTACCAGGATGCAATCAAACTATGTTCAATGGTAATCATCAAATCTTAAAGGTCAAGTCTCTTCTATGGAACTCTCAAATAAATGGTAATATTTATGGCATGATAAATTCCAACAGGTGCTGGACGTTGAGTTTTACAATGTGAAAGCGTTGTACAGACGAGCCCAAGCTTATATGGAAAGTTCTGATTTGCTACTTGCCGAGTTAGATATCAAAAAGGCGTTGGAGGTTGATCCACAGAATGGGTAAATAGTCACATTTTAATCTCTATACTAATTTTGTGGTTTGTAATTTGTCTTATTTTTCAGGGAGGTAAAATCAATTCAAAAGACTTTAAAGCAACGTCAAGCTGAGAGTAACAAAAGAGATGCAAAGCTTTATACAAATATGTTTGCACGAATGGCTGAAGATTGTTCCATTGGGACAAAGGTTGATACTTATCATCCACTTATATGCGAGTTGCCTGGTTATCAAAACAATAACTATATTATTCTAACGTTATCATTACTTTCTATATGTGGCAAGATGTGCGCGGGTTGGGTGATTGGTGTGTAGACCATATACATGTCGCAATTTGGGTTGTTCGTATCTCTCCCAGGGGTAAAATAGTCAGAAAGGGGTAAACATTTATCTCACATAAACTTTCCAAATCGCTATATTAAAAATAGTTTTCATTATATTGCAATCATATGTACCACATTATTTACTTATGAAACATAAATTTGGAATTTGCTAGTACTTAAAACTACCCATCCATTTTTATTTTGCCAGTTACCCAACCTGCTTGACCTGCCTATTTTGACACTCAAATGCCTTTGCTTGTATCACCTTTGCCATATGAGATTTCACATGTTCACTAATATTCGATGGGCTAATCTGGCAGAGACCAAAGCTTGAGAACACAGACAAGGATCAAAAAGATGGTGTTATAGCAGTGGAATTGGAAAAGGTTGCAGCAAGTCCGGCCTCTCCTGAAAGTGAATTGGCGGTCGATTCATGTTGAAAGTGATAACAACATAAAAAGAGGGGTCTGATTATAGCTAAAGTGTATGTGTTGTACATATAACAGTTGGTGTAATCTATTAGTCCTGCTGATGGATGGGTGGGCGGAGACACCAACAGCGTGGTGTATATCATGTTATGAATGAAGTCATTTGTAAATTTATGGATCTGAGAAAAAAATATTGGGTTCAAATATAGAGGCTCATTATTTCTAATGATGTTTAATATCTTTTCTACATATATTCCAATCTTATTTGGTCTACTGCTACAAATTGATAGTTCGATTGTTTCCTACTGAAAGAGTAATCCCCGTAGCATACTTTATTGACTGTATGTCTCCTACTCTAGCTACGTAAGAGGCATGACATGCCGTCGCTATTGGCAACATCGTACAGAACTATATGGTCATACATGTAGATCTATTAGGATGCAGTTAGTCGATTAGTATGATAGGGGCTCTTCAAGGTTATATTGTAAGATTCAGTGTTAGCCATGCTTTCCCCTGTTTGCTACTAAAACTTGCTAGAGTCATACTTCGCTGACGAGCAATCTTCAGATAGTATGTCATGTTTTACTGGTTAGGCGAAAGTATACCCCTCCAAGGAAAAACGATGCAGCCAAAACATGCTCGATCACAGTAGTCAAGTACGTACAAGAAATCTAGGATTACAATCCGATGTTCAGTTACGTAACTGTTACAGCAGGAGAGACTTGGGAAAGAATGATTGTTTTGATGGGCTGATTTTCAGCAAAACCATCTGCAGGCGACAAACCTCCTAACTGGTAAGAACTAATTACTGATTTTCGAGTTCTTGAAAGAGAAGCATGAAAGGAGCATACGAATGATTTGCTGGATTAAGAAATGGATAGGGATATGGTGCAATTGACTACATTTCCTAGTTTACAAAATACATATGGGAACTGCATGGTAAACTTTTATTTGTAAAATAGAATATATAAATAACTGGATAGGTCAGGGTCTTTGTTTGTAATATTTATGTGTTCTTCTCAAACTTCAATGTTTCTCATTAATGATGACTAGCTAGGTTCACGGAAATATATATAAAAAAACAAATATGAAATAACTTTTAAGTTCAATTTGTATGGAAATGCAGTCCATGTTCATCAAGTGTTTTCTAAATAAACAGATGGCTGTCACAAATATCACATTCATAGCCAAGTGAAATCTTCACACAAATCTACATCATGCATGATTTTTTTATTATCATCATCACCATTTCCTGTTATTGTTCTGCTGCAAAGTCAGCGTTGTCAACAGGGAGAGTGGTAGAGTATCTTCCAGGTTTCCAAGGACCCTTGCCTTTTCATCTTGAAACCGGGTACTATTTCCTTCACTCTTTATATCTCTTCTGTTTATGTTTAATGTTTAATTAGTTTCTGTGATTATATAATACCTTACGGAATAAAACATATGTGCTGTTAGCTGCAAATGAGGGACTGTTTGTGTTTACCGAACTTAGGTGATGTTACTTGCATATACGTTATAACTCATCGTGCATATGAAAATATAGTTATGTTGGAGTGGATGAGAATGAAGATGTTCAACTCTTTTATTACTTCACTCGATCGGAGTCAAATCCCGATCATGATCCCCTCTTGCTGTGGTTGACCGGTGGTCCTGGTTGTTCCTCCATTTCCGCCCTCCTCTACGAGATTGGTATTTTATTATATTATATATTTACTGATTACTGATGAAATAATTAAGATTCTTGAAGTTAGAAAACCCTGCATAAGTGCTTGCACCTGTCCTATTCCATATAGTTATTTTGGGTACGTTTGAAACAACTATGAACAATAACTATTTATATAGGTCCAATACAATTTGAGGCTGTGCCTTACAATGGAAGCTTGCCCACCTTGTTTTTGAATCCGAATTCATGGACCAAGGTCTCTTTCTGTCTCTCTGTATATATAGATGTATATCGTATCGTATATGTATATAAAATATAATTTATATAGTAAATAAATAGATAGATAGATGAATCATTATATTTTTTTAAACTTAGTATATGAGATTAAAATAACCCAAACTGGCCCATTGAGAATTGTATCCTTGGTAACACATTACCAGAATAAAAAAAGAAAATATATCTAAAAAATCCTAGTAGCTAGCTGACAAACTGAGGGGACAAACGTTAAAAAAGATTACAGCTTTTTTGGATCTCACTTATTTATATTATTTCTACACAAACATTGTTTAAATGTCACTATAAACTGTATATGGATCAATCAATGTGATTTGATAATGTGAGTACTGATGGTCTGCGAATTTGATTAAAACGCAGACAGCAAGCATAATTTACCTGGATATTCCTGTTGGTACCGGCTTCTCCTATGCAAGAACAACAAGTGCCTCTCATTCTACAGACTTACAGTTTTTTGACCAAGCCTACGAGTTTATGAGAAAGGTATAACTTTTAGAGACTTAGAGTGGCATTATATTACTGTATGAAGATTAAAATATGAATGTGTTGGTGTTTATGTTTTCAAGTTTCTTGATTATACTTATAAGCATTATTGTACAGTGGTTAGAAAGTCACCCGGAGTTCATTTCCAACCCATTTTACATAGCAGGAGATTCATATTCTGGAATCTCAGTTACAGTAATCACACAACTGATTTCAAATGGTAACACTTTAAAATTTAATTTTCTATAATTGTGATCACGCGCAATTCATTTTACCATAACGTGTCTTGCAATGTGCAGGAAATGAAGCTGGCAACAAGCCTTATATCAATCTGAAGGTGCAGCCGTTAACTAAAACATCTTGAATACCTATCTATATCATGACATAATTAGAATGATTGCTAACATACATTATACTGCAATCAGATTAATGGAAATAGTTTTTTGTACTACCAAAATATCGATTTGATGAAGGGAGCAATAATTTTTAACAGGGGTATGTGCTTGGCAATCCTGGGACTTTTCCAGAAGAACGAAATTACCATATCGAATTTGCTGATGGTATGGGACTTATTTCACATGAACTCTACAAGGTTGATCTCCTACCACTGTAGTAATCACTATACCTCAAATTAACTTACTTGTTTTAGCATCTAATGTTTGTCTATGTTTTTATAGTCGTTGCTCCACAGTTGTGATGGAGAGTATATGATGAATCCTAAAAACGCCGAATGTGATCAGAATCTTCGATTGTACCAAGAGGTTCAAATCTTTACTATATTAATCTGTCCTTTGGTAGTCAATAATTGATTCATTTCGTACAGAAGAAACAAAAAACATGAACTTTACAATATATTTGCAGTGCATAAATGGGATAGAAAAAGCCCAAATTTTGGAACCTTCATGTGATTATTATGATGATGTTACGTCAATCGAACTTCCAAGTCAGAAGCATCTTACACAGCATCATTCCGTTTCTTCAGTTTACTGTCGAGTATGTTTCAACATTATTGCTTATTCATTCCTTTCTAGTTCTAGTAACAAATATTATGAATCTAAGTTCATGTAGAAAAAATTGAAAGATTTTGGACAACAAACACATGTGATATAAAAGATGGTTTTTATGGGTGCAGACTGACGGATATATACTGGCTGATTACTGGCTTAATGATGCTGGTGTTAATGAAGCACTGCATACCCGGAAGGTATTTCTATATAGTTTTAGTCTTTAGGCGATAGTATATTGTAGTGTTGCTCACACATGCTACAAAAATACAGGGGACAATAGGAGAGTGGATAAGATGCAGCCTGGATTTAAACTTAACCGCAACACTTTTTGATGTCAGGGCGTATCATTTAAATCTCAGTCAAAAGAGTTACCGCTCACTCATCTACAGGTCCACTTCCTATACAACATGCATATATGCATCATCAAGATTTGATCTTTTGTAAAAGAATGACCGAACATTTATAATTTAACAGTGGTGATCATGATTTGCTTGTTCCTCACCACTCAACTCAAGCATGGATTAAAGAACTAAACTACACTGTCGTCGATAAATGGCGATCATGGAAGGTTCAGGGTCAAATTGCAGGGTAAGTTACACATGCTCCTCTTAGTGTAACGTAATCAAATGTACACTAATGCTGGTCTTTCTTTTTTATTTTTTTGGGACAGGTACACAGAGAGTTATTCGAATAGGATGACATTTGCAACTGTGAAGGCAAGGAATCTGAAAATTAATAAATTTATGTGTTGATCATGTATATATAATTTGTTATCTGAACTTGTTTTGTTATGGTGCAGGGTGGTGGGCACACAGCTCCTGAGTATAAGCCAGAAGAATGTTATGCCATGTTCAAGAGGTGGATATCTGATCAGCCATTATAAACATCATTGCATACTATCCGACAATGAATATTATGTCGAGATCCAACTAGATGTATTAGATTGTCTTATTTTACGAAAGATAGACTAATTGTAATCTTAACATATCGCGCTCATGTAAGATACACTTACTACTCCCTACTTTGAGAACATGTTGAACATTTTTTCATATACTTTTTCTTATTCACTGAAAGTATCAATATATCAATATATACTAAAATAATAGTATACAGGGTAGTAAATGGACATTTCATGGTTGCATACTTGCATTATTTTTTGTACTGGTGTCAGGTATCTTTTATTTTTTCCTGTTTTACTTTGTTACTAATTTAATTTAATTTAGTTTAGAAACTCAAAAAGACACTATAGTACAGCTATTATCACACATGCATATATTAAATTGTTCTGATTGGCCAAAGCCCATGTACAATGTTATCATCTCCTTTATCTTAATTATTAGTACTATTATATGTGATGCAACACTTTTCCATCACACAAGTCTTTATTCACTGTGACTTACTAACTCAATATCATGGACGGTTTTCTTTTCATAATCATCATCGCGATCACCATTTTCGATTTTCGTTCTGCGGCAAAGTCAACGTTGTCGACAGGGAGAGTAGTAGAGTATCTTCCAGGTTTCCAAGGACCTCTCCCCTTTCATCTCGAAACCGGGTAGGTTTGTTTAGTTCCTGTGATCACATACATGATAAGTGATGGGAAAAGATATATGTTGTCAGTGGCGGATCTAGAACATAATCTTACATGGTTCATTATTACCTTGACTCTTTATGGGGTTGCGGTGACAAAAAGATATATATAATATAAACGGGTCGGATCGTAATAACGAAGTCTAAAACATTTTCTTTAATACTATTACAAAAATATGAGTAAATTATTTAAATAGTCCCTGTGGTTTCGAGAATTCTCCACCGATCTCAAAAAGGTATTTAATAGTCTAATATTTAAAAGTTTTGTTCACCGGTAGTCCTTAAGTATCAAAAAGAAATTACTCCCTTCATCCCAAAATAATTATCACCCAACAAAAAATACGTACTTTTATAAAAATATAATCATAACTGTTTTATCTTTTTTTACTTTTTGCAGAATGACAGTATTACACTAAACAATTAATTACTGCTTATTTAAAAATTTGTAATAATAATTTCAATCAATGGTAATATGGTAATCATTATCAAAAATTCCCTATCTATATTTGAAAGTGGATAATTAATTTGGGACGTCCGTAAAAGGAAATGGACTATAATTTTGGGATGGATGGAGTATTTAAATAGTCTGTTTTTGGACTACCCATGAATAAAACTTTCAGATATTCAACTATTTACATACTTTTTCAAAAGTTGAAATGACCGGTGGAGAAATCTCAAAATCAGAGGGACGATTTAAGTAATTTACTCCAAAAATATTCATCAACTAAAATTGCAAAAGAATGAGCTAGTGAAGAGAGATTGAGCCAAAAGAATGAGAGTTAGAGGAGCCATCTCTATGTTTATGTTTTTGTCCATACATATTTGTTTTTCAATTTTTCAATTTATTAGATTAAAAAGTATGGGCCAAATAAAATGTTAAATTTGGGCTATTAATGGATCTAAATATGAAGGTAGGTTATCTGATATGGGTAACATGGTTCATTTGATAAAATAATTAAGCCTCTCTAAATAATTTTTGTATCTAACATGGGTCACTTGACCCATGTCATAAGCCGGTAAATCCGCCTCTGTGTGTTGTTAACGGCAAACTCGCCACTATTTGTGTTTATGTAGATAGGTTAAGTGTTTGAAATCTATTGTGTATATCGAAATTATCCAACTTTCGATTTATCGATTAGTGTTATATTGTATGGATGCCGCACATGGTAGCTTATTTGACACACCAGCCAAAGTGCATTCAAATAAAATCTAACGATCACGTAATAAAATTTTGGAAGTTAGATACACACAAAATATCAGTCATACTATGTTACATTGTTGTGCATATGGGGTTTCTATTTTTGTCTTTGTTACTGCTACATGTAATGTTATTTGTCATGCATCCTCAGCTCGTAACTTATTGTTATAACGCAATTTGTATATGATGTGTAGTTATGTGGGTGTGGATAAGAATCAGAATGTTCAGCTCTTTTACTATTTCATTCAATCAGAGTCAAATCCTGATCAAGATCCTATAATGCTTTGGTTGAGCGGTGGTCCTGGTTGTTCTTCGATATCCGGCCTCCTTTACGAGATTGGTATTTTAAGATATATTTCTTAATGTGCAGTCCTGTTATTAAATGTTGCTAAGACATTTGGGTTCTTAAAACGTAAGTATACGAAACAGGACCGATACAGTTTGAGGCTGTGCATTACAATGGAAGCTTGCCTAACCTGATCTTGTCACCCGATTCATGGACCAAGGTACTTCTTTTTTCCTTATGGTGTGTCTATTTGTGTATAATAAGCAAATACACTAAAACCAACTTGGTAGATCTTCGATCTATCTGGCCCATTTTCTTTGTACCTAGAAGTTTTTTTTATTCATCTGACATAACATACGCATAACCAAATAGGCATCATCACATCATGGCTGTTCTTGAGGACGAAATAAGCTGTCAGATTTTGAAACATCAAAATTAAGTTACTACCAAATAAACTTGAATTAGTAATGCCTCAAATTATACGTTTACTTTTATAGATGTAATTCGTAATACTAGAACTGGGCTTCTACAAACTAATAGAGGATCCCATGTCCGTCCTGAGTGGCGGACACAAAACAAGAACAATAAAGATTTAAATATACTTATTAAGTTCTCTAAAGATTTTCTTACTGTTTGCATCTCATTTGATAGTAATTAGGATCATTTGGACTGCCCTGAACTTGTTCACTAATGGTTTGTGAAATTTACTAAAGAGGTTAGTGTCTGGAAATGCATCCAACTTAATTGTGTTCAATGTTTATTGTGTGTATTCTACTTATGTTTGATCTTTTTAATGCATTCAATTTTCAAAACAGGTCTTTTAGTGTATTTTGTTGATTTGTCGCTTGTTTAAGATGCCACGTGGCATCCGGAAGGTTTGACACATCATCAAAACGTCTCCAAAATACACTAAAACACCTTTTTGAAAGTTGGATGCATTAAAAAGCTCAAACGTAAGTTGGGTACACACAATAGACATCGAGTACAAGTTAGATATACTCTTAGACACTAAACCCTTTATTAAAATGCAGATGGCAAGCATTATTTTCCTCGATATCCCTGTGGGTTCGGGTTTTTCTTATGCAAGAACTGCCCTAGCATCTAGTTCTACAGACATCCAATTATGTGACCAGGCTTATGAATTTATAACAAAGGTACAGTTATCAGCAAAGAGCTAAATTCACCCATAGCAGACCTCTAATTCTTTGCATGTTGGTTGACAATGCTTTTTAGCATATATTCTGCAGTGGTTCAAAACTCACCCAGAGTTCATTTCGAATCCATTTTATGTAGGAGGAGATTCATATTCTGGAAACCCAATCCCAATAATCACACAATTAATATCAGATGGTGAACTTTATCCCTTTTATATGCTTAACAGACATTTTTTTTTTCTTTATGCTCTTTTTAGCATCATGTTTATGTGACACCACATATTACAGAAAGCATATGGTTATATTCTGGCAAACTTGCATAAACATATAATGGTGCACTCATATTCACCGTTATATATGTCAATTGTGCAGGAAATGAAGCTGGTAAAGAGCCTTACATTAATCTTGTGGGGTCCCACAATAACACTTGTTGACACAAATGTATTGACACAAGCTAAGAATTCTTAACAAGCAGTTTACGGAATAACACTTGTCAAGTAGGAAGATTTATATGGATAAATTGTAAAGCAATTGAAAACAGATTTGTAAACAAGAAAGAACACAATTGATTCAATAGCCAAAAACCTCAATATTATTATTGAAATAATACAGATACACAAATGTATCAGGGTTACAAAGAAACCTTGAAGCTTGGTTACAACTTGACTAGAGACTTACAAATTACAAGTACTTAGATACACACAGATACTTAGACACACTTCTAACTATAACTCAAGTACAAACTTATAGACTAAACAACTAGTATAAAATCTATACAAAATCTACTTTTCTAAGACAAGTTTGCTAGGAAACACGTCTGCATTAAATGCATTACCATTCCTTGTCTGCAGCGTGCACTATTTCTCAAAAGCATGTCTGCAGTAGGTGTACTTGTGTTGCAGAGTTGGTAGAAAGCAGATCCACTAAGCAGCATTAACAAAAACATGAGCAGAACTAACTCTTTGAACTGGCAGAATAATCTTTGCAAATCTTGGCTCTTGGCAGAACTAACTTTGTAGATACTTGACAGAACTAACTTCAAATGACTAGCAGAACTAACTCTGGAAAACTTTATTTTCAATAAATGAACAGAGCTAACTTCCACCAGCAGAACTAAGTCTTCATTGCACCAGCAATACTAACTTTGAATAGACTAAACACTTAGAATAATTTAGCATTTGATATCCAGAAGAATTTAGCCCAACAATCTCCCCCTAAACTTGATCTTTCCCTGAGAAGATTCAAGTTTTCTACTTCAAGCTCTTCTCAAATTGTTTTCTGATCTCTGCAGCTCTTTTCTTTCTTATTTTCTCACTCTGAGCAGCATGTTTTTCAAGTGCTTTCTTGTAATATTGTTGAACTTCATGCACTAGAGAAGCAGCTGTATCCAGATCATCACATTTCATTGTAAGAGAGAGCATGGAGCTTAAATGCCCAACATTCCAAGGATATTCAGTACCAATGAAAAAGTAGGCAAACACTCCACTGTGTAACTGCACCAAATGTACTCCATTATGAGAATAGCAGTACCATGCCTTTACTCTTGACATATCCTTATAGAAATCATTCTCAGGATCCATCTCATACAGAATAGAGAGACTGTTGTAGACAATGTGCTCATCACTATGCTTTTGAGCATTTTGATATTTTCTAACTGCAATACTCCACATGTCATCTAAGTCATCTCTGGATAAATTCTTTATGCATCTGTAGAAGGACTGATATTTCTCCTCTGTGTTCCCTGCCCTCACAATCTTTAAACATTTTTTCATCTGCTCATCTGTTTCCCACACCCAATCAATAATAGGACAATGTACAGCAATGGGTACCTTAGGGTTCTCAACCTCAACCATAGATCTGATTTGTGTCCAATCAACCACCTCTTCCTCAGCAGGCTTTGTAGGCTCAGATGTAGAAGATACCACATCAGGTACTTCTGTTTCACTTTCATCTTTATCATTTCTGACAGCCATCCTTTTCCTCCTTTTGAGATGAAGGGTTTCTTTTGGAATTTTCTTTTTGAGAGCATCAAGATCTTCCTTTTCTTTTCTCTCCAATTCTACCCTTGCCTTTGCCATTTCTGCCTTTCTTTGTTGCAGTTCTTTCTCTGCAGCAGTTGAAATTTTAACCTTTAAAGCAACTGCACTTTTTGATTTCTCTTCTAGGGCTCTTTTTGTACTCTCTTCTATGTCCCTTTGAATTTTCAAGTAAATCCTTTCCAACTCATAGAAATCCATAGCCATAAGTTGTTTCAGAGTTCTCCCAGTTGTGTTCTTTACTACTCTGGCATATTGGTCTTTTAATTGCCTCTGAGTAGGTGCCCTTTTCCTCTTCTCTTCCATTCTCTTTTGGGCCTCATGCTTTCTCCTCTGCTCCAATATGTCCAAATACCATATTAGCCTCTGGTCAGGAGTGAACTCTTCCATTTGTGCATTGTGAGTTCCATCTGCTAATAGGTGATCAAAGAAAAGGCTCATCTGGGGTCATCATAATCTTAACATCATCCCCCATGTCTACTTCCACAAATCTGCTTCTACCCTCCTCATTAAACTGGGCTTGCAGATTCCTAGCAACCCTTTCACTTACAGCCTCTAGCTCCTTCATTTTTAAGGGTTTCACAGGTTCAACCATTTTCTCCTTACCTTTTCCCTTGGCCAAATCAATTTCTTTTTGCTTTAAGGCCTCATCCACAACAGTAGGTCTCACCTGTGAGAAGGGAATTTCCTTGATAGATATGCCAGTTGAGCTTGAAGACTAAACAATTGATTTGGTAATGAGGTGGTCACTAAGGAGAAGAGAGACCATATGGAAAGGGCTGCCACTACTGTTGCTACCTCACTAGGAGAACAGGACAGTGGTACTGGAACTAGGACCCAATCCATGGCAACACAGGATGTAGAGATGCCATTGGACTCCTCTATTGCTGAGGATCAAGTGAATATCAATATATCTAGTGGTCCCAGGTGCCAAGAAACCACAATGGGGGCTAGTGATGCTCAGACTAGGTCTGAGACATTAGCTAAATCTTCCAATGATCCATTAAAGGAGGGTAACACTTCTGGCAATGGTGAGGATAGCTTAACTTTAAAAGAATTGACGGTTATCTGTACAAAACTGTCAAAGGAAGTGGAGGATCAGAAGGCAGAAATTGTCAAATTGAGGGAGATGGTGGATCTATTGATGAAGGAGAGGGATGGATACAAAAGCATGGCTAAGAGTAAGTCCACTGGACTGAAAAGAATGCTTGTTGATGAGAGCACTAGTGATGAGGATAATGCAGATCAATTTGAGTTCACTGGTGCAGGGGAAACAGAAAAGGTAGACATATCTGAGGAACAGGCAAATTTAATTCTGGCCGAAGAAGAGCAGAAAAAGCAATATGAAAAGGATCTTGAAGATCTTGAAAAGCCTGCAGATGATGTGGTGGAAATTGATGAAAGCATTCATGATGATGTGAGTGTAGAGCAGCTAGGGAATGTTGTTGGTAGTCTGATTCTAGAAGTATTAGATGAAGATATATCTGAAGCTGCAAAGAAAAGTGCCAAAGATATGTCAGATAGTGCTGCTGGAGTTAGTACTGCTGGAAAATTGGCCTGTTCCTCAGATCATTGGAAAATTTGCCTGTTCCTCAGATCATTGGAAAATTTGCCTGTTCCTCAGATATGTCTACCTTTTCTGTTTCCCTGCACCAGTGAACTCAAATTGATCTGCATTATCCTCATCACTAGTGCTCTCATCAACAAGCATTCTTTTCAGTCCAGTGGACTTACTCTTAGCCATGCTTTTGTATCCATCCCTCTCCTTCATCAATAGATCCACCATCTCCCTCAATTTGACAATTTCTGCCTTCTGATCCTCCACTTCCTTTGACAGTTTTGTACAGATAACCGTCAATTCTTTTAAAGTTAAGCTATCCTCACCATTGCCAGAAGTGTTACCCTCCTTTAATGGATCATTGGAAGATTTAGCTAATGTCTCAGACCTAATCTGAGCATCACTAGCCCCCATTGTGGTTTCTTGGCACCTGGGACTACTAGATATATTGATATCCACTGGATCCTCAACAATAGAGGAGTCCAATGGCATCTCTACATCCTGTGTTGCCATAGATTGGGTCCTAGTTCCAGTACCACTGTCCTGTTCTCCTAGTGAGGTAGCAACAGTAGTGGCAGCCCTTTCCATATGGTCTCTCTTCTCCTTAGTGACCACCTCATTACCATTTTTGGACTTAGACACTTGAGGAAGATGAGCCTCAGTTGCCTGTTTCTTAGTCTTTTTGGCTTTAAGTTTGGTAAGCTTTGGGTCCCTTGTTCTTTTTGTTTTAGTAACTGTGCCACTTGGTTGAGAAGTAGTGGGAGTTTCTACTTTCTGTAGCACAGTGGAAGGCACATTCAACATATGATCTGTCAAATTGGTCACCTTCCCTGAAAATTCTTTCCCCTTGACCATTCCATTCCTCCTCATGTTAGAAAAAGTTTTCTTTGAAAGGTTTGAGAGGATTAATCTACCACCTTCCCTGGGTAGATCTTGGATTTCCTGGTCAAAAATGTGTTGTAAAAATCTTGGATACATTAAAAATTTGTCTGTTGGTTTCTCAAGATTATTTACCATTCCATTAAAAATTAATTTGGAAAAATTAAATTTCTCATTATTGGCAAGACGAATTAAAGCAGAAGCTATGTTACTGCTAAATTGCTCCCAAGATGTTTTCTTTTGAGAAATACAGTATTGTAGGGTATGGATTAAAAATTTCCATTGTGGAGAGAAGAGTTGTTTGTAATATGTTAATTTTTCTGTCCTCTCCCCCTCATACCCATACAACACTAGTTGGTCATGTATCTGAGAAGTAACATAACATTCCATACCATCTGCATCATCTAAGAGAAGATGAGCACGTATGGAAGCTTCAGTGATAATGATACATTTCTCATTTACTGTTGCCATTATATTTTTAACCCCATCTACTTCGGACACCACGACAGATGTCCAGAAGTCATTAATATGTGAAATAAAAATTGTGGGATTAACAGTAAGTGCAAACCTTAGAGAGGTGCACTTCAAGAAATCAATGATTTCATGGTAATCATCTGATCCTTGTGGCTTAAGAAGGAATCCACAGACGTTGTGTTGATCACCAGTGTCGAGTGTTTTGAAAGAAGAAGATGAAGATGCCATTTTTGAATGTTAGGTTTGAGAGGTTTTGGGAGGTTTTTGTGAAGGTAATTTCAATTTTCGATAAAAAGTGCAAGTGAATTGAAAAGGTGTAGTGTTTGGCAGATTAAATACCCTTTTAAAGTGAACAATACTTTCAAGCCCTAAAATAACACTAGCGGAGTTAAAGTTGGAAAAAGTTACTGGCGGAATTAACTTTAGCAGACTTAACTCTAGCAGAAGTAACTCTAGCAGAAGTAATTCTAGCAGAATTAAGTCTAGCAGAATTAACTTTAGCAGAATTAACTCCAGCAGAAGTAATTCTAGCAGAAGTAATTCCAACCTTTCTTCACACTTGGACAATTCCACGCACCCTTTTTATTAATAGTGCTAGCAGAACTAACTTATGCTAGCAGAATTAATTTTGTTGAAAATTGAGTTAGCAGAACTAACAACCTTTGAGCTTTTAATCTTGCACTGTTAGCTTAAGAATACAGTTGAACTAGCAGAATTAAATTGTATTAGCAGAACTAAATAAGATAATCACTATCTATACTAGCAGAACTAAGTCATGAAAGTATTAAATATTGAGAATCTTATAATATCTGCTATAACAAACTAAAGTATCAAGTGTAACCCCATGTGAAAAACATTTTAAAATTAGATAATAATTATAATGAGCTATTCATCATACCTATACCAGTAACCAAAAATGTAAACCTTCCAACATCAAATGCTTTTGTGAACAGATCTGCAAGTTGGTTATCCGTATGTATTTTAAAATTTTGAATTAATCTCTTCTCATTACAATCCCTAATGAAATGATATCTAATTTCAATATGTTTTGTTTTAGAATGCTTCACAGGGTTATTAATGATACTTATAGCAGCAGTATTATCAATATACATGGGAGTATTAAGAAAAGTCAAACCATAGTCTAGCATCTGATTTTGAATCCATAGGATTTGAGCACAGCAGCTTGATGCAGCAACATACTCTGCTTCTGCTGTTGATGTAGACACAGTGGTTTGCTTTTTGCATTGCCAAGATACTAGTCTATCTCCCAAGAATTGACATCCCCCTGAAGTTGACTTTCTGTCCAGATTGTTACCCCCATAATCACTGTCAGAATATGCTACCAAATTGAAAGAAGAATTCTTTGAATACCATAGGCCCAATTTTGGTTGACCTTTAGGTATTTAAAAATTCTCTTCACAGAATGAATATGAGACAACTTATGATTTGTTTGAAACCTTGCACACACACATACTGCAAACATGATATCTGGTCTACTGGATGTGAGATACATCAGTGAACCTATCATGGATCTAAAGAGATGTTCATCAACACTCTCCCCCTCAAGATCTGCAAGTAGTGATTTGTGTGTTTCCATTGGTGTGCTTGCAATCTTTGCATCATTGAGTTTAAACTTATCCAAGATGTCCTTAACATATTCATCCTGACTTATGAAGATTCCATCTACTTTCCGCTTCACTTGAAGACCCAAAAAGAAAGTCAATTCTCCCATTGAACTCATCTGGAATTTCTGATGCATAAGAGATTCAAATTCTTTGCACAAACTGTCCCTTGTTGAACCATGAATAATATCATCTACATAGATTTGCACTAGAAGGATATCACTTTCAATTCTTTTGATGAACAAGGTCTTATCTATAGCACCTCTTTTGAATCCATTATACAACAGATACACAGACAAAGTATCATACCAAGCTCTAGGAGCTTGATGCAGTCCATAAAGTGCTTTATCCAATCTAAGCACTTTATCTGGATGTTTAGGATCCTCAAACCCTGGTGGTTGGCATACATACACCTCTTCATCTATCTTTCCATTTAAGAATGCACTCTTTACATCCATCTGGTATACCTTAAAGTTCTTGAAAGAAGCATAAGCCAAGAACAATCTAATAGCCTCAATTCTTGCCACAGGTGCAAATACCTCATCATAATCAATTCCCTCTTCTTGTGTGTATCCCTGGACAACCAATCTAGCTTTGTTCTTAATCATTATTCCCCTCTCATCCTTTTTGTTTCTGTATACCCATTTGGTACCAATTGCTCGTTTTCCTTTGGGTAGATCCCTTAAAGTCCACACATTTTGAATTTTGAATTGAAGTAGCTCCTCTTGCATAGCTTCAACCCAGCTTGGATCTTTCAAAGCTTCAACTGCTTTCTTGGGCTCTATCTGTGACAGAAAAGAAGCAAACAAAGAGAAATTTGCATTTTCATCAAGAGTTTTAGATGACCTTCTTGTTTGCATAGGAGCATCAATTGCTCCAATGACATTGTCCAATGGCATGTAGCTTTTATGAGCTTGATACTGTGGACCAGTTGCCATCTCTATCCCAGATTCCAAATTGGTAAGATTCTGATCCAGATCTGTGTCTTCTTGAATCATTTGACCACTTGATTCTGACACTTCCATCCTTGATGATTGTTGCTCCTCCTGTGCACCTTCATTTGATGCTTCTTCGTGTTGAGAGCAATCTGGATTTGATGATGTATTTCCATCATCATATGCACCATTATCATCCAAGTTTGATGAAATGGGTTCTGAACTATGTTGTTGATCCGGGGTGGAAGATTCATGTACTGTAGGTGGGTCAGGTAGCCATGTTGGAAACAAAACAAATTATGGTGATTTGTTTGTTTGTTGACCTGCATTTGTACCTGCATTTACATTTGTACTTGTACATGCAATTGATGACTCATGCATATATCTAAAAGATTTGGTTAATGCATCAGTGTCAAACGAATGAGTTGGACCTTTTCCTAAAGCATTAGGTGTGTGTTCATTAAAAGTCAGATCTAAGGTCTCTTCCACAATTCTTGTTCTACTATTGAATACTCTGTATGCTTTTCCTTGAAAAGAGTAACCAACAAAGAATTCCTTATCAACTTTACTTTGAAACTTGCCTAATTGATCCTTGGTATTTAAGATAGTAACAGGACTTCCAAATGGTTTAAGAAAGCTAACCAAATATTTTCTATTTAAAAATAACTCATAAGGTCTCTTGTTGTGAGGCTTAACAACTAATACCCTGTTCTGGACATAACAAGCAGTGCTAATTGCTTCTGCCCAGAAGGTCATTGGTAGTTTAGCATCTGCTAACATGGTTCTAGCAGCCTCAATAAGTGTCCTATTTTTCCTTTCTGCTACTCCATTCTGTTGGGGAGTTCTAGGAACACTGTATTGTCTATCTATACCTTTTGATTCACAGAATTTATCCATCTCTTGATTTCTAAACTCTGTTCCATTGTCACTTCTAATGATTTTAAGCTTTCTGTTGGTTTGGTTTTCAATCTTAATGATGAATGACCTTAGTGTGTCTCCAGTCTCATCTTTGGTTCTAAGAAAGAATACCCAACTAAATCTGCTATAATCATCAGTAATCACTAGGCAATATGACTTCTTACCTATACTACTCACATTTGTTGGTCCAAATAAATCCATGTGCAGTAAATGTAAAGGTGAGTCAATAGAGTTCAGTGTCTTGGCCTTATAAGAGGATTTGTGTTGCTTGCCTTTTTGACATGCAACACAGTGGTCATCACATGAATATGTTTTCTCTGGTAAACCTCTGACAAGTTTTCCTTTAACAAGTTTGTTAATTGTTTTAAAATTCATGTGACACATCCTTCTATGCCAAAGGTCAGATTCATTGACAGTTGCTTTTGAAATGAGACAACTCAACTCAGGTTTAGGTACAAACTTAGCCAATTCACAGCTATACATGTTGTTCTTTCTGTGAATTTTCATTAAAATCATTTTAGGGTCAACAAATTTCTCAGAAAGAATACAGCATTCTGTGTCATTAAAGAACACTGGGTTCTTCTTCTCTGTTATATGGCTAACACTTAACAAATTGTACCTCAGTTGTTCAACAAAGTATACATCATTGAAGCTCATCTTGTCACTGTTGACATTTCCCATTCCTGTAATCCTTCCTCCTCTAGGATTACCTCCAAAAGCAACAGGACCTCCATCAATAACTTTGAAGTCTTCCAGTCTGCTTCTATCTCCTGTCATGTGCCTAGAGCATCCACTATCAATATGCCATAAGATCTTCTTCTTGCTCTGCACATACAAATGACAAAAGATCAGTTTCTCTTGGGAACCCAAACCAATTTGGTTGTGGGTGTCCCTTTCTGATCAACAGCATCAACTCTTTTGAAGGTAATTGATGCTGGTGACAGTTCAGTTGATTTCCAAACCCAACTAATATTTGACTTGACAGCATTAAGTGGCCGGCAGAATTAACTTCTGAACCACTTAAATTTTGCCTGGCAGAACTAAATTTGGTTAACTTTCGCTTAGCAGAATTAACCTTGTAGTTTTGCTTGGCAGAATTAAAATTTGTCTTTGTCATTTTAGTTCTGTTGGCCTTATTCTGGGTCAACACTCCTGCACTTACTTTTGGTGCAGCAGAGTTAACTTTTGCCTTTGACTTTTTGACTATACTGGCAGAATTAACTTTTGTTTTGAAATTTTGGTGGTTAATTCTGTCAGTAGTAGTCCATGATGATTGTTTAACCCGTTGAGGTTTTGGGTTATAATAACAATCTTTTTGAAGATGATTGAATCTTCCACAGATAAAACAAGCTTTCTCATCAACCCTTTTGAAATTAGATCCAAGCTTTTGAGAAACCATTTGATTCCAATTTCTTTGGTTTCCTCTTGAATCTTTCTTTGATTTTAAAGATGGTGATGAGTTAGCAGAACAATTACACTTAGTACATTTAACAACAACAATTTTATCATTTTGTGGTGTGTTAACAGATGTACTAGCACCCTTCTTTTTCAGATTATTCAAGTTCATCCTAGCCTTTTCTTGAAACAGTTTCTTACCCTCTGTCAGTTTCTTAGCTTTTAACTTAGATACTAGCCCAGTAACAGAAGTAGGTTTTGGATGAACTTTTTCATCTTCCTTTGATTCATCCTCATCATCTGAAATCCACTCAGATATCTTAACCTTTTCCAGATCAATTGCATTTTCATTCAATGCAGCAGTAGGATCTGCTTGTTTAACCTCTTCTACCATTTTCTCCTTAAGCTTACTTATGTCTAAGTCAGTTTTAGGAGGCATGTAGGTGTGATTGTGAGGTGGAGGCACACTGTTAAGATTATAACCTAAGCCAGTTTTAATCTTATCATGAATTTGGTTCTTTATCAGATTTTGAACACTCTTAGAAGCATTCTCTAGCTCAACCACTGTAAGTTTGATACTTTCTTTCTCAGCAGTGACTTTAGCTAGTTTCTTAATTAACTCATCAACCTTATTCTGCAACATATCTTTTTCAAATTGAGCATACTTAAGATCATAATCATATTGTTCTTCATTTTTCTTGTATGCTTTAATTTGTTTTTCTAGATCTTCTATTGCTAAGGTTGTGTGTTGGCTTCTAATGTCTCAGTCCCTAAGTTCTTTGCAAATATTAGCATTATAATCCCTGTAATGTTTAACAGTTTTCTTACATACACTAGAACATAATTTTGCTTGTACCTCATAGGGGACTTCATCTGATGTGCTTTCCTCTCCAACAGCCATCAAGGCATGATTCTGTGGTTCCATTTCTGCTTCCATCTTGTGATACAAGAGCATTTGGTGTAGACTCTTGAACAGCAATGGTCCTTTTCTGTGATCCATTGTAAGCAGCATTATAACCCCCAGATCTTTGTTCACTCACTTCCTGCCTAGGAGCTCTGCATTTTCTGGAAAAATGACCCAACTTGTGGCAGTTATAGCATTCCACCTTGCTTTTATCAAACCCCACATTATCATCTCTCTTTCCTGCAAAGTTGTTCCTTCCTGTTCTTTGCAAGAACCTTTTCATCCTCATGGTAATCATATCCATTTGCCACTTGATGTCCATCTCCTCCAGATCATCAGGATTCACCTGTTCTAACTCTTCATTAGTCAGTGAAGAGTTCACATGACTAGCAAAGAATGCCTCTACTACTTGATCTGTAAACTTTTCTTGTGCTACAGATGATGAACTGGATCCTACACCTTTCACAGTAGATACAGATCCATAACATTTTGAATTTGCTTTAGCTCTCCCCATGGACATAAATGCAGCATTCTGTGAGCTCTGTGCTTCACCAACAGTCTGCTTCCTGCTTTTCACTTTAGGCTCAAAAGCTATAAGATCATTATATAGATCATTTAGCTCTTTATCATCCAAATCACTCCTTTGTCTCAGACCTACAATATATATAGTCCATTCTTCACCTAAAGATCTTAAAAACTTCCTATTAAGATCATCCTTGTCTATGACAACTTTGTGATTCTTTAGCTCACCAACTAGCTTTCTGTATCTGTTGAAAACTTGAGTCAAGGTTTCAGATTTAACAGAACTAAAGTTCTCAAACTGTTGTTTGAGCATTGACCTCTTGTTCTTCTTGGTGCTCTCATTCCCTGCAAATCTTTTGTCTAGCTCCTCCATAAGCACCTTAGCATCATCAACCTGCTCAAACTCACTTTAATACTCATTAGGAATGGAAAGTAACAAAGTTCTTAGAGCTTTAAGTTCAGTAGCTCTTTCCCTTCTTTCTTGTTCAGTTGTTGGTGTACCCCTTGGCAGCCTTACAACATTTGCATCAGTTTTGTACTTGGGACCATTTTCCACAATGTCCCATAACTGATAGTCTGTAAGCAACATGTGTTGCTTAATTCTATTTCTCCACATGTTATATTCATCTGGTCTAAGAATAGGAATTCTAGACACTTGAACACCTTATACAAATTCTGATGCCATTTTAATACAATCAAGCTTAAGATGAACTAAACCTTAAATGATCACAGCTCTTTACCAGATCTTCCTGAATTCAAAGCTTACACAAGCTCTGATACCAATTGTGGGGTCCCACAATAATACTTGTTGACACAAATGTATTGACACAAGCTAAGAATTCTTAACAAGCAGTTTGCGGAATAACACTTGTCAAGGAGGAAGATTTATGTGGATAACTTGTAAAGCAATTGAAAACAGATTTGTAAACAAGAAAGAACACAATTGATTCAATAGCCAAAAACCTCAATATTATTATTGAAATAATACAGATACACAAATGTATCAGGGTTACAAAGAAACCTTGAAGCTTGGTTACAACTTGACTAGAGACTTACAAATTACAAGTACTTAGATACACACAGATACTTAGACACACTTCTAACTATAACTCAAGTACAAACTTATAGACTAAACAACTTGTATAAAATCTATACAAAATCTACTTTTCTAAGACAAGTTTTCTAGGAAACACGCCTGCATTAAATGCATTACCATTCCTTGTCTGCAGCGTGCACTATTTCTCAAAAGCATGTCTGCAGTAGGTGTACTTGTGTTGCAGAGTTGGTAGAAAGCAGATCCACTAAGCAGCATTAACAAAAACATGAGCAGAACTAACTCTTTGAACTGGCAGAACTAATCTTTGCAAATCTTGGCTCTTGGCAGAACTAATTTTGTAGATACTTGGCAGAACTAACTTCAAATGACTAGCAGAACTAACTCTGGAAAACTTTGTTTTCAATAAATGAACAGAGCTAACTTCCACCAGCAGAACTAAGTCTTCATTGCACCAGCAGTACTAACTTTGAATAGACTAAACACTTAGAATAATTTAGCATTTGATATCCAGAAGAATTTAGCCCAACAAATCTAAAGGTCTTCATTCCTCTTCGCTAAATTACTATCATTAAGTACACATATACTCGGTGATATGATTCATGAGTCAATTTGATGAACAAAATAATCGGGTCCTACAGGGGTATGTGCTTGGCAACCCTATGACTTTTTCGTACGAAGATAATTACAAGATTCGTTTTGCTAATGGTATGGGACTTATTTCAGATGAGCTTTACAAGGTTTGTTCTGGCCCTTTCACTTTAAGTCACCACCTATATTAGCAACTAATGTTAATAATCGTCAATGTCCTTACAGTCGTTGTTCCACAATTGTCGTGGAGAGTATCGTTCAGACTATATAAGTCCTAACAATGTAGGATGTCTTCAAAATCTTGAGTTGTACGAAGAGGTACTAAACTTTATTCCAATTGACTTTATAAACAATTGCTTTTTGCTTCATCTTGATGCAAGAGTGAGTAAAAGTATAAACTTGTATTTCGTTTTTGTAGTGCATAGATGGAATTGAAACATCACATGTTTTGGAACCTTACTGTGGTGAGCTTGTTTCGCCAATAAAACTACCCAGTCAGACGCCACTTAAAGAACAACGTTCTTCTATTTCTTTTTACTGCAGAGTAAGTCTTGACCAACTACCACCCATAGTAATGGTCGAACACATACCACTTAAAATGAAACAAACTTATAAGATAATTACTTTCTTTCACGGTGCCTATCTCGATATATCAGATTCAAAATAAGGTCTGTGTGTGCAGATTGATGGATATAAACTGGTTTATTACTGGATTGCTGATGCCAGTGTCAGAGAAGCACTACATATTCGTGAGGTAATCCTGTATACCTTAAGGAGCAAGACGCGATTAAAAAAAAAAATTAAAAAATTTCACTTTTTTTACAAATACATTTCTCATATGTGCTACAAAAGTATAGGGGACGATAGGAGAGTGGATAAGATGCAGCTTGGATTTAAAGTTCACTAGAACAATCGAAGATGTTAGACCATATCATATGAACCTAAGCGATAAGGGTTACCGCTCTCTCGTTTACAGGTCCTCTTCATTTTATACGACAGAAATTTGATCTTCTTTTAAAGTCTACAATGTTACTACTAAACTTAAAATATTCAACGCAGCGGTGATCATGATATGATTATCCCTCACCAGTCAACTCAGGCATGGGTAAAAGACCTAAACTACTCTGTCATCGATCAATGGCGATCATGGAAGCTTCATGGTCAAATCGCAGGGTAATTAACAAACGTCAGCTCATAATCAAAGCACAATTTAGCCAAACTTATATTTAACCTTTTTTTTACAGGTACACGGAGAATTATTCGAATAAGATGACATACGCCACCGTGAAGGCAAGGAGTCTCGAGTTCTTAGTGTTATTTTTTATACTAACACTAAGAATAAATGTTGTTGATTGATATAGTTATGTTATGGTGCAGGGTGGTGGGCACACAGCTCCTGAGTACAAACCTGAAGAATGTTATGCCATGTTCAACAGATGGATATCTCATCAAGCATTATAACCATCCATCATTGACTTAATTTGCGTCTTATATTATTATCAGATGCATGATAATAAACTAAACGATTTGGGATTCAGTAACATAGAAGGTTCTTAATATGATAGATTCCACTTGTTGCTGATGCCATATTGGAAAATTACCACCACATTTTGATGTAATGCAAATTGAAATAATAAATTAAACCTGTTGATTCTTTGGAATACCAAGAAAAATCTCTTCCAAAACACGTTGATTCACAAAGAATGTCGTGGATTGGTATGCTTTGATTCATAAAATTGAAAGCAAAATCAAATTTCTTGGAAATAAAAATTGAATCTCAAACAATGTCACGTGAACCCTAAATAACAACCAGAAATTTAAATGGGCCTAAAAAACATATAGGGCCGAACATAAAGCCCAAAATAAAAGTCCAAATTTAACAGAAAATTTATAGAATGTGTCGTATTTTCCACACGGAGCCTTTTTGGGCTTCGAGCATGGGCTTAACCACCTACGGCTATTAACGGCTTGGTGGGTCTCGAACTGAGTTTCGATTCGCCTACTTGTGAGCCTGAAACGGAGCCCTGTAGATCAAGTTATGTCATTTTCTGTGGAGCCCCATTTATTAGACGGTCATGAGTCCATGAACACAATGGCCCTTTCTTCTCCAGTTTGGCCTCCATCATATTTTGATTTATTTTTTCCTGATTTACTTTTTCTATTTTTTTAACAGTGGTTTCATATGTTATGCACAAGCCGATTTGGCGAGTTTAGAGAGGGGTCAAAAATGTTCGAATCCGAAAATCTAACCTGAGTTTAATCGGTTTCAGTTAAAACGGATTGGACTATTTGGTTAATAAAGTCCAAATAAACCGAATATGAGTAACCAAAATTTCATTCGGATTGAATTGCAGATAAATAAATTTGAATTCGGTTGATCCATATAACTCGAAGAAAGTACTAACTATAGAAATATAATTTTATATATATGTTATGTATGATTTGTATGAGTATATCTACGTACAATCAACATATACATCATTTATAATAATTTGGATAAAAACACAATATCCGAACCCAAACCAATCCAAATCGAATCCGAATAACCCGAAACCAAATAATCTGAATCTCATTCTGTATATTTTAGGGATAAATTATAAACTTGAAAAATCCGAATATCCCGATCCGAATAACTCGAAACCTGAATAGCTTATCCGAACAACATCCTAGATGGAGGGGTAAATGCTCTCAGCAAATTTGAAATATATTGTCAAGGAATAATTTACATTTTATTTTTATTTTTTACATCTAAAAAGGGTGAAAAATAACAACATCCCTAGATCGGGATATTCAGTTAAATTTTACCGTTCTGAGTCAAGGAAGTATACGTATTTTGTGGAGTATCAAAGATCTAATGATATTATACTATTTGTACAAAATTCATTTACCCTCAAACTTTAATAACTTACAAACGCTAAATTGAAAAATTATGAAAAGTGCACCATAAAATTCAGCGTTTTCTCCTCTTCGATTTACCGTCTTTCAAGGGATACTTTCGAAGAGTATTTTTTGGCGAAACCCCAAACCCCCAACCCTAAAACCTAAACCCTAACCCCTAAACCTCAAACCCTAAACCATAAACGCAACACTTTAACACATGTGTTAGTAAATGTGAAACCCACAAAAAAAAGATGAAAAAAACAAAACTCATCGAAAGTATGCCTCGAGGGACGTCAAATCGTAGAGGAGAAAACGCTGAATTTAATGGTGCAGTTTTCATAATTTTTCGATTTGTCGTTTGTGAGATAATTGATGTTGGGGGTAAATGGGTTTTGTACATGTGAAACATTCTCTTTGTACACATGACACAATATCATTGGTTCCTTCATTCTCACATAAATTTCTATTCTCATTTGAACCCCACTCTATGAACTTATACAAACTCATATTTTTTTAACAAAGATTTTGAGTTAAAAACAAAGTTAGACCACACTCATCCATGACTAAAACTAATTGTACTAACTGAATCACGTCAGTTTTTTTAAAAATTGACTGAAATTGATGGATCCATGCCATCAGTGATACCACCACTATAATTTTTGAGTCTTACACTTACTAATTTACATTTATTTTTAAACACTATTAAAATAACTATTAAGCTGGTCCCACGCAAAAAACCACCCGAACGTCAGAATTCTGACGGAAGGAACTGAATGAAACCTACCGACGGCCCGTGCAATCGGTGTCGGCTTCGTCGGTTTCAACCGACGGCCGACTGACTATACCGATGGGAATGGTATTAGAAATTTAGAACACCTAAAATTAATTTAACTACGAATAAATACGGAGTAAAATTAATACTCACTCCGTCCCAATTTCATTGTCCCTAGACAAGACAAAAAATACGCAGTTTAAGAAAACATAATCATCTCTCTTACTTTTTGGTAAGATGACAATTTTCCCTCTAATTTTTACCTAATTTTTTGTCTTGCATATATACACTAGGGGTAAAATAAAGTTTATCTCGTTATTCTTATCTATTTATGAAAGTGGACAATAGAATTGGAACATCCATAAAATAAATATTGGACAGGGAGTACAAATAAATACATGGACATCCTGTATATTAAAGTATTGTACGGAGTAAAGATAGCCGGGGTAAGGGGTGGCAAGAGTTGGCAGAGTTGGTAAGTTATAGTTATAGACGATACATATCGGAACCATGTCCCATCTTGAGTAGTTGAGTGGAAGAGAATGGGACTGATGGAGTACGCCTCACATATTCTACCCTCTTGTCATCTGTCTTTCTAATTATCTTACTCTTTACTTATTTCTATTTTTATTGTAACTATAACATGCAAGTCTTTTTTCCCTCCTTGATCCTTTCTACGTTAATGGGTTTCTCTTAATCCGTACTGCACAGAATGTTCATTTCTATACGAAAAAACTGTATATAAATTACTCATATATAATATGTGAAGTGAACTACTCCATCTGTAATATCTTGTGGTACTTACAGAAAAGATTAAAACAAAAACACACACACAAACATACTCTCACTTACACTATATGTAAATATGTAGAGGGGGGCTAAGGGGGCAGCTGCCCCTCTAAGATTCTCAAATCTAATAATTAATTTTTATAATGGTATTTATTATAGTTTTAACCCCCCCTCCAAGTTGAAGAAACAAACAAAATTTTTTTTGCCCCCTTCCCAATTAATAAATCCTAAATCCGCCCATAACTATAATTAATTATTGTTCAATATCGGATCATTTGGTGCCTTTACGGTCTAACATTTTATTTAACTATAGTTATTGGTTGAAATGTATCTATATCTATATTTGAATTAAAATATAGATATATTACAAAATGACCGATTAGACATAGCTTAAGTGGTATCGTCACTGCAAACGTCTAAACCTCACATATATGACCGATATATCAGGCATTTGAATCCATACCTTAGTATATGTGGGTGATTTATGAACATTTAATTTATCCAGTATTAATACTCCTTACGGGTGAACCGGACGTGTAATGTTGAAATATGGTATTGGGGTCGGGATTAAAACGGTGAGGGCTCCAGGAATTTACATTATGGGGGCTAAATAGCGAAGTATATTATAAACGAAAAGATCGCAAACATAACGTAAAACGTCATGAAAACGATAGCAAAACCACTTATATGCAAGGATAGTATTAAGAAACAATGGTTTAACTCTAGGCAACATTAAGATCCATAATATTTATCAAAATTTGCCCTAAGCAAGTCAAATACTACCTATAAAGCTTAAAAACTAGACAAACAACCTAAAAACGGTAGAATAAACAAAAATTATGTCTGAAAACTAGCTAAACTAAGGGGTCTTTTGTTTTTTCTGAATATTAAAAGCTGAATTTGAAAACCAGTTGTGAATAATAAGAGCTAGCAGCTGAAATCTGAATACATAATATTAAGATTGTTTGATATATAAAAAGTGCAAACATTTAAATACACATGTTTAACCATTTTATTGTGTGATACAAATTGCATAAATACGAGATTGAGTTACAAACGACTCCAACAAAAAGAAAAATTACAAGAGGTTCCAGATGCAAGGTTTTAGATAGTTAGGAAAAAAATTATCAATTAGAAGTTTCAAGCAATTGTAAATAGCTTACTGAATAAGGGGGTTTTCAGCTAGATTAAAACTTAATTAGGAAAAACTATCCAAACATCTTAATGGTCTTTAGCTTATTGAATGATACAACTACCATTTTTTAAGACATAATAAGTTCAAACAAAAGACCCCTACGCCAAAGTGCTTAAAAGCAACCTAAACAACATTAAATCACTAATTAAGTAGCGAAAAAGAACATAACTAGTGTTTCATGATACCAACTTGATTTATCAAATCCGCAATCAAAATCGAAATTTTATATTACAACTTACACAAAATTATGCCTTAATAGCAAGTATAACTACAAATTCATAATTATTTGAATAAACGAAATAGAAATTAGGGTTTATAGCCAAATTAAAGATTTAGATAACCTGTTTCATGGAGGGTGGTATTAAAAATTTTTGGAAAAATGTGAGTTTAAAAGAGATGGTGACTATGATGAGCCAAAAGAAAAGAAAGTAAGGGTGCATTTAGTTGAAGAAAAGTGTACTACTTTTCCTGGAAATTTTTTTAAGAAAAGTGAAAAGTTAGAAAACGCGTTCAAAATAAGTATTTTCCGAAAAAGTTTTTCAAGAAAATGGAAAACTCATTTTTCCATTATATAACTTAAAGTTGGAAAACTCATTTTTCAAGTTTTCTACATTTTTCCTTTATACATCTCCCTCCCTTTTTCTAAAATTTTCCAAATACCTTCTCCTAACATCATTTTTCCAAAATGGAAAATACACAACTTTTGAACAAATTGTCTAAATTTTCAACACTTTTCTTGAAAACAAAAACTTTTTTCATTTCTTAGAAAATTGGAGATGAAAAAGTATGGAAAATTTTCCTCAACTAAACGCAACCTAAACTAACATGAGTATAGATTGATATATCTTTTGAGATTATCAATTTTTGATATCATTAAATACGATATGTTGGGAGTTCTGATACTTAGCTTAGCTTAAAAATACATACATTAAATTTGTTATAGCTATGGAGGTTATATGTTTTAAATGTACTACATGTTGGAATAGTGTCCAATATCATAATTAATTGGTAAGTACATCATTAAAAGTGGAGTCCTTTTTGGGTCGCCCTCAATGAACAGTAAGAGAAATAAATGGAGAGATAATATTAATTGAAATTAATATTACATTTAGTTTGTTAATTGAATATTACTTGAAACTAAAAGAAAAAGGGAGAGAATTCTGGAAAATCAATCCATACGTCGTATGGAACTTCCATACGCCGTATGGATGAAATAGGGCAAAGGCGGTGGAACGATCAAGGAGCACTATGGAGAAATAATCCATACGCCATATGGAACTTCCATACGCCGTATGGATGAAAAACATGTTGTCCCACATCGGCTGGGATATGAATCCCATGCTCTCCTCTTCCCCTATAAATAGGGGCCTACCCCTTAGGTTTTCCTTGTACTTTTGAATTGAATTGTTTTCAATCCTTTTTCTCTCTTTCTTATTCCTGCTCCTTGTAAGAGTTTTGCGGCCTTGAGTCGTGACCTTAGGAGACTTGGGAATTCTCTTTGTTCGTGGGAGTGAGCCATTAGAGGTGTTCTAGTTTGGGCACTCGCCACCAAGCAAGAAGGTTTTGCTAGTTCGTCTACGAGTGAGAAATTGGTTTTCTGAAAGGTTAGTAATTTCTTATTTATTTTATTTATTTTATTGCTTTTATTTATTCAAGTTAAGATCTCTTAGGGTTTAGTTTCCTAATTGCCCTAGATTAATTATTTTGTTATAATTCCGCTGCATATATTAATCTAGTTAGGGAATAGAAAACCCAACAGTGATATCAGAGCTTTAGCTTGATAAATACTAGCATTTAATTATCTGCAATAGTATGTAGGTAAAGATAAATTGGAAATGAAATTGTCTAGATTGGTAAAATGAATTGACATTTTAGACCCTATATTTTGAAATATTTAAAATATACCCCTAAATTTAAAATGTTTTAAAATAGAACCGTAGACTTTAAGAGTTTAAAGAGAGACATTACATATATTATGAGCTATAAGTATATGTATCATTAAAATTAAATACATCGTCAGTCAATTGATGAATTAGCTCACTCATAGTGAACAAACTATAAGAGATGTATTCTCTGCTTCTTTGTGCGTTCAATGGAGCTGCCAAGGACTTTGAAAGGATGATGTTAAGATCAAAAGTATGACCTAAAAGTACTAAAACAAAATCCCGTTCTATATACTTAAAATGTGAATAGTATGCTAACCCATGAAAATCGCACATCTTTCGTATGGTCTGTTAATGGAGCGTGTGTGGTTTACCGGCATATTAATATGAGAACATATTGAGAGGTGATGTGGAACTCGTGATTCTCGAGCGTACTCGGGCCGGGGACCACGCGAGTTTTGCATGGTTAAATTCACTATCTTGTTCATGATCCTCGGCATACCAGTCATGAATAGTAGATGAGCATATCCGAGATTAACATGTCATTGATAAGAATCAATGAATCTCAAAAGAACTAGGAGTTTCATAGAGAATGAAATTGACAAAGGAATTGTCTACCTAAAATAAATTCGCAATATGATTACGGCAAACCTTTTCATAAAACGAATCTAAAATATGGATCATGTCCTTAATTTTGTAATTGGGTAATTAATTAAGGAATATTCAAACTAACTAAAACTGTTTATCCTATAGATGTCTTCTACAAATGGTAATAATCCTTCCGTCCCCAATTCCGCACACAACTCGAACTTCTCACTTCTCTCAGTTCTTGGAAGGGAAAGACTGACTGGTCCAAACTATATGGATTGGATGCGTAACCTAAGGTTTACCTTGAGGTACGAGAACAAGGAGTATGTTCTCGATGAGCAGATTCCCATGATCGATGAAAGTTCAACCCAAGAGGAGATTGAGGCACACAGGAAATATTATGATGATGCGAATAAAGTGTCTTGTATCATGGCATCCTCCATGAGCCTCGAGTTGCAAAAGACTTTTGAGAATACTTGGGCTTATGAAATGAACCACCAGCTTAAGGAAATGTTCCAGGCAAAGGCGAGCAAAGAACGCCTTGGTGTGGTTAAGTCACTCATGGCTTGCAAACCCAAACCTGGAGCATCTATATGTGCTTTCATCTTGGAGATGAAAGGGTACTTTGATAGGTTGGAATCATTGAATATGATGTTTGACATAGAGTTTTCCATTGCCATAATTTTGTCATGTCTGCCAGCTGTCTACAATCAGTTTGTAATATCATATCAGATGAATATGAATGAGAGAGAAGGCTCAATAATGGAACTCCATAATTTGCTACAAACCGCTGAGCAAGGAATCAAAAAGGATGATGTGTCCTCTAGCTCAGCAGCTCCTGTGTTAGCAATTGGTCAAACTGCAAAGAAAAGAAAGAGGTCAAATTGGAAAGCAAAGACTACAAATGGAAAGTGCAATCGTGGGTCCAAAAGAAAGACTGATTCTGATATTGCACCAGTGAATGATCCAAAGGAAGCAGTGTGTTTTTATTGCAACACTAAGGGGCACTGGAAACGTAGCTGCCCGAAATACCTGAAAGACCTTGAGGATGGAAAGGTCGAAAAGAGTGTTCACTCAGGTATGTTCATGATCGAACTCCATTATACTACAACTTCTAATTCGTGGATTCTGGATACAGGGTGTGGTACTCACATTTGCACTTTATTGCAGGGTCTAAAGGAAAGTAGAAAGTTGAAGCATGGAGAGCTTAATCTAGTCATGGGAAACCGAGGAATCGCGCCTGTTTCCGAGATTGGAAAGTATGAGCTCGTGCTGAATTCTGGAGTTAGGATAGATTTGAATAATTGCTGTTATTCGTCAGAAATGACTAGAAACATTATTTCATTTTATGATTTGTTTAAGGATGGTTATCGATTTTCATTTGATAATGAGAATGGTGATATTTTGGTTTATTTAAATGGTTGTTTTATTTTCAAAGCTTCTCCTTACAATGGCATATATGAAAATGTTGAATGTGTTAGCAATTTGATTTTAAATATTGATTCGTCTAATGAGCTTGATAAATTCAAATTGTGGCATTATCGTCTTGGGCACGTAAACAAGAAACACATCGGCCAACTCCAAAAGGATGGGTGTTGGAATCATTCGACCTCAAATCGGATGATGTATGCGAATCTTGCTTATTGAGCAAGATGACTAAATCACCATTCACAGGGTCGTGTGAAAGAGGTGAAGGACTCTTGGACTTGGTACACACGGATGTTTGTGGACCATTCCGATGCACCACAAAAGATGGAAATCGGTATTATGTTACATTTACTAATGACTACAGTAGATTTGGACATGTCTATCTGATTAAGCATAAGTCGGATACTTTTGAGGTATTCAAAAGATACCAAAGCGAAGTAGAGAATCAATTGGGCAGAAAGATAAAGGTTCTCCGATCCGATAGGGGAGGAGAATACCTTATTATCGAGTTTCTCGATCATCTTAGAGATTGTGGAATAGTTTCACAATTGACTCCTCCTAGAACACCACAGCTTAATGGAGTTGCTGAGAGGAGAAATAGAACCTTGTTGGACATGGTTCGGTCTATGATGAGTCGGGCTACACTTTCGATAAGTTTTCGGGGTTATGCATTAGAAACAGTCGCTCGCATCTTAAATCTTTTACCCACCAAGAAGGTTTCAAAGTCACCTTATGAGATGTGGAAGGGAAAACGTCATTCTCTTGGTCACATCAAAATCTGGGGTTGTGAAGTTTTCGTTAGACGAGAAACTCAGGACAAACTAGACTCCAGATCTAAAAAGTGTCTTTTCGTCGGTGATCCACAAGAGTCATTTGGATATCTGTTCTACAGACCCGCGGATAATGTGGTCTTCGTAGCTCGAAGAGGAGTGTTCCTTGAGAGAGAAATGATATCTAAAGAGGACAGTGGGAGTAAGATTGATCTTGAAGAAATTCAAGAGTCGACCGATGAAGAACCTATAGTAAACACTGATGTTCAACAAGAGGTGGAAGCACCTGTTGAACCTGAAGACATATCCTTACCCGTTCGCAGATCTTGTAGAGTTAGCAAGCCTCCTCAGTTCTATTATGGTTACCATGTAGAAGAAGAGGATAAAATTAGTGACAGTACACTAAATGACTTAGATGAACCTGCTAACTACAAGGAAGCGATGGCAGGCCCTGAGGCTGCTAAGTGGAAGGAAGCTATGAAAAGTGAAATTCAGTCCATGTATGACAACCAAGTTTGGAATTTGGTTGACACTACACCCGGTCTTAAGACGGTAGGTTGTAAGTGGATCTTCAAGAAGAAGACTGACATGGATGGGAAAGTAGACACTTATAAAGCTAGGTTGGTAGCGAAGGGCTATACTCAAATCCACGGGATTGATTATGAGGAAACCTTCTCACCAATAGCTAAAATAAAGTCAATTATGATTATGCTAGCCATAGCTGCGTTTCATGATTATGAAATTTGGCAGATGGATGTCAAAACCGCATTCCTTAACGGGAAACTGACAGAGGATGTGTTCATGGCACAACCGGAGGGTTTTGAAAATGCAAAGTATCCTAATAGAGTGTGCAAGCTTCAAAAGGCTATTTATGGACTTAAACAAGCCTCTCGTAGCTGGAATCTCTGCTTCCATGAGAAAGTCACAGAGTTTGGATTTTCTAGAAGTGAAGATGAGTCCTGTATATATGTCAAGTTCAGTGGGAGTGTTGTAGTCTTTCTAGTGTTATATGTGGATGATATACTTCTCATAGGAAACGATGTCCTAACATTACAAAGTGTAAAGGACTGGTTGGGAAAATGTTTCGCTATGAAAGAATTGGGAGATGCAACATATATTCTTGGTATAAAGATTTATAGAGATAGGTCGAGACGTCTCATAGGACTTAGCCAGGACACATACTTAGATAAAATTTTGAAAAGATTCAAAATGGAGAACTCTAAGAAAGAGAATCTACCCTTACATCATGGCATTAAGATCAGTAAGGATCTTTGTTCGAAATCTAAGGAAGAATCGGATAGAATGAGCCGAGTCCCATATGCTTCAGCTATAGGATCAATCATGTATGCCATGACATGTACGAGGCCTGATGTCTCATTTGCTTTGAGCTTAGTGAGTCGACATCAGCAGAATCCTGATGAAGGTCATTGGACAACTGTAAATAATATTCTTAAGTATTTGAGAAATACTAAGGAAAGGTTCTTGGTTTATGGTGGAGAAGAAGAACTCAGAGTAACGGGTTATAGTGATGCAAGTTTCCAAACAAATAGAGATGATAGCCGTTCACAGTCTGGTTGGGTATACTTACTGAATGGGGGAGAAGTGACATGGAAAAGTTCCAAGCAAGATACGGTGGCAGACTCAACGTGTGAGTCTGAGTACATAGCGGCTTGCGAGGCTTCAAAGGAAGCCATCAGGATTAAGAATTTCATTGGAGATCTTGAAGTTGTTCCAACGGTTCAAGACCCCATTGAAATATTATGTGATAACGAAAGTGTGGTCGCCTTGAGTAGAGAACCCAAGGATCACGGAAAGTCAAAGCACATTGAAAGAAAATACCATTTTGTTCGAAGGAAAGTCGAAGAAGGACACGTGATTGTGAAGAGTATAAGATCAGAGGATAATCCGGCTGATCCGTTCACAAAGCCACTTGGGAAGTCCAAACATGATGAGCATGCTAGGAGCATAGGCTTAAGAGATAATGTAAAGTTTTAGTTGTTAGTTTGATTTTTGAAACATTGTAAAGAATGATAAATTTCTATAGACATGGTGATTAAATAATGGAGATTTATTTATTGGAAGGAGTTCTGCCATTTACTATTGTTTGTCGTTGTGTTTCAAGTGAATGTTTAGACACCACTTCCCGAGTAAAATAGTTTTACTTAAACCTCCTCAGTCGTTCACACTCCTAGAAATAAGTGGTGAATCAAGACTGTCATGGAGTGTTAGTAGATTGTCTATGGAGATTAGACATGGCATGGAGAATGTTGCAACACTCATGGGTAGTTAATGGGGATTTAAGTATAGGAGAGACTCGCACTCATGGAAGTTACTTCATGGCTTGAAATCACGAGTAACTCTGATATCCTCTATTTTTAAAATTGAGATACATTGAGTTTCTAGTTTTTCAAGTCTGTTATACTTTAGCATATTCTAACAGTGTGCGTAAATGCCAGTCATAAAGGGTATGCTAGGTATGACATGATGAGTTGACTAGTACTATGTAGTCAAAATTTATTTGTTCCTTTTCGCCTAATGGGGAAAGTGATATCTTGGGCCCTCTGATGATTAAAGATTGACTCTAAAGTGCTACGCCTGGCTGAGAATAAGTTGATGGTTCAATAGTCTCATAAAGTCAATGTAATCGGAATCAGAAAACTAATCATGAATCTTGAGATTGATTAAAATCCATGTCTTGATTCATATGATATCAGTAGTGCAAATGAATAGTTGATCACTTATCTAAAGGGCTAACTCTAAGATAAGAATCAGAGTTCGGCAGTTGCATTGGATGACACTCTCTGCTTAGTTAATGGATAAGCTTAGACCAATAATAGTTGATGAATTATCCAAGTGGGAGACTGTTGGAATAGTATCCAATATCATAACTAATTGGTAAGTACATCATTAAAAGTGGAGTCCTTTTTGGGTGGCCCTCAATGAACTGTAAGAGAAATAAATGGAGAGATAATATTAATTGGAATTAATATTACATTTAGTTTTTTAATTGAATATTACTTGAAACTAAAAGAAAAGGGGAGAGAATTCTGGAAAATCAATCCATACGTCGTATGGAACTTCCATACGCCGTATGGATGAAATAGGGCAAAGGCGGTGGAACGATCAAGGAGCATTATGGAGAAATAATCCATACGTCGTATGGAGCTTCCATACGCCGTATGGATGAAAAACATGTTGTCCCACATCGGCTGGGATATGAATCCCATGCTCTCCTCCTCCCCTATAAATAGGGGCCTACCCCTTAGGTTTTCCTTGTACTTTTGAATTGAATTGTTTTCAATCCTTTTTCTCTCTTTCTTATTCCTGCTCCTTGTAAGAGTTTTACGGCCTTGAGTCGTGACCTTAGGAGACTTGGGATTTCTCTTTGTTCGTGGGAGTGAGCCATTAGAGGTGTTCTAGTTTGGGCACTCGCCACCAAGCAAGGAGGTTTTGCTAGTTCGTCTACGAGTGAGAAATTGGTTTTCTCAAAGGTTAGTAATTTCTTATTTATCTTATTTATTTTATTGCTTTTATTTATTCAATTTAAGATCCCTTAGGGTTTAGTTTCCTAGTTGCCCTAGATTAATTATTTTGTTATAATTCCGCTGCGTATATTAATCTAGTTAGGGAATAGAAAACCCAACACTACATGGTTACTTTAGTAGTTTAGTTATTCATAGTTTGGAAAAACAGATAATGATGTCTTGTTCAAGACCCATTCTTTATAAGAGCACACGGAGTGGAGTCAATTTTTTTCGCCGTTCACCATCCAGAACGTCAAGGGATGGCGTTCTGCCACTCCGTCGTGGCGTTCATGACGGTGTTCATGGCGGCGTTTGGGTGGTAGTGTCGGTTTCTCGACGCCTTCAATCACAACGTTTAGCTTTTTTTCCTTGTTTTTTTGGTTGGTTCCAACGGCTAGTAAAAAAAATTAATGTTTTTAAAAATATATCCGTTTGTAATGGCATAATTTAAAAAATATATATACCTTTTTAACCTTTACATTTACCTATATATACACTACCTCTCAACACTTCAAGCAATTCAAAACAACCAAAACATTCTCAAAAATTCTTCAAAAAATCACATACATTTTACTCAAAAAATGTCATCCGATTCATCCTCCGATGATGAAATCACGTACAAACTTCTTTTGCTTTCTCGTCAATAGCGTAATGATCAACACGATGCCGAAAGTTCCACGGCTCGTTCACGTCGTTTCATACCTCGGGATCGAGTAACCGCGGAGCAAACGTTACTAAACGACTACTTTGTCGAAAATGCTATCCTCACGAATATTTCAAACGTGGATTTTGAATGAGTCGTCGTTTATTCTCTAAAATTTGTGAAGATATTATCTCTTACTCCGTTGAACCACTTCCCTACTATTTCTTGTCGTTTCATCAAAGACCCGATTGCCGTGGCGTACCGGGTTTTACTTGTCTTCAAAAAGTCACTTCTGCAATTCATCAATTGGCATACGGTACATCTCCGGATGCATTTGGCGAATACTTGCAAATGTCTACAGAACTTCTCGTGAAACTTTACAAAATTTCACAAGGTGTGTCATCGATTTATAGTCAAATGTGTACATGAGAGAACCAACAAATGAAGACATACATCGTTTGTATGATAAACATCACGAGCTTCATGGTTTTCCCGGCATGCTTGGTAGCATAGATTGTATGCATTGGGCATGGACACAATGTCCAAATGCATGGGAAGAGCAATACACCCGAGGCGTTCATGGGTATCCGACGATTATGCTTGAAGTCGTCGCCTCATACGACATGTAGATATGGCATACTTACTTTAGGGTTGCCGGTTCCAACAATGACTTAAATGTTCTTAATACTCTCATTTGTTTAGGAATTTGCTAAATGACAACGCTCCCCAAGTTCCATATACAGTGGCCGATATGGATTATGATAGAGGTACTATCTTGCTGATGGGATATACCCGTCATGGGTAGCTTTCGTGAAGGGATTTTCAAGCGAGATTGATCACAAAAGGGTTTATTTCACTAGGAAATAATCAGCCGTCTGAAAGGATATTGAGCGGACTTTCGGTGTTTTACAGGGAAGATGACATATACTACAATAACCGGCAAGATTTTATCAAGTAAATGCTATAAAATGATTCATGTATGCTTGTATTATATTGCATAACATGATAATTGAAGACAACGGTTTCAACATTGCCGAGAATGAAGAATACTATGTACCTGTTGGGAACATACAAAGTACTCGGCACGAGAGATGTAACATATACGAGAAGAAAAAAAGGAACCACGTGATCAGAAGACGCACGAGGGACTTCGAGCCGACCTTGTGGAGCATCTTTGGAGGTATCGTGAACAAGGGTGGAACGAAGTGTACGCTTCGGGATCGAGAATAGGAGATGAAGATGAAGATGAATGATTTTACTTGTAGTGCATTTTTAATTTTTAGGATTTATTAAATTACGTCTTTAAATTATGTTTTTTATTTGAATGAATTATGTGATGTTTATTTAATTTATGTATTTTTAAATATTAATTTATACATTTAATTACATTAAAAAAAAACAAATAATAAATTTTTTTTGAACACTGTCGAGAACACTGTCACGACTCCACAAAATCCTCACTCATAACATTCTCCAGAACACTATCCAGAACACTGTGGTGATAGTGTCGCCACTCCTTGTACTCTAACGCTTATTAACATCCAATTCGCTTGTGAGATGGGCTCCACCCTTTTTTTGGAGAGTTTTTACATAAATGAAGGTCAAAATATAAGGTGGGATTGGCCATATTTTGACTAAAGTTTTAGCTTGGGGGCTAGAAAATATTTGGGGCAAGGGCAGGTAATATTTATCATATATATAATACTAACTGGGCGACTTTCATGGGGTCTATGGCACTATGGGTGTTCATGGACGGTTAACCGGAGGATCAGTTAACCGAAGACCGGTTAACCGAATTCTCGATTCATCATTTTCTTAAACCTAAATCGAAATCGAAAAGTTTGGTTAACCGGGTAATCGGTTAATCGGCTTTTTCGGTTCGGTTATACGGTTAACCAAACTAACCGGTTTTATTTACCGATCATTTAAAATATAAATATCAAAACACAAATACACACTCATTGATGAATATTTGTTATAAATTCTACACATTGATCATTCTAACAATAAGCATACAACTTTTTAATAAGGTACAAGACCTGAATGTATAAACGTCAAACCAAGTTAGTCACAAAACTAAATATTTAACTAATAAAAATCTTAAAAAAATTTCATTCGTACTAACATAAATACAAAAATATAATAATCGCATTCTAAATTACTCATATATCTATATATAAACACATATTTAAAATAACAATTTAAATTTTTTGGTTTTTCGGTTAACCGGTTATGACAATATCGTGAATCAAAACCGAGACCGAAGAACCGAAAAAATACTGGTTCGGTTAATCGAAACCGAAATATAAAAATATTTCGGTTCGGTTAACCTAAAATTCGCTACGGTTCAACAATATTCGGTTCGATTTTCCGATTTCGGATAATTATAGTAACATATTTTTGAGAAGTTTAAATCCCTTTTCACGTTTTATTTTTGATCTATTCTTCACTCATTTCATATACGGACTAGCGTTATCATCTTAACCTTTTTCTTTTCAATCATAAAAAGAATATATTCTACAAATAATTTGCACTTAAATGTGACATGTTATTACTAAATATTCCCTCCGTCTCGTATTCGTAGCATAAGTTATTTTCATGACATCTCAAATTAATTGTACATTCTTAAAAGTAATACGGTATAATTTATATGTAGATGTATGTCAATTAAAGGTGGATGAAAAGTATAGGTAAACTATCAAAATACATTAAAGTGCAATGTAATAATTATTATTCGATAAACTACATGTTTTTTTTTCTCTAGACAATAAATGTAAAACGGAAAGTGCATATCTTAAAAGTTAATTTTAGTTTGCATGAGTTGTGCTATGCACAACCTAAATAACTTCTATCTTTTTTATAAAAAGAACTTCGATCATGTCCTGATATATTGTCACCTAAGCTCCTTTATGTAGCCACATATCTTCAAATAATAAAAATAATAATAATAAAAAAATTTAACGACGACGACGATGATGATGATTTTCTCTTTATATAAAAAGGACATCATGTCATAATATATTGCCATTTAATCTCCTTATACCTAGTCACATGTTTTCCAGATTATTGACCCGTGTATATATGGGTTTGATGAAAATATATATTTTACAATTATTACTTTTATTTTATAAGTATATGATTTATATATTATTATCACTTGTTTACAACTTACTCTCATATTTACGTATGTAATAATTAAAATAAGCATAATAATTTGAGTTTAGTATTATTATGTGAAAGTATACTTACGGGGTGCGATTGAATAAATTGCTAGTTTAACAATTTATTACTCTACTACGTAAAATATGACGTTGTGGTACTATTAATCTAATTAATTCCTTTATCGTATGCTAATTAGTTAGTTAATCATGTCCACCCAAAAGAGCAATGTTTGAACTAAATTGGTATTATTGTGCTAAAATCTTAGCATGTCAAATTTTAAATTAAAAATAGATTGTCTTAACTTGTTTACCCACCAATCCAATTTGCCACCCCGATCTAAATAATACGTAGTAATTAAATTTGTCTCATAATCTTTGTCTGTATATTATTATTTATTATACGGTATTACAATTGCAGCATTATATTGACTTATAAGCAACGCAAGAAACTAACCTTGTTAAATTAAATAGCAATAATGCAATATCAAACAACTTATTCCAATTGAATAATATAGTAAATTTGGAAGAATAAAGTCTCTATGTTATTTTACCTTTTTTTTATAAAAAGTTTCAACATCGAAGACAATTAACAAACAATTACACCAATCAACAAATGAAGTTCCAAATCAGTAAACGGCTCTAAACCCATTCGTTACAAATGCTACATCCCAAAAAAGACATGCCTAAATGCTAGATAAAATTCCTATTCAAATCATTCTCTTCACATACAATAAAAAAAATACGAAAGCCAATCCCCCCAAAATAAACAATCAAAATTGGGTTATTAAAAAAAAAGGGTTAATAAAAAAAATTAAGAATTCACACTAGAGCTCGGTTCAATAGCTCAACTCTTATAGAGTAGGCTCGAACTCGGCTCGATAGCTCGGCGAGTTTTTTGCGATGCATGCTCGAGCTCGGCTTGAAAATGTTTTAGGTTGGCTCGAGTTCGGCTCAAAAACTCGAATTTTTATAATAATATTATTTTTAAAAACCAAAATTAGTTAAAATTAATTTAAAAATAAAATTAAGTACCAAAACTACTTGAAATTAATCAATTTAAATAAAAATAAAGTTTGAAATTAGTCAAAACATGTATAAAAAAGTCTAACAATATTAAAGTATAGTAATAACATTATTTGTAGATTCAAAATTACATATACATTTATATAAAAACATGCATGCATATTTATTAAGGCTCGATCGGCTTGATATATAGTTCAAGCTCGATATATAGTTCAAGCTTTATTTTCAAGCTCGAGATCGGGCTCGAACTCAATAAAAGCTCGGCTCGATTGAGCTCAAGCTCAAGCCGAGCTTGAATTGCTCGATAAAAGCTCGACTCATTTGCAACCTTAATTCACCCCATTAAACACCCTACAAATCAAGCTAAACATCAAACAAAATTATTTATTATACTTGTTTTAAGGCTACCCATAAGAATTATGTATTATACTTGATGCCTTGATCAATACAATGTTAAACGAACCATTAGTTACCTATATGGCACAAAACAGAAGATCCAAACTTAAAAATAAACTCATCCCACCATTCGCTTCTTCATCCGGATATGTACATCAAATCAACTACTCCGTATATCACAAGCACCAAAATTTAGTATAAAGACATTAAAACAAAAAACTTGGTTATAAGATAAACCGAGGTAGATCAAACTGAAAGTTAATGAATGTAATTTGGAGACACATTTTGCCCTCACGTACAAAACCTTAAGAATGTAATTTTTAAGTTCTTGACTCGTGTGAATTAAAAACATACATAATCTACTTTGAAACCTTACTAAGTCCTTTCGACCCACCCATTTTATAACCTATAATATTTACTAATAGAGAAAGCAACATACCAAATACATGTAATCAATAACGGGTTAGTAAAAACCTAAAGAAAAGCACTACGAATAAACGTTTAGTCAAGGTCACCAAACATTTTCAGGAATATATATATATATATATATATATATATATATATATATATATATATATATATATATATATATATATATATATATATATATATTTGAAGGAACCGGATTCACTTTTAGAAATTGACTTTTATAGTACTTAATTACATTTTTGTTATAAATAATAAGCTAGAACAAGATAGAAATAAGTTGACCAAGATTAGAAATAAATCTTCCATGTAATAGTAAGGGTGTTCAAAATATCCGTATCTGAATCAGAAATTCAAAATATCCGAAAATCCGATTCGAAATTATCCAAAAAATCGGATACTCGAAATTCAGATACTCGAAATTCAGATATTCGAAAATTCAAATTCGGATAATGGGTAGTGCATTTCAAAATAATCGGATATTCGGAAATATCCGAAAATTTGTAACCTGTTAATTTAATTTCATAAAGTTAGGGCTATAAAGTTAGCAAGTAACAAACTTAAGGGTACAATCTTGAAACTTTTTAAATTATTATCACCAAACGTTTGGCCACACCTAATGCCAAATTCAAAATTGCTTTTTCGTTTTCTTTTTAGTATTTAGATTTCTTCAAATACCCCCAAATTAAACAAAAAAATTTTGTTTAGAACCCTACACAAAATTGACCCCTAATCCTCTCATGCGACATTCGAAATCATCCCTCTCACTCTCATAAACAACTGGTAACAAATGTGTAAAAGTTAGTGATCACTGATGCATATGCTGTTTGATTTATATCTTTCTCTTTAAGATATATGTAAAGTTATAGCCTATTATACAGAAGTTACCTTAATTTGTAATTATTTAACAGATTTTTGTCCCAAGTTTCATACATGTAGATTGGATATCGGATAACCTGTTATATTTCAGATATCCGTATTAGGGAAAATGAATCTGTCCATGTAATTTCTATGTACATTCTTTTTAAGTATTAACTAGCTTAAGATCCGCGGTTTCGCGGGATGTACCATGAATATTTGTAATAATCATACGTGATGATTAGTAAGGAATGTAATCGAATACATTGGTGTATGCAAAGTATAGTTATTTAGTAAAATATAACATAAAAGTACACAAAAGAGCAAAAATATATAAGAAGTATCTATAACTATAAAAAACAAAAATTACACACCACAAATTGAAATTCCATGTATCTTAATAAAATTACTTCAATACGACATCTTGAGAAACACAATACTAACATTAAAACAATAAAATATGTTTAATACTAAGATTAAAGAACTTTATATGCAAAATATAATACCATACACAAATTTATATTGTATAATGGTGTGATAGTCTTCTAAATGTCCATGTTATTATTTACACTCTCGTTAATTCCTAGTATGTTTTTCCTAAAAATATATAAGTTAGAACTTAATCAATATCATTACTTATGCAAATATGTAACTGAACAAATCTCGATGCAAACTCATCCACTTATGGAATATCCTTATTAGTAAACATTCTTGTGACTATTAAATAATTTGATATAATAAGTCCTTGTGTATAAGTATAAACATGTATTATTTATAAAAGACTTAATTTCCCAAACCGTCCCTGGGTTTGTCCAAAAAATCACTTTCCGTCCTTTTAACACGAAAAGTCAAGGACCGTCCCAACTTTTGTCCATTTCGTTCATTAACCGTCCCTGTACCAAACGCCGTTAAAAAAACTCGTTATGAAAGGTCACGTGACCTGCACACGGAGGGTAACTTCGTCAAATCAGGTGTCATATACTACCAACCTTCCCCTTATTTAATTCCCCCTTTTCCAAAATCAGGGTTCGTGAAATCAGGTGTATCAATAAGCAAATCGGTGTAAAGCAAGAAGAAAAAATCATGGTTCGTTGTCACTGTAACAAACCGAGTACAGTGAAAACTTCATGGACATCAACTAACCCAGGTCGTCGTTTTTACTGCTGCGCACAATTGCTGAATAATTGTGGGTTCATAGGATGGTTAGATCCTCCAATGTGTGATCGTGCTGTACAAATTATTCCAGGGTTATTAAGGGCTAGAAACGCACTTGAAGATGCCATTGATGCCCGTGATGAGGAAAAACGAAGGTTGAAGATGTATCTAATCTTTAGTTGGGTTTTTTTCATTTTTTATGTTTGGTTTTTGAAGAATTAGGTGTATCAATTGTGTTTGAAAAAGATGTAATCTTGACCACGGTGTCTATGAATTCGGTGTTTTGTTTGAAGATGTACTTTTTTTTATGCAAGTTGAATGAATGTGTCATGGTTCTGTTTAGTTACCACTAATAGAAATAGAATTTGGTTCCCAAAAGCATACAAACAAGTTGCAACAAAATACCATTAACAAACAAATCAAAAAGTTCCCAAAAGCATACAAATAACTGAATAAGTTGCAACAAACCATTAACAAAACATCTAAATTACTTAGTACTTGACATGTTTAAACAACATCAGTTTGACTTACACCTACATCAGTTTACGAAAGCATACAACACCAGTTTACACTTGCTGCACATTTCGAGTTGACCTTCTTGGTTGACTTACACCTACACTTCTAGTCTGAGTACCTCTTGCTTGACTTCCACCAACACTTCCAGTTTGACTCTCTCTAGCTTGACTATGATTAACTGTTGGACCATCTTGACTAGCAGATCTCTTCCCACAACCTCCAGCATTGTGCCCAACTTGTTTACACTTGCTGCACATTTTTGATGTTCCTGCTCTACTGATCTTTCCAGCAACAACAAATGAGCTTGCAGGTTGACTCTCTAATTCCGCTTCTGACTTTCTTCTTTTCTTCTTGGGCCTCCCACTTTGTTTGTGAACCAGAGGTGGTAAAATTGTAGTTGCACATAGGCTTTTCCTCCATAGTCTTCGTCCACTTATTGGGTTAATCTTGTGGGAGTAAACGTCCTTCCAAATTGATAGTCTATAAGCTGGATCAACAAAGTCTTCAGGCACTCCTACAGCCATCCCATTTATACTCATATTCCATATGGCAGCAACAGCATGGGCACATGGAAAGCCAGTCAATTCCCACTTTCTACACGTACATGATTTTTCATTCATGTCCACCACATATTGGTCCATATGTTGCCTAGAACACTGGTACTTGTTTCCACCATTCCAAGTTACCACATAGTTACCTGCATGACTCTTTATCCGTTCAAAAATCTTGGATGCAGTTGGGGTTAAACGTCCTTGAGTCTTCTCTGCTACTTGTTGAACAATGACAATCCTTCTCATTAAGTACTCCATTATATACTGAAGACATGTGATAATGGGTTGGTCCCTTGCATCAACCAATCTTCTATTCAAGACTTCACAAATGTTGTTCAACAGTATGTCACACCTAGCCCTACCTATATCATACTAAATATCACTATATTGTTCAAATAACATTAATTGAAAAACTTTGTTTTTGGATAACTTACCACTGAAATGAGATCTACTCCAATGTTGTGGTGGAATCTCTTTTAACCACTGATAGCATCCACTGTCCAACTGTCTCATCTCCTCCATTGCATTGTCAAACTCCACAACTGTTGACCTAGTTGCACATTTCCAAAATACTTGTTTGTGTGCTGCTGATCTGTACATCCGCCTCATGTTCTCATGTATATGCCTAACACAAAATCTGTGTTCTGCACATGGGAACATTCTTGCTATTGTTTGTAATAAACCCTGCATATAAAGAAAAATTAGTCTATAACATGGGAACATTCTTGCTATTGTTTGTATATGCCTAACACAAAATCTGGATTTACAAATTTTACCTTTTGCCTGTCGGATATAAAGGTGAAATTTGAGTTGGCTCCCAAACCAAAATCATCTCCTAGACACTCTAAAAACCAGCTCCATGTTGCTGCATTTTCTGCTTCCACTATTGCATATGCCAGTGGGTATATTCCGTTGTTGCCATCAACACCAACAGCTGTCAATAATTGACCATTTTGTGGTTCCTTCAGAAAAGCCCCATCCAAACCCAATATCTCTCTCATTTCAAATGACTTAAACCCTACCTTCAATGCACCCAAACAAATGTAGATCCTCCTGAAAATCCTTGTGTTTTCTCTAGGATTTGTACCTGGTTGGACATCTACTTTGACAGTTGTTCCCGGGTTTTGTGTTGCAACTCTAGAATGTAATCTCTTAACAGTGCATATTGCTCCTTAGCCTCTCCCTTCATTGTCCTCAATGCTTTTTTCTTTGCCCTGTATGCAATTTGCCTTTTAATTCCAAGTCTCCAGTCTCTTTCCAATTGTTCTTTAAGAGCAGTAGCAGGAATCTCAGGATTTGAAGTAATTGTATCTCCAATTTGTTTAGAAAAGAAGGTAGATGAGGCCCATTTAAGTTCTCTTTGTTGAAGACATGTGTGGGTGTCATTAAATGTTTTTACTACCCAGGAATCATCCTTACATTTGGCCACATACAAAACCCAAGGACAATTCACTACAAGGTTCTCATAAGTCCTTTTAGGTGGAATGACTTTACTACCCTTTTTTTTACCAACTGCAGCTTTCTCTTTCCCCTTTTTTGGACCACATGCACTTGTTCTTTCACCTCTCCCATCCTGTTTACTTTGACCAGAACAAGGTGTATCACCTTTGCATTTGACCCTAATTCTCTCGTGGTCATTTTTGGCAAATACTAAATTTCTCCTTGTATCCACTGCATGCAGCTTAACTAGTTCTTTGACTTCTTTTGAAGTCAAAAACACTTGACCCACATACCAATTCACTTTCCCTATATGTGATGCATTTGTTTGGGCCTGCTTTTTTAACTCTTTCAGCTTTCTTCTCCTCACCCTCCCTACTTGACCATCTGATCCAGAACCACTATCAAAATCACTAAAATCAATCCCATCAACTTCAGGATTGAAAGTCGTTTCCCCTGTACTATTCTGCTCTTGATCCCTTCCAACCCATTCCACTCCATAATCAACATACCTATCAAATTCTCTCATATCAACATTCACATCAACAACTTCATTGTGATCATCCTCCCTAAAATCACTTCCACTGCTACTATCACTGCCACTTCCACTGCTACTACCACTGCCACTTCCACTGCTACAACCACTGCCACTTCCACTGCTACAACCACTGCCACTTCCATTACTTCTTTGACTGCCACTATCAACTATTGGTTCCTGAGTCTTCTCAAGTAATGGTTCTTCGTGTACTGGATTTTCATTGGTTGGTTTGCTAAAGTTTGAACCTAATATATCATCTAGGCCAGCAAATGGGTCATCAACTATTGGTTCCTGAGTCTTCTCAAGTAATGGTTCTTCGTGTACTGGATTTTCATTGGTTGGTTTGCTAAAGTTTGAACCTAATATATCATGTAGGCCAGCAAATGGGTCATCAAAGGGATCAAATGATGTATTACTATCTACATTTGGCAATTCCACCTCTGCAGCAACTTCATTTGCAGATTCATCAAACCCTGGTTTGTACCCTTCATTATTATTTACTTCTTGACCACTAGACTGCAGTAGCATCAAACACCGCTTTGTACCCTTCTTGGCTCTAACTACTGGTTTGTTGTTATCCTCCTCCTCCTCTAATAACTCAATTACAACATTGGATTTTTTAGGTGATCTCCAATATGTTTTTACGGTGATTATACCATGCTCAATAAAAACATCAATAATCCTATGTTTAATTGCATAAGGTATCATATTCACCACATCCTGATCACAACCTATTGCATATAACCCAAAATCCAAATCAAGGTCTGGTTGTCTAAAATGGTAGTATGTGGCAACTTCTTGATCATACCCTAACTCCCCAACCATAGCATCTATCTCATGGACCGAAAATTCGTCCGCATCCACCAAGTCAACCCAAGACACTACACCCCCCACATACTTCCTACCGGGAAACTTACTAAAACAACCACCATGAAACAACTTTATACTGAAAAACGTGGGATTACGCTCTGTAAAAACAACAATTTCAAAATGTATATCATTTTATACAGTAGCATACAAAAAAAAAAAGTTACACAAATTTACTAACAGTTCTTACCATACGCGCGCCTTGTCTTCTCGATGTCAATGTCATTCTCATCCTCTCGCATCCGCCAACGGTACATTATGAATTTCGTCGTGCAATTTTGATTGTGCAATTTTGCTTAATAGCGAGTAGTTTGAATGTGTTAAAATTAAGCTTTAAAGGAAAAGGGGGAATTAAATAAGGGGAAGGGAGGGGAAGGTTGGTAGTATATGGCACCTGATTTGACGAAGTTACCCTCCGTGTGCAGGTCACGTGACCTTTCATAACGAGTTTTTTTAACGGCGTTTGGTACAGGGACGGTTAATGAGCGAAATGGATAAAAGTTGGGACGGTCCTTGACTTTTCGTGTTAAAAGGACGGAAAGTGATTTTTTGGACAAACCCAGGGACGGTTTGGGAAATTAAGTCTTTATAAAATAATAAAATGTATTTTATTGATATTGCAAATATTGGGTAAGAAAATAGTTTATGAGTTAGTAAGTAAATGTAAATCTTCATATAAGCGAACTTTGGCAAATTTAAATATTAGACGGCTCCCATCGCAAGGCGTCGGCTTGAGTCGGTTTATACCGACGAGAACGACGGCGATGTTACAGCGACGTCGATTTGGCACTTCGCTTTTCTTAGTCGGATATCCGACACATACTTTTTTTTTGTTTTTTTTGTGTGTATAATATTAAAGGTAAATTGGTAAATGTGGGACCCAGAAATTAAAGTGACGGGTCAATGCTGGCAGGGGTCCGTCAATTTCGGTCAGTTTTTTAAAAAGCTGACATGGCGCTGACATGGCTCAATCGGTTTCAGTTAGTTTTAGTCACGGATGGGAGGAGTCTTAGGATAGTCCCAATCGTGGTTGAATCACTTCCAAACCACTCCCCTTCCGCCACCTCAGTGTCATGTCAAATTTTCACAATTGATTCACAATCGATTATCTACTGCCATCAATGACTAACCACTTCATTTTTCTGGGTCCAACATTTACCAATATACCACCATTTCTATATATTAAACAAAAAAAAAAGCACGCGGACCCCACAGAGATTCAACCGATTTGCAATCTCGGTTAACCGGTTTGGATTGAAAGTGGTTGGCAAATGATTCAACCAATTAGGGGTGTTAATCGGGTCAACCCGACCCTAATAAGAGTTCTTTAAATGATTTTATAACCGACAATCCAATAACATAGGCATGAGTATCTTACTTGTTATTATTATAAAGATTAACATCTGACCTTTGTGTTTCTTTCCCATACTTCACAGTATTCCTCATAAAAAAACAATTATGTCCATTCTAGATTACAAACCAAATTTTTAAAAGATGAAAAACAACGTACGTAGCACATCAACATGCAATATATAATAAATTAATATATGTAAATGGTATAACCCATCAATTATTAAGCTTCGGTTGAACCCAACTGAAAATATGTCTTCGAAAGGAACAAAAATGGAAACCATAATTAGAACTCAAAAACATCTTAGTAGGTTTAACACGTATTCGGCCATATAAGTAGATTTTACACTACCGATCTTCATTATATGTTATGCCATCTACATACGAAACCTGAAATTTTGTAATATAAAGACTTTTCACTCTTGAAGTACGCTATCAAATTCGGTCAGCACCAGTTTTCTTATTGGAGTTTGGATCCTATTTTCCTATAATCAACTCATAAGTGATTAAAATGCTAACGTATATGTAACAAAATATTGAAGTAAGAAAAAAAAATTAAAAATTACCATCTCATCTAACAATATCATTCCAATTCGAAGTATCGTTTATGAAGGATTCAATTTTATGTATGCTTAAAAGTAGGATGGTTATTTAAATTTGAATTCTTTTATGAGAGTTAATGAAATGAATTTTGGATAAGTTTTGTATCTAACTTTTTATGTAACCTAATAATTGAAACAAAAAATATACTATTGTTGGGTGATAAGGATCACAATTTTTAACTCAAAAATGTACATGGGGATTATTATCTCCCTTACTATTATTAATATGTGAAAATTTTTAAACTATGCTTATTATAGAGATGATGTAGATTAGTCTTAGAAAGATAAACCCATATATATCGAAAGTTATTTATATATGTTATATTCATGTGTCTCATAATACATGAGTTATCAATTGAATAGGGTATAATAAATTTGTCTACCGGATCTAAATAATCTATCATTTTAATTTTATTATATGTTTTCATTTTAATCTCATCCTCAATTGAAAAAAATAGACTCATATTCTTGTATCTAAGTGTCGACACTACATATATGATTATGTAGTATAATCCAAATGAATTATTATTGTTATGATTATAATAATATACCATTAATGTACAAATAATAATAAGTCAACTTAAAATTATTGTTATATGTAATATTATTTTATAGTATAGAGTTTGGATCAAATGAGAACACTTCAAAAATAAGAACGGTGAGAACACCTCATAAATGCACAACTAGTCAACAAAAATAATTAGATTCACAGTCATACATCTCAAATATGCAAAGAAAAATAAATGCACACTTCTAAAAATACACAAAAATCGAAAAAAACGATTGACGCACGATTATCTCTATAATTGTGCATCAATCATTTTTTCGATTTTTGTGTATTTCTGAAAGTTTGCATCTATTCTAATCAGTTTTTCTACACATATTTGAGATGTATGAGTGTGAATCTAATGATTTTGTTGGCTAATTATGCATTTATGAAGTGTTCTTACCGTTCTTATTTTTGAAGTGTTCTTATTGGAACCTTACCCTTATAGTATATTATTATATTTGTTATTTATTTAACTAATATTAAATCTTTTTATTAATTCAAATAGTAGTAGTAATTCAAATTCAAATTTGTTTAGGAGGGTTAATTATGCACTTTTAAGTAAATTAGAGGATTATGACATCAACAAATAAACGAATGGATAGATCTTCATATTGACTCCTAATTGAATGGTTAGGATTTCTCCATTTGAAAATTAGTCAAAGATTCTTTTTAATTTAAACTTTCTTATTATAATAAGAGTAGATTTGCTGAAGTTGACCAATAATCTCTCATAGTTAGTTTGCGTGATATAACTAACCCGTTAATTAATTATCCTTAGATAGAATACTCTCATTTTGAATTCTAAAAAATGATTCTCTTCTCAATAAGTTTAATTTAATCAGGGTAACAGAATAATATTAACTAACAACTAACGTGTGACTTATTCCTTAAACAAATATGTATTATAATTAAGGTGGTTAACAAAATAAAATTCAAGATTACTCCAAGTAGGATTACAATAAAGAAATCTACATATTCTAATCTTTATTGTGATATTATTATAGATAGAAGAGAGATAATATAAGTCCAAAAGCAAATAAAATTTTTTATATCTGCATATTTCATATAGGTATAAATTATAGGGGTTAGTGTGCTTAAATGTAATAAACTATGGTCTGACATTCATTGTATGTAATGAACTACTCGGGCTCCATTGTATGTAACGAACTTGTAATTTCCTTATTTTTTCACGTGTCGATTATATAAGCCGACATGTGACATCCCTTAGAACCGTTAATCTGGCCAAAATACATACAATGTAAGGAAATTACAAGTTCGTTACATACAATGAAAGCCCGAGTAATTCGTTACATACAATGAATGTCAGACCATAGTTTACTAACCCCTAAATTATATATTAAATTGTTCTGATTGATCAAAGGTACACAAATTAAAATTTAATACAACTTCTATTAATTTTGACTTTAATTTGTCATCGAAATGGATGGGTCTACCACAATGTTATCATATCCTTTATCTTAATTATTAGTACTCTTATATTGTGATGCAACACTTTTCCATCACACAAGTCTTTTATTCACTGTGACTTACTAACTCAATATCATGGACGGTTTTCTTTTCATAATCATCATCGCGATCACCATTTTCGATTTTCGTTCTGCGGCAAAGTCAACGTTGTCAACTGGGAGAGTAGTAGAGTATCTTCCCGGTTTCCAAGGACCCCTCCCCTTTCATCTCGAAACCGGGTACGTTTGTTTATTATTCGGTTGATCGAGTGTCCATATATGTAACAAATTATGACCAAAAATATGTTGTGGGTATTGAAAAGTTTCGATTGTTGTTATTTGTATGTAAATTTTTGACGTGTCATTTTGTATGGATGGCGCACATGGTAGTTGACTAGTTGGTACATACAAAAGAAGTTTGATACACATAAGATATGATATTCAGTCATACTTTGTTGTGCATTTGGGGTTGTTATTTTTGTCTTTGTTACTGCTACAGGTAATGTTAGTTGCATATTTGCCATGCATCCTCAGCTCGTAACTTACTGTTAAAACGCATTTTGTATATGATGTGTAGTTATGTGGGTGTGGATAAGAATCAGGATGTTCAGCTCTTTTACTATTTCATTAAATCAGAGTCAAATCCTGATCAAGATCCTCTAATGCTTTGGTTGACCGGTGGTCCTGGTTGTTCTTCGATATCCGGCGTCCTTTACGAGATTGGTATTTTAAGATATATTTCTTAATGTGCAGTCCTGTTATTAAATGTTGATAAGACATTTGGGTTCTTAAAAAGAAAGTATACAAAACAGGACCGATACAGTTTGAGGCTGTGCATTACAATGGAAGTTTGCCTAACCTGGTCTTGTCACCCGATTCATGGACCAAGGTACTTCTTTTTTCCTTATGGTGTGTCTATTTGTGTAGAATAAGCAAACACACTAAAACCATCTTGGTAGGTCTTCGATCTATCTGGCCCGTTTTCTTTGTACCTAGAAGTTTTTTCATTCATCTGAGATAACATACGCATAACCAAATTAGACATCATCACATCATGGCTGTTCTTGAGGACGAAAAAAGCCGTCAAATTTTGAAACATCAAAGTTAATTTACTACCAAATAAACTTGAATTAGTAATGCCTCTTAGTATATGTTTACTTTCATATATCTAATTCATGATACTAGCACTGGGCTTCTACAAACTAATAGAGGATCCCATGTCCGTCCTGAGTGGCGGCCACAAAACAAGAACATTAAAGATTTATATATATTTATTAGGTTCTCTAAAGTTTTTCTTACTATTTGCATCTCATTTGATAGTAATTAGGAACATTTGGACTGCCCTGAACTTGTTCACTATTGGTCTGTGAAATTTATTAAAATGCAGATGGCAAGCATTATTTTCCTCGATATCCCTGTGGGTACGGGTTTTTCTTATGCAAGAACGACCCTAGCATCTAGTTCTACAGACATCCAATTATGTGACCAGGTTTATGAATTTATAACAAAGGTACAGTTATCAGTAAAGAGCTAAATTCACCCATAGCAGACCTCTCATTCTTTGCATGTTTGTTGACTATACTTTGAAGCATATATTCTGCAGTGGTTCAAAAGTCACCCAGAGTTCATTTCGAATCCATTCTATGTAGGAGGAGATTCATATTCTGGAAACCCAATCCCAATCATCACACAATTAATATCAGATGGTGAACTTTATATATCCCTTTTATATGCTTAACAGACATTTTTTTTATGCTCTTTTTAGCATCATGTTTATGTGACTCCACTAATTACAGAAAGCATATGGTTATATACTGGCATAAACTTGCATAAATTATGTCAATTGTGCAGGAAATGAAGCTGGTAAAGATCCTTACATTAATCTAAAGGTCTACATTCCTCTTCTCTAAAATACCATCATCGAGTGGACACATATATCACAAAGAGATGTTATAACATTAAACTCGGTGATATGATTCAAGAGTCAATATGATGAACAAAATAATCTTGTCCTCCAGGGGTATGTGCTTGGCAACCCTTTGACTTTTCCGTACGAAGATAATTACAAGATTCGTTTTGCTAATGGTATGGGACTTATTTCAGATGAACTTTACAAGGTTTGTTCTGCCCCTTTCGCTTTAAGTCGCAACCTTTACTAGCAACTAATGTTATTCATTTTCAATGTCTTTACAGTCGTTGTTCCACAATTGTCGTGGAGAGTATCGTTCAGACTATATAAGTCCTAACAATGTAGGATGTCTTCAAAATCTTGAGTTGTACGAAGAGGTACTAAACTTTATTCCAATTGACTTTGTAATCTATCATTTTTTCTTCATCTTGATGCAAGAGTTAGAGATAAAAGTATGTACTTGTATTTCCTTTTTGTAGTGCATAGATGGAATTGAAACATCACATGTTTTGGAACCTCAATGTGGTGATCTTGTTTCGCCAATTAAACTCCCGAGTCAGACACTACTTAAAGAACAAAGTTCTTCTAATTCTTTTTACTGCAGAGTAAGTCCTGACCAATTACTACCCATAGTTTTCCCATTCGAACACATACCACTGAAAATCAAACAAACTTACAAGACAAATATACATCAGATTCAAAAGAATGTTTTGTGTGTGCAGATTGATGGATATAAACTGGTTTATTACTGGATTGCTGATGCCAGTGTCAGAGAAGCACTACATATCCGTGAGGTAATCCTGTATACCTTTAGGAGTAAGATGCCTTTGCGAACAAAATTACTCATTCATAAATTTTTTGATGCATACATACAGGGCACGATAGGAGAGTGGATAAGATGCAGCTCGGATTTAAAGTTCACTAGAACAATCGACGACGTTAGACCATATCATATGAACCTAAGCGATAAGGGTTACCGCTCTCTCGTTTACAGGTCCTCTTCATTTTATACGACAATTGAGATTTGATCTTCTTTTAAAGGTTACAATGTTACCACTAAACTTAAAATATTCAACGCAGCGGTGATCATGATATGATTATCCCTCACCAGTCAACTCAAGCATGGGTAAAAGACCTAAACTACTCTGTCATCGATCAATGGCGATCATGGAAGCTTCATGGTCAAATCGCAGGGTAATTAACAAACGTCGCTCTTATTGAAAGCACAATTTAACCAGATTTATACTTAACCTTTTTTTTACAGGTACACAGAGAGTTATTCGAATAAGATGACATACGCCACCGTGAAGGCAAGGAGTCTGGAGTTGTTAGTGTTATTTTTTGGTGTCGATAAATGTTGTTGATTGATATAGTTATGTTATGGTGCAGGGTGGTGGGCACACAGCTCCTGAGTACAAACCTGAAGAATGTTATGCCATGTTCAACAGATGGATATCTCATCTACCTTTATAACCATCCATCATTGACTTTGCATCTTATATTATCAGAGTAATAAACTAAACGATTTGGGTTTCAGTAACATATAAGGTTCTTATTATGATAGATTCCACTTGTTGCTGATGCCATATAGAATAATTACGGTTAGCGGTTATCTTTATTAGTCCATTTCTAGATAGGTTTTATTTATATTGAGCTTAGTCCAGTGATGGTTTACTATATACTTATAAATTATAATGTACGCGAAAACATTATTCAGTCGGAGGTATCGTCCTCTTATACCTAAAAAAACTAGATTTATATGGTTTGTATAAGATATTAAGATGTACTATAAGACCACTACTAGTGGTGTACGTCACTTCTCCTCGTTATTTTGAAACTGACGAAGTGACGCCGATATTACGGCATCATCGCTTTGGCTCTTCTCATTTTTTTGTCGAAAATCCGAAAATCCAAGTGGTCTTCTTTTTTTGTTTTTTATAGTGTATAAAACTAAATGTACATTGATAAATGTGGGACTCAAAACTAAAGTGACGGTGTCATTGATGGTTTAAATCAAAATAGATAGATAAAAACATTTCCGTTTTCTTTTCTTTTCAAGTTTTAAATTAAAATAAATAGATAAAAACATTTTTAAAAATAATAAATTAAATTGTTAGGGCCTAGGGGCAAATTGAGGTTGCTGCTGACGTCAGCATGTTCAGAATATCCATCACCGCAAGTGGTCTTATATAAAAAAAATATAAATTTGAGATGTTAGCCCATTTGTCATAGACCCTATACAAATGTATGAGGATGAGGCTGGCCCATTAAAAAACCCTATCATCGAAATCATCTCGTCCTCCCTCCCTGACTACACCTGCAAATGAAAACACAAAAAGGAGATGGTAAATTTAAACCATTTTTTGCTCAATTTTTTTTTAACCATTTATCATTACAAAAAATTATATCTTTTCGTTTTTTGTTTTTATTTTATCATCGTCATCATCTCTGGTCATTGGCCCACACCCAGTGGCGGAACTTGACCACTGTTATTAGGGGATCCAAAATCGTTCCATCGTATTTCATAGTGAGACCAAAAATGTTCAATTGTATAGCCAAAACCTTTATCAACATCCCAAAATGTAGTACCATACACATTTTAGTTTTACATAACTTAAATCAGAATTCACAAATATATGTTGTCGATTGGGACTAACGAATCAAATTAAATTTTACTGATCAACAAGGCAGAACCATAATATAGGATTGTATTAATAAGATCCATTTAAACCATACAATATAATTGTACAATAATTTTTAAAAGATCTAAATCCTACTCTCAAAAATCTTTTATAGAAAGAATTAGAAAAGCTCTAGGACATGTCTAGATAATAGCTCAACGAATCAACCGTATATTATATTAGTTGAGAGAGCATCGAGCCAACAATGTATCTAGGTGGATATTTTACAACCATGAGTTTTCAAGAACAAGAAAAAAGGTCAAAAATGATTATTACTTCAGAGATTCTTGGAGGGCCAAAAGTGTAACATGCTTTTAGTTCCAAACCAATACAATGTAAAATTACTAGTGATAGCTCAAATTGTAGGGGGACGAGAGCCCTTCCTGCCTCTACAATCCTCACCCTTTGCCCACACCCTTCAACCAATGGAGCGGCGGTAAACCGATGGTCAAAATTGACAGACTGAACCGACAGCTCTATACCATTGGTGTCGGTTTCAACCGACAGAAACCAACCCACACCATTGGGAATACTCTAATATTCATAGTAAGTAACAAAGTATTAAGAGTTTCGTTAACACTTTCCCATCATTTTATAAGACTATAAAGGTTACCATATTATATTAATTAATCATATACCATAAAATTTATTGGGAGGTGATCCTCACACACCCCTTTTTGATCACACCATTTTAATACAAGTTAACCATTTTACCCCTAAGTTTATTTTACATCAGTTAATCTTCACTAATTAACTCAGGGGTAAATAGTCAATTTGCATTAAAATGGTGTGTATGGACAATTTTAGGTGTGTGAGGATCAGCTTCCAAAGTTATTATTATCGAAAATAAAAACTAAAAAATTATTTGCAAAAAATTCCATTGAGTATTAATTACGTGGTATCTGTCTACAACGGCAAGTTCTATTTATACGAAATAAAGTTTTATTTACACACTTGAAAAGATTGATGGATGTGATAAATTGCAGTGGCGTGCTCTCCCATAAGTATTATTTGTTTAGGGTCCTACTAAATCCACCCATCAAATTTTTTACCCAAAATAATTATTTCTTGTTTTTTTAAATTTCAAATGATATAGTCAATCTTTTTTACCGAGGAAGACCAATAGTTGTAAATACGTTTTTAATTTCAGCCAAATTCTCACTCTATTCCCAACTAAATTTTTGAAAATGAATATTCTAATATTAAAACTATCAATTTTTGTGGAAATGAAATTTTTATCCTATATAAAACGTGTCTTTTCATGCAGTATAACGATTTTTCAAATAATAACTTAGAAAGAAATCACTAATATAGAGTGGGTGCTTGTGAGAATAGGAGGGTACAAGACTACAACAAGCTTCAAGCAAAAGGGTCCAAGGCTTCAAGCAAAAAGACATCTAATGTTTTTTATTTTTTTTAAAAAGTAATTAGATAAACATTGTTCTCTCTATTTTTTTAGAACTAATCTTTAATATTTTGAAAGAGTTGTACTCCTATTTTTAAGCGCATGTTATAAAGTTTAATACGTTTATGTATTCGTCTCACCACAAGTGCTCACATTACTATTTTGCGTTGTCTCAAATATGTGTCAACTATTATGTTTTAACCAATCTAATAAGATGTTAATTGATAGATTTGTTATTTGATTGGTGAAAAATGTAATTAGTTGATAATTTTAAAACTGTAGGCAATGTCAAAATCTGTATTCTGAATGTGACGGGGTGAATAACTAAAAAGATACTTAATACATAATACTAACAAACAAACAAAAAAGGAGGAAAAAAAATATTACTGTGGTAATATATACGAGTAGTTATATACTAACAAAAAGATTCAGACACTAGAATAACGATATTAAGAATTAAGAATAATAAAATATAATAGAATAAAAATGAAAATGAATGGCGTTGAAAATGTGAGAATTAATTACAAAATTAAATAAACCATACTTATCACCTCATAATTACTTTGACCGGGTATATCAAGTAAATATCACGGGTATGTATAGCCAACCCCTTTGTTTATCATTTTTCTTGCATATAATATTTACTGTATTAAATTGTCTTTCATAAATGTAGATTAAATAAACATTTTAATTTGTTGTAAACGTTTCAAGCGATAAAAAGAGTCACTAATTATTTATTTTAACCATTTCATTACATTACCCCATCCGTTTCAATTTTATTTTTTACTTTACCGTTTTTATCCCAAAAAGATTATCGCTAATAAAAATTCTTATAAATTCTCTCTCATTACTTTTACCTAGGGGTGTCGAAAATGTCTGAATCCGAAAATTCAACCCGACTTTAATCGGATTCGGGTAAAACGGATTGGACTATTCGGTTAATCGAATCCAAATAACCCGAATCCGAGTAACTCAAATCTTGTTTGGCTTGGATTACGGCTACATAATTTTGAATTTGGTTGATCCGAATAACCCAAAGAAGGGACTAATAATAGAAATATAATTTTTTATATATGTTAGTTATGATTTATATGAGTATATCAATATATAATTAATATATACATCACTTATAATGATTTATATAAAGCATTTAGTATTATTTTGTGAAGACGTGAAAGTTTAAGATATTCACTTATTTGGATAAAAACATAATTTCCGAATTTAAACCAATCCAAACCGAATTTGAATAACCTGAAACTGAATAATCAAAATCTTATTAGGTTAGGATTAAGGATAAATTATAAGCTTGAATGGTTTTACCAATTAATCCAAATCTTATTGTCAATAACCGAAAATCCGAATAATCCGATCCGAACTACCAGAAACCTGAACAGTTTATCCCAAGGTTGTTAAGATCGGGATCTTACTTAGGATCGTTTTCATCTTTACGAGATCGGAATTGTAAGTTCGGATTTGGAATCGTAAGATCCTACCCTTACACTATGATCTCATAAATGGGTAGTATAATACATCTAAAAGATCAAATGGATGACAAATTAATTAAACTTTTATAGTTTGAACACCGTAACATTAAAGTCATACTTATCATAGGGACGTAGATTATCATATTTGTCTTTAAAAATATGAATTTTCACGTGTTAAACTATTTTAGTTGAAAAGCTGATTATTTTTACGTGTAGTTATTAATTAAGTGATAAACCTATTAACCTTTTATTAGACAAAATCCAATAATTTATATATACATAAATTCATGTTATGTAAAATCTGATCGGATCGAGATCGTAAGATCCTAGCTCAAAATCGACATAAGATCAGGATCCTAAGCAGATCCTATGAATTTAAGATCCTATGTAAGATCGGGATCATTTACATTCACGTGGATCGTAAAATCGTAAGATCTTAAGATCAAGATCGGGATCTTAACAACTATGGTTTATCCGAGCAACACCCCTACTTTTACCAATTAATTTAACATGTGTTTGAATGATTTCGTTAGGCTCGTATTTGTTAACTTATGACTCATGATTCCAAATGTCGATTTTAACTCGTGATTCACGAACCGACTCAACTTATAACAGTTCATCAAAAAAACATATATCAAATAACTATAATTATATACTTTGATTTATATGTTGTACTAAATTATTACGGAGTACTTATTGTAAAGAAACATAAAATAATATGGTATATATATACATACATATACATACATATACATATAACTAATAAAATAATACGAGTAATGAATTAGCCTGGAAAAAAACGTCCCATTTCAAAATTTGCTTGATGTGATGGTGTGTAAATAGCAAAACCCGGTCTACAACACAAAAAAGTTAATGTATCACCCACCAGTCCATCACGTGGTATCTGTCACTCACTTACCATTCAACGGAGTACTCTACTTACAGCATCCACATTAGTCTTGTGTGACAAAGTTCAAAGTTTCATTAAACTGTGAGCTGGCATTGAATATGGCACTGTGGGTGTTAATAGCTAAAAATGAGTCCAAGACTGCTTCAATGGTAAATAGATAGGTGCTGATAAATACAATATGGAAGTTGATTCATACAACAACAAATATGCATTAAGCAATTGTACAGTACAACTGTTTAATGCATATTTGTGTTTTATGAATCATATTTTGTGTTGTATTTATCAACTCCCTAAATAGATGGGGTGGGTGGGACCCATTGTATTTAATGTACCAATTTTTTTTTATTTCTGTAAACTCTATATAAGTATCAGTATGTATTTTACAAACATCTCCAATTTACATCTTCATTCTTTATTTGTTCATCCACTTTCTTAAATCATAAAATATATATAATAATAAATAGCCATGTTAGTAATTACTAAGCATACGGTAATAATAATATGGATGAAATTGTAGTTTCGTACAATGTAATTGCCCAGAACATCATTTCAAGTTACTTAATTTAAATGAATTCTTATAACTCACTAGCTATTAATATAAAAAGATTATATAGATACATATATACATACATATATACATAAGTAATAGAAATAATTGAAAAATAACTGAAAATAGTACGATGATGTGTCAGTGTAAAGAATCTGTTAAGTTCAATGCAATGTAGAACTTTTAAGTGTAAAGATGTAATGTTGATGTGGCAATGCTTTGAACCTTTAAAAGTGAAATGCACTGGATATGCTCTTACTTTTTATCATGGTCTCTAACACACGTTTTGATTTGATATAAAACTTTGGGATTAATTAAGTGATTGTCTTTTCATGCCAATTTAATTACTCACCATATCATTTATTTATTAAAAAGGTATAAAAGTACATAATGATAAGAAAAAATGATAAAAAAAAATCCAGTAATAATTATGTTTTAAATAAAAAATACAAGAAAATGGTATGATTAGTAGGGCCATCATATATTAATTTAAAATTTTAATTAAGGCTTGATCTATCTATACCATTTTATATTACTCACCATACCATTTTCTTATTAAAAGAAAGGTAAAAAAATATTGAATGTTAAAAAAAAGTGATGAGAAAAGAATAGAAAAATACAATAATAATTATGTTTAAAAGAAAATGGTATGGATAGTACACCTCATTGATTAAAACTAACAATTTTCATGTACTATACGATAGTGATAATTAATTTATTTTTATTTTACTAAATACAAGGTGAGGTCTCGCAACAACGTGATCTTTGACATTTGATTTTGTAAATTGTATATTAAAAATTTAAGTCAAATGAAATTGTACCGTGAAACAGACTTTTATGTAATATAATCCCAACCAATAACATCTAGCGTATACTCTATCATTTTGGTACGGTTCAGAATTTTAGGTTTATTATTTATTATTTAATTAAGTTATTAAAAATATATATGAATATTGCTTTTTTAATTAAATTTAATTTTTATTTATATATATGACATGTCGATTGTAAAGTATATATTATCTAATTTGTAAACAATTTTGTTATAACAGTTACTCGTTTTATGAAAGGGTAGATAGTCAAACATTCATGTATACAATGAGTACTTGGGTAGGTAATAAAAAGGCAATACATAATTAGTATAACCCACAAAACATTTTTTGAAAAGCTTAAATTATTAATGAATTCAGTCTAAGTCAAATATTCGTATTTTGTAATCCAAACCTAAATTTCTATCCAAATCGTTTATTTTGTGTGATCATATACACATACAAATGAGCAATGACAATAGATTTTGAATAACGATAATAATAATAAAAATTAAAGCGTAATGAATAATAAAGATGAAGATAATCTTATAATCATCCGAGGTTACAAATGGAAAACATATATTACAAAAACTAAAAAAACATATTTAAAACTCTAATCTTCCTTGAAGAAGCTGAGATCCACGACATTGTAACACCCTCAATTTTCGGGTTGCGGAAGCGGTCGGGTCGGGTGTTACCAAATCAAATATCATAGCACAAGGATATAGCAAACGACATCTAAATAAAACGTTTGAAAAAGTAGTTGTTACATTCCCAAAATAATTGTTTACATTGTTGCGAGTTCGCAAAATAATTTCAATACACAATTTGTAATACAAAAATTATGCAGAGAAATCCGGATGTTTGAAAACATGCGACTCGAGCTAGTATAATCTTGTAGCAATCCTAATCCTGCTGGGCACCTGAGAACACATGCTAAAACGAGTCAGCTATAAAGCTGATGAGTTCATAGGATTGTTAGTTGAAGCATAAAGTATAAACCTTTTATGTTTTGAAAATGATCTCAAAATCCACGATTTGAATTGTATTGTTATGTTATTGTAATACCAATGTATATAACTCTAACGAGGTATTTCATACCCAAATAGTGGTGACGTGTATCTAAGTACATAAAGAGTGTGGCATACTATGTTTAGATACCTATTAGGTATAATTGAGTCTACAGACGTGAGGCAATACATGCCTAAGTATGAATCGTGTGATTGTATGACCGCGTCATATGTTAACGAGTAATGATGTTACTTATGTTGTATTAAAACGTGAGGATGCCCCCGTGGCATAATATGTGGTGTCCAGCAAAAATATATTGGAGTCCCGCAGACTATGATTGAGTAACCAGTGTATTGCATCCATCAATAGTTAATTGTAGACCTGCAGATCTATGATTGAACATTTAGTGTGTCCGTTTGACCACTTAGTGTGAGCTAACCCGGACATATTGCAATTAATTGTAGTTCCGCATAACTATGATTGAAATGTTTAGTGTGTCCGTTTGACCAGTTAGTGTAAGCTAACCCGGACATGATTGAGTATTTATTGTGTCCGTTTGACCAGTTAGTGTGAGCTAACCCGGACATGATTGAGCTAACGGCCTCGCGTGGAAACTCCACCGACCCGTTAACTTGTTGCGGATCACGAGCATAAGCTCGCCCATCCGTGAATGAATGTGGATCACGAGCATAAGTATAACACCCTTCCAAATTTTCAAGACACATTTTTTTTTTCATTACGAAACGAACATTTAAAAATACATCATAGGATGCGTGTAATACATTTCCATAGTGCAACCCAAAATACACACAACCTTTAATACCAAATTATCATAATTTTCTAAATACATACTTAGGTGTTATATTAAAATCTGATACAAAATGTTTAATCCAAACATATCTAAATCAGAGTAGGCTTGTCAAACATCCCATTCATCCCATACTTCAAGCTACCCACAATCAAAAGCTATCCCTGCAAGAAGTAGTGAGGTGGGATTAGCACGAAGCTAAGTGAATAGATCCAAAACTATCAATCTAATTTAGCTTAGCAAATGTCTACAGCAAGCATTACACACAAATCAAGAAGGATCGGTGGTCCTTGAGGTACCCTCATGCCGCGGTGGTTCCTCAAGTAACACTTAAAACCAACTGAAGGCCAAATCAGAGGTTAAACCGATAGTTTGGTACTATTACTACATTCAACATAATTTCAGTGTTCAACACATGTACAAAGCACTTACGTTGTCCGAAGTAATAGTACCCAAACCCAACACATTAGTTGACCCCCCGACAATTCAAATAGTCCTCATTTATCATAACATATAGGACACCAAATAATCATTCAAGGGATAACCATCATGGCAATATATTATCTAAGCAATCACTGCTATATATCCAGTTTACCCGTTGTAACCATGGTGTCACAACTAACTTAGACTGAGAGTCCAAGATCCACTCACCCTTGACGATCACCGTCTCCACTCAAAGGTCTTATCTTATTGAGTCTTCGGTTTATCTGAGAACAAAATCAAAACCCGAATTAGATTCTTGTATCAAGTTTATTACAATCTAACCATGCATATAATGTCAATTAATCGATTATACTATACTTTCATTACTAGTTAAATAACATAGGTACATAAGTCACAAGTTGTCAAATTCGTCAGATTATAACTAGCAAACGCGATCCGGGTTGGGAGTGGCTGGATCGCGTTCCACGGTACAAAACATTCTGTTACAAATTTTCACTTACAAACGCGATCCGGGATATAGAGCTGGATCGCGTTCCATAGAACAAAATCAAATTGTGGCAAAATACACGTATTAACACGATCCGGGTTAGGGGTCAGGATCGCGTTCCTAAGAACAAAACGTACTTGTGACCAATTTTAACTGTGGAACGCGATCCGGGCGAGGTAGCTGGATCGCGTTCGCACGTTTTAAACCAGGGTCTCAGACCTGCAATTACACAGCACGAACCAAAAACTCCAATTTCACACAATTCAATTACCAAACACGAACTCATCTAGTAATTGACCTCAAGTAACATCTATAAACATAACACAACAACAAATAGCATCATCAAACTTCAAATTAAGTACATGCATCATGTTTTCAACCTAATTGACCAACTCATTCATAACATGAAAATGGAGTATAATAAACCCTAAAATTCAGATACACACAAGATGACAATGATGAGAGTTAAGAAATTTCAGTAACATTTAATCATTCAAGCATTACATTTCATTTATGCATCAATTTGTAACCTAATTCATCAAGTAAACCTCAAGAGCTCTAAATAACTCAAACTTACTATTAGAAGAGGGAAGTAAATGAACAAGATGAAGGAGATGATGATAGATTCAGTTGTGACACAAAATCACAGCTTCAACAAGATGAAAATCAGATTGAGAATTGCTTTTTGGTGCATGTGTTCTTGAGAGAGAGTGTGAGAGAGAATGAGATCGGTGAAATGGAAAATGGTCGACATTTCAATCAAGTCCAATTAACATGCAGTGTAATCATATACCCGTTCCAAATCTATTATCTGGAACCCAAAAACTATTTGCGAGAAATACATTTTATTATACCGTCAACTAAATTAATTTAAAACAATTAATAATTCATCTAACACAATAAATCATTTGATCATTTGACCTATTAATTTAAATTACCCAAATAATACCAATTATTTCTAAATACAATTTAAATACAAGAAAGTAATGAAAATACCGTATTTCTACTAGACCCAAATCGAGGATGTTACAATAAGCTCGCCCATCCATCGATTGTATCGCTTTACCGCGACATCGGACTTGTGCCCACTGCAATACTGTGGTATCGTTTTGTGCCCACTTTACCGTGGCATCGTTGTGTGCCCAACTGGCATCGATCGAATTGCTCGCAAGCAAAGTTTGTAATTGAGCCGGCAGTACTACGACATGCCCGACTTGAGTAATTGAGCCGACAGTACAATGACATGTCCGACTAGTTTGATTGTGTTCGTATGCATGTATGTATACCTATATACATAAGTAAATTGTATGTAGCACCAAGTGCTCGATATTGAGTACGAATATGTGTACATATATATATATATATATATATATATATATATATATATATATATAAGTCAAATCAAACAAACACATGTAACCGTGAGTCATGCAACGCATGAGAGTAACGTATTGTATCTAAATATGTACATACAATACTTAGATATTATGTGTTTCGCAATATGCCTAGGTATGACTAATCATCACCTAGTTGTTTTGTATTATTGTAACGAATCTATACTAACATATGATACTATCGTATACTCCTAGTCTCAGCCTAGCAAGTATATGGAGATCTTGGGTTGATGTTTACTTGAGTTCAAGTCCAATTTCGAAGTCCTGAACGTATGTGCAGTCTTAGTTCCTAAAAGGAAAACTAATCCTGTAAAAGTCTAGTTGTTGTCCAATGGGGGTAGAACTAAATAGTTCTAGTGAATTTGGTAATGTTGTCCCGCGACAATAAGGTCAATGTATGATGGTGACTTAGCCATGTCATTTGATGGTGATTGTTGGTCGACAATCTAACAGTGTGCAATGGTAACCTAACAAGGTTAAATAGTGATATTGTTCTACGATAATATAATGGGTGCAATTCCTAAATATTACACATTCGTATTACCAAGCAGTAAATATTACACATTCGTATTACCAAACAGTAATATAAATAAGTGTGAATTATAAAAGTTTGGTAAATATAATTCGAAAACAGAAATTGAGCATGCGTCTCACCCCGAAAACAATAGTACAGTAGAAAGAGTGGGGCTATGAAACTCACATGTGAGTTGTCAGCGATCCTAAGTTACGCGTGTCGTCCGATGGGTAACCTCCTAGTGTCCTAAACACGTGAGGTTATATAAGTAAGAGACAAATCAATTTGTCTAAGCGAGTTGTGCAAATATTCGTTCGTCGCTCAGGTTTGAAAACTTTGTACGGGGGTTCGGTGGCAGCGCCCCTGGTAGCGGGGTCCAAGGGGCAGAGCCCCTGGTTGGGGTCGAGCTGCCAAGTTAGCTTGAAAAATTTTTATTTCTACTATATTGCTTTAGTGAAAACGCTCTGCAATTTCATTTCGGAGTAATATTAGACGGTAAAATTTGAGTTTCGACACTTAGTGAAAAATGTGTATTTTCTGTTTTAGGCGACACTAGACAAGTGTCGCTATAGGCGACACTAGACAAGTTTTCGATTTTGGAATTTTTTGAACACCCCTATGTTTAATGGTTCTTTTATGTAACACCCGCCAATTTAGGACTACAATTAGTATCGAAACTACTTGAAATTTCGGGTATTTAGTTTTATAACACCCTGAATAAAGGTAACATTATGGTGTGAATACGGGCACGCTTACGTGATCTAATTTAAATCGTACACTTATGAACCGGACAATATCCGACATTAATAAATGGACGTTGGTGACAAAACTTTATAACAAGGTGGACTTATCCAAACAAACGTGATTTTCAATAATATATTGCGAGAATATATTCCAAGTATTTCTCATTGATAAAAACACCCTGTACACGACAAACACGCACGAAGCACGTGAGTCAAGCGAAAACAATTCAAATTATAATTTAATAACTCATTAATTAGTGTTTTGATAAAACATTTCTATTAAAATATTTTGGATATACTTAAACACGAAACACGGAACGACATTTAAACAATCGCGGAATGTAACATAAAAATCGGAGCAACGAGTTCACGAGATCAAGACCCAAATGGGTTAGCCCAAACCCGCGGATCCAAACCTCAACCCGACCCATGACCCATCTCCTTTAAAACTCCTCCATCCTTCAAACCCTTCCATTTTATTCACAAACACACACACACTTACAATTCCAAAACCCTCTCTTTTCTTTCCCCTTCTTCTTCCTTCGAATCAGCAGCAAGAGCAACGCCACCGTCATCAAAATCGTTCATCATCATCAACAAGAGAAAGCACAAGGGCCGCCATCATCTTCTACCTCACCTTCATCATCTCCATTTTCGATTCCTGGTATGAAACGCCTTAAAACTCGATGTAATTACTTGTAAAGCTTTTATTTACATGCTAAAATGTTACTCAACAAAGATTTGCCCAAAAATCGACTTGAAAATGCATTTTTATGAAAAAGTGTTCGAACAGCTCGTTCTGCGAACCGAGATCTGTTCATCCTGCGAGGCGAACCCAATTGCGACACTTGTCTAGTTAAATTCGCAGTATAAAATACCCGTATATTCATGCCCGATTATTATACAAATTTAATATGTTAAATTTATAATTTTGTTCAAACTATTTTGTAAATATTTTAAATGAAAATATTTCACTTGAATTACAAAAATGTAATTTGGTCTCAGCTCATTTCAATTGTGATTATTAAATAATCCTTGTCTATTATATAAAAATATATAAAATTTTCGATCACTTGGTTGTAATTGCATATAATAATACAATTATTTAAAGTTTAAATTTAGCATGAAATTTGACTTTTTGACCAGGTGTTACAGACATAATCATCATTAATCTAATGTCCAAATGAGTGAAGTTGTTTAGTTGGTATATCATCCATCACAATTTCTTCATAAGATTTTTGAAAACATCTTCGCCAACTTAATCTTTGTAGACATTCATTTTTAGTCAATCAATAAAGCGATCGATATCATATTCCTCCTCAAATCCATTTAAAACTTGTTGTTATAAATTCAAAGATGTGTATAAAAAAGGAAAATAATATTCTAATATGGAAATGTACATTAAATTTAATACCTCTAAAAATCGATTGAAGTTTCATAATCTTCAATAGGGTATTTATCATCTAAGAATTATCTTAAAGGGTATTATTATATTAAATACAATATGGACGACCAATTTTTAATGTCATGTTTTTGATAAAAAAAATCATATAATCAATATAAATAAATCTTTATATTATTAAAATTTTATTTATAAATTACCGATTAAAACTTCATGAAAAGTATAAGGACTATAAAGAAATAGGGAAGTCTTGAAAATGCTAATAACAGTTGTGGTACACTTTTTAAATTATGTAAATGAATGTAGGAAATATTTTTAACTGTAGAATCTTTATAAATGAAACCCAATATACGGATGAAATTGGTTCATGATATTTTGTAGAGATAGATAGATATATAAAGATAACTATATATTCATTAAAAATAATATGTTCTCTTAAAATATTTTGTTGATAATATTTTCAATTGATTTTTAAAAAGATCAATGCTAAATCAATCAATGTACCTGATTCAAGATTAAATGTTTGATTGATTTGAAGTCTCGTGAAGAGGATAGGTTAGTAAGAGAATGTCTCTATGTACCATTTAAATCCACTTTTCGTATCGCTTTTGATTAAAAGTATGAAAAAGTACAGAAAATATACAGAAAAGTAAAAAATGTAAGAAAGAATGATTTAAAAAAGTACAGAAAAAGTACATAAAAGTGAATTTAAAAATAAATAATTGGCTTAGAAAGTAGAATCCGTTAGTAATTGTAAGGTATGTACTGAACATAGCATTTTCATTTTCTTTAATATTTTATTCTAAATTTGATTGTTACTGTACATTTTTTTATTTTTTTCATCACTTTTTCTTATCGTTTGGTACTTTTTGTATTTTTCTATTTTTTAAATCCAAAAATAGTTTGTTGAGTATATATAAATGGTATGTAGAGATTAAGCAAATTGTAATTATATTCCATGATCCAAGACTCGATACATGTAGAGATACTTTATAAATAATACTCCGTATATTTAAGCTACTATATTTATCAAAGGTAAATGTGACTATTCCTAACCTATTGTAACTCACTACTACTATTGCAACTCATATCTCTTTTATTATTTGATTTATTCTACTAAAATATAATATTACTACTACTACTTCTATTACTACAATTTTAAAATAATTATATAATATAACATTACTCAAAAATAGAGTTATATTTTTTATATTGAGTTCTTATAAAGCTATATAATTGTAATATGTTGAGTTTTCCGTTTTGCATTTATTAAATCCACCTAATAACTTATAATTGGTTTTAGATCGAATTAAGGGAAAAATCGACTAAAACTATGATAGAGTTTTAAATTAGCTAACGAAAGAAAAAAATCGATTAAAGTATGATAAAGTTTTTAATTTGGCTATCTAACGGGGTAAAATTGTTTAAGAAAGAAAATAACTGAATTACAATGACTTTGTCGAGATAAACGTTTCCGTTTGACAACCCTGTTAGACTTAGTTGATAAAAAAAAACCTACTTCGATAAACAATCCCTACTATGGTACCTGAAAAATGAAGTTATTTACGTTTAGAGTCCCGTAAAAAGTAAATAACCTATAGAAGAGTTATATTAGTGTATCTAAAAGACTATGTTATTTACACCCTGCCACTACGCGCGGATGAAGAAAACTCGTTAAGTATACATTCTTGGAAAAAAGGCATTATTGGGATTATGTCAAATAAGTTGAAGGCTAGTCTTCCTTTATAATTACGTTTTATCTTCATATAATAACAATAATATGATAATGTGAATCATGTTATCTCGTATCATTAAATTTGGGAACTTTTAAGACTTTATAGAAAAAACTCATTTAAATAGACAATTTATAATTTCAGGTGGATCATTTATAATTTTGTTCCCTTTTAAGCGGTTCTATACCTGATCGAACGGAAACCATTGATAGTTTGATACCGAAAGTTTCAACTATATTTTGGGTCGATTCAGACCGATCCAACATTTTTTTTCTAGAAAGCAGCAAATTTTTTTATTTTCACAAAATTAAATATACACTCTCTCAAATTTGAGAGCATGGTGACAGTTTGTCTTTGTGACATGGACACCCCTTGCAACCCATAAGTCCTAAGCATTACCAGCCACTATTTACACTTTACATCCACATATTTATACAAATAGTTATTAGCCACACATTATTTTTAACTTTAATAAAGACACCTACCATCCCATTATTTTTGAGAGCATCTCTTAAAATATCTTTAATCATTTAATGCCTCCAATTATCTTTTGATTTATATTATAGGTGACTTAAAGGTAAGTTTACTTAATCTAGCTTTTTAGACTCTCAATTTCGTAAGGTCTTAAAATTTGGATGTCCCATATTAAATATAAGATAATAACAACAATTCATTGACATTTTTTCAGTATTTTAAAGACGCGAAGAATATAGATTCTAATATTTTAAGTCTAATTTATGTGAAAAAACGACATCATTAGACCTCAAAAGTTAAAATCGTAAGATATATTAGGTTGACTTTATTCGAATTTTTTTTACTAGGCTCATGGTCACCAAATTTTTTTAAAAGTGATTTCGATAAAAATGTTTTTGTTTTTTCTTTCACGTCTTTAATAGATTCTCCGTACGAAATCGAACGAATTTATTTGAATTTGCATAAAAAGGGTGGAAAAAGTAGGATTTATATTAAATCGACAAGTCCTCGGATGTTTGGCTTAGATCTTCATAAATGACTTATGCGTTAAGAAAAAGCTTTAAATCTGAGGTTTTTAACTTTTAACTTTCACCCTCACAAAAAAAACTTAAAAGCTCTGTAAAAAAAATCCCCCTAGACACTTTTTAGCTGAATAAGCTAAAATGGTTGGTGATTTGTACACCATTAAAAATTAGCCGTACATCATTTTATGTATTGTCGTGTTGTACTGTACAACACTACAAAACAAATTTAGTAGTGTATTACTAATTTTTAGTAGTGTATAAATCTCCACCTGTAACAACCCGTCTCACATCGGTTTGAGATAAGAAGTTTGAGTCTCTTATAAGTCTAAAGTTGTGGCTCTGATACCTTTTGAAACGCCCATCAAAGCTAAAATCATGACTAATTGATACCTTTAGTCATGATTTTAGCTTTGAGGGGCGTTTCAAATGGTATCAGAGCCATAGCCTCTCGGGGTGTGACGGGCACGCGGCTCGTGCATCTCCTGGGGTATGGATTCTGGTTATGTTTCGACCTGACGAGGACGTCATGATTTTAAGTGGGGGAGTTTGTAATAACCCGTCCCACATCAGTTTGAGATAAGAAGTTTGAGTCTCTTGTAAGTCTAAAGTTGTGGCTTTGATTCCATTTGAAACGCCCCTCAAAGCTAAAATAATGACTAATTGATACCTTCCACCATGGTTTTTAATTGAAACTTGAAAATATCCGATTAGTCATAATTTTAACTTTGAGGGGCGTTTCACTGCCCATTAAAAAGCCCCTCAAATAATCTACCCAAACAGCTCTTGTCAAGCCCTGATTCAAATCATCACCATTTCAACGTGCATTTTGCAATATATATACCTATATCATCTTACTTAAAGTAGAACATGATCCTCTGATGATTTGGATGACTGGTGGTCCTGGTTGTTTTGATGCTGCTACAAAGTCAACATCATCACCATTAATATTGTGTAGTCCCCCAAAAAGAGCATCAATTAATAAGTGAAAATATCAAATAATATCATCATGTCCCGTTTCTTAATTCTCATCATCACCATTTTCTGTTTTGGTGCTGTTACAAAGTCAACATCGTCTTCAACAGGGAGAGTAGTAGAGTATCTTCCAGGTTTCCAAGGACCCTTGCCATTTTATCTCGAAACTGGGTAAGTAGTTACGCTGCAAGGGCGGTACTAGAGAAAAAATTGTAAGTAGGGACTAAGAAAAAATGTAATTGGGGGCAAACTTGAAAGGGTACTTAATCACATTGGACTTTGGGTTCCTTAGATTTTTATTAATCAATGCATTGTGATTTTTTTTATTGTTTTTCTCAAGTTCATCTTTCTCAAACTTGATACTTTCTCCGTCCTAATTTATAATTAGTCCATTTTTCCTTGGGTAAGAATGTCACTCTGCAAAAAGTAAAAAACAATTATTATAGGTTTTTTTAAGTGTGCTATGTTTTCATTGAACTCTGTTTTCCATGTGTGGAGACAATTAAATTGGGACGAAAAAGAGTGTAATATATAAATGAGGGAACAACGAAGATGGAGTTGAATATCTGACCTTTGGTTTGACATGAAAATGCTTAACCGCTAAGCTATGAGGGCTGAGTTTACATTTCGAAACTTAATGTAACAATTACAATGCCCAAACTTTGGTACCGCCGCCTGTTTAGTTGCGAAAAACTTATTCTGTGTGATTTCTAGAAAGTTATATTTTAACATACGAACTCATAGTATATGGTCATATATAGTTATGTTGGTGTGGATGAGAATGAGGATGTTCAGCTGTTTTACTATTTTATGAAATCGGAGTCCGATCCTGAACATGATCCTCTGATACTTTGGATGACTGGCGGTCCTGGTTGTTCTTCCATCTCCGACCTCATGTACACATTTGGTAATTTACGATCTACTTCTATTTTCTTACTAGTATTAAATTCTGTTTAACGGGTCAACCCGCCAATGAGAATTTGACCCTTTGATCTTAAACTAAACCGCCAACCCGAAACTAACACAACGATATGTTTGACATGTTTACCTAAACGGATTGTGTATATCGTATCCCGAGTAGTTGGTTTAGACCCGCCAACCTTAACCCCCAACCCATTCATCAAACCAGTATAGTTTCGGGTTGAAACTTTAAACCCGTCAACCGGAAATCTCATAAACCGAACAATTACTCTTAATTAGACTTTATTTGAAATTCAATATGTTACCATATCTCAATAATATAAGACAGTTAAATAATTTATGGTTACTAAAAAATAACAATTTATTGCTTTAAATGTTCTTGGCCAGTGGAGGATATTGACATGTGCAGTATGTGTCGTTGCAGAGGCCCTTCAAAATGTGAGGGCCACCAAATTTAACGAGAGATGCTATAATTAGTATATGTTCAATGCAGGAAAAAACTATTTTAATAAGTATAGAATAATACTTTTAGTTCGTGTTGTAGTGATCTTGAAAAAGCTCTCACGAAGATATTAATGTAAACGAACTCTACGTGGAGTTAAGATTGCTTAAAAATTTATTGCCTTGTGCCAATATGGGACCTATTGATATTCTAAATTATCTAAAACGGGTCGATTGTTTTCCTAAAGCGATTATTTCATATAGCGTATTGTTGACTATTCCAATAACTGTAGCAACCGCGGAAAGAAGCTTTTCGAAACTTAAGTTGTTAAAGTTTTATTTGTGTTCTACAATGTCACAAGAGAGGCTTAACGGATTGACAATGATAGCAATTGAGAATGTTCTACTAGAGACTATTGATTATAAATGTTTAATCAACAATTTTACTTCGAAGATTGCTATGAGAATAGCTATTTTTAAAGAAGAATGAAAATTGTAAGTTTTTCCAAATCATTAGATTATGACTTCGTATTTTTGTAAGTTAATATAATAGTCGTAATATTAGTGTATTTTTCTATATATATGTTTGACTGTTTGATTTTTTTTTTTTTAATTCGGGGCCTTTTTTTATATATATCGTACGGGGCCTCCCGAATTCATTTGCCGGCCATGTTCTTAGCATTTGCTATAGATATTGAAATAGTACTGAAAGGCATATTAGTGATTTCTATTTCTCAGTTATATGACTACAAAGATACAAACTTTTTATATTAGTACGAGTAATTGATAAGTACTGCCTGCCTGCATTTTCGCTTGTGTTATCTTGTAATTCTTCATAATGGATGCTCCCATTACTTTCTAAACCAATTTGAGCAAAACAGGTCCGATACAGTTTGACGAAGTGCCTTACAATGGGAGCTTGCCCAACGTGTTATTGAGACCTGATTATTCATGGACAAAGGTCATCTCTCTCTCTTTTTATTTATATAAATAGTAAAAAGTTTAAATGAGAATCACAAAAAAGTCTGAGAAATTAATCTTAACTAGCTATAGCTAGCGGACAATATAAACCATTATATAGATATGTGAAGTCCCACAATTACACTTGTTCATACAAATATATTAACACAAGCAATGAATTCTTAACAAGAAGTTTGCGGAATAACACTTGTTAAGTTAGGAAGATTATATGCATTACTTGTAATATGATTGTAACAGATTTGAAAGTATAACAAGAACACAATTGTTTTAATAGTCAAAAGTTTCAATATTATTATTTCAATAATACGGATACACTTGTTGTATCAGGGTTACAAGTACCTTGAAACTAAGTTACAAATTGACAAAAGACTTACACACTCATACACATGTTCTAACAATGAACCATAGGACATACTTATACACTAAACAACTTGTATAAAATCTATACAAAATCTACTTTTCTTGAACAAGTTTTTTAGGAAACACGCTATCATTAAATGCATTGCCATTCCTTGTCTGCTGCGTGCACTATTCCTCAAAAACATGTTTGCAGTAGGTGTACTTGTACTGCAGAGTTGGTAGAAAGTAGATCCACTGAGCAAAACTATCAGAAATGATGAGCATCACTAATGAAAACAACTGGCAGAACTAATCTCGGAATTTCTTCAGTTCTGGCAGAACTAACAGTAGAATGACTTGGCAGAACTAATGTTGAAAAGACTAGCAGAACTAACTCTGGAAAACTTTGTCTTCAATAAATGAACAGAGATAACTCTACCAGCAGAATTAAGTCTTCAATCACTAACAGAATTAACTTTCAACAGAGCTAAACATTTAGAATATTTTCACTTGATCTTCAACAGATTTTAGCCCAACAATCTCCCCCTAAACTTGATCTTTTCTGTGAACAGATTCAAGTTTTCTTCTTCAAACCCTTCTCAATCTCCTTTCTGATTGCAGCAGCTCTTTTCTTTCTGATTTCTTCATTTTGAGCAGCATGTCTTTCAAGAGCCCTTTTGTAATATTGCTAAACTTCATGAACTAAGGAGGCAGCGGTATCCAAATCATCACATTTGATATTTAAAGAGAGCGTAGAGCTTAACTGACCCACATTCCAAGGACATTCCAAGGATATTTAGAAAGAGCATAGAGCTCTGATACCAATTGTGAAGTCCCACAATTACACTTGTTCATACAAATATATTAACACAAGCAATGAATTCTTAACAAGAAGTTTGCGGAATAACACTTGTTAAGTTAGGAAGATTATATGTATTACTTGTAATAAGATTGTAACAGATTTGAAAGTATAACAAGAACATAATTGTTTCAATAGTCAAAAGCTTCAATATTATTATTTCAATAATACGGATACACTTGTTGTATCAGGGTTACAAGTACCTTGAAGCTAAGTTACAAATTGACTAAAGACTTACACACTTATATACACATGTTCTAACAATGAACCATAGGACATACTTATACACTAAACAACTTGTATAAAATTTATACAAAATCTAATTTTGTTGAACAAGTTTTCTAGGAAACACGTCAGCATTAAATGCATTGCCATTCTTTATCTGCTGCGTGCATTATTCCTCAAAAGCATGCTTGCAGTAGGTGTACTTGTACTGCAGAGTTGGTAGAAAGTAGATCCACTGAGCAAAACTATCAGAAATGATGAGCACCACTAATGAAAACAACTGGCAGAACTAATCTTGGAATTTATTCAGTTCTGACAGAACTAACAGTAGAATGACTTGGCAGAACTAATGTTGAAAAGACTAGCAGAACTAACTCTGGAAAACTTTGTCTTCAATAAATGAACAGAGATAACTCTACCAGAAGAATTAAGTCTTCAATCACTAACAGAATTAACTTTCAACAGAGCTAAACACTTAGAATATTTATTCACTTGATCTTCAACAGATTTTAGCCCAACAATCTCCCCCTAAACTTGATCTTTCTATGAACAGATCCAAGTTTTCTTCTTCAAACCCTTCTCAATCTCCTTTCTAATTGCAACAGCTCTTTTCTTTCTGATTTCTTCATCTTGAGCAGCATGTCTTTCAAGAGCCCTTTTGTAATATTCCTGAACTTCATGAACTAAGGAGGCAGCTGTATCCAAATCATCACATTTGATATTTAGAGAGAGCATAGAGCTTAACTGACTCACATTCTAAGGATATTCTGTGCCAATGAAGAAGTAGGCAAACACACTTCTTTGAAGCTGCACCAAATGAACTCCATTATGTGAATAGCAGTGCCATGCCTTTGTACGTGATCTATCCTTGTAGAAATCATTTTCTGCATCCATTTCATACAGAATTGAAAGATTGTTGTAGATAATGTGTTCATCACTATGCTTCTTTGCATTCTGATATTTCCTCATTGCAATTCTCCACATGTCATCCAAATCATCCCTGGATAATGTCTTAATGCAACTGTAGAAGGATAGAAACTTTTCTTCTGAGTTCCCAGCTCTCACAATCTTAAGCCATTTCCTCATCTGTTCATCTATTTCCCACAACCAATCAATCACAGGAAAATGTACAGCAATTGGCACTCTTGGGCTTTCAACTTCCACCATTGATCTGATTTTGTTCCAATCAACCACTTCTTCTTCAACAGACTGTGCAGGCTCAGATGTAGAAGGCACCCCAGTAGGTACTTCTGTTTCACTTGCATCCTTTGTCATGTCATCATGATCATTTCTCACAGCCATTCTTTTTCTTCTTTTGAGTTGAAGGGTTTCTGTTGGAATTTTCTTTTTCAAAGCATCAAGATCATCTTTTTCTTTCTTTTCCATCTCAGCCTTTGCTCTTTCAATTTCTGCCATTCTCTGCTATTTTTCTTTTTCTGCAGCTATTAAAACTTTTACTTTGGCAGCAGTTGCACTCTTGGCCTTTTCTTCTAATTATCTTTTGGTGCTTTCTTCAATATCCCTTTGAATTTTTAGATGGATTCTTTCCAGATCATAGAAGTCCATTGACATAAGCTCTTTTAGTGTTCTCCCAGTGTTGTTCTTAACTACCCAGGCATATTGATCTTTGAGTTGCCTTTGAGTAGGAGCCCTTTTCCTTTTCTCCTCCATCTTTTTCTGAGCATCATGCTTTCTTCTTTGCTCAAGAATATCCAGATACCATATCAATCTTTGATCAGGGGTGAACTCTTCCATTTGAGCTTTGTGAGTCCCATCAGCCAGTAAATGATCAAAGAATATTTGCTCTTCTGAGGTCATCATTACTTTCACATCATCCCTCATATCAACCTCAATAAACTTGCTCCTGCCCTCTTCATTAAATTGAGCTTGTAGATTTCTAGCAACTCTCTCACTCACAGCTTCAAGCTCTTTTTTCTTAAATGGTTTCACAGGCTCAACCATATTCTCTTTTCCTTTAGCCTTAGCCAAATCAATCTCTTTTTGCTTTAAGGCTTCATCAACTGCTTTATGCTTAACATGTGAAAAAGGAATTTCTTTAATTGTGATTCCAGTTGAGCTCCTTCCTTGTTCCGTGCTCTTTTCTTTTTCAACTGGACTCTTAGCCACTTTCAGAAGTGCATCTGCAGCAATCTGCTCAATATCAGTCATAGCAGAGCTAATCTTCTCCTTTGGACTGTCAGACTTAACCATTTCTGGCTCATTTACCCCAGCAAAACTAACCAGTGCACTAGCAGAACTATCCTTTGCACCAGCAAAACTAATTCCTGCATCTGCCATCCCACTAGCAGAACTAACTGCAACATTCAAACAACCAGAAGTAATACTGGCAGCACCATCCAACATATCCTTAGCACTTGTTTTTGTAGCATCTGATATGTCTTCATCTAATACTTCCATAATTAAGCTTTCAACCACATTCCCAAACTGCTCTTCACTCACATCATCATGTATATTCTTATCCACTTCCATCACATCATCTGCAGGCTTTTCTAGATCATCTAAATCATTCTCATATAGTTTCTTCTGCTCTTCCTCAGCCAGAATTAAATTAGCCTGCTCCTCTGTCAATTCCCCTGCACCAGTGAATTCAAACTGATCTGCAATTACCTCATCACTTGTGCTTTCATCACTTTGTAATCTTTTCAGTCTAGCAGACTTACTCTCAGCCTTACTTTTATATTCCTCCCTCTCCTTCATTAATAAATCCACCTTTTCTTTTAACTGGGCAATCTCCACCCTTTGCTCCTCCACCTCCTTTGACAATTTGGTACAGATAGCCATCAATTCATTTAAAGTTAAGCTATCCTCACCATTGCCAAAAGTGTTACCCTCTTTTAATAGATAATTGGAAGTTTTAGCCAATATCTCAGACCTAGTCTGAGCATCATTAGCCCCCAATATGATTTCTTGACACCTGGGACCACTGGATACATTGATATCCACTGGATCCTCAACAATAGAAGAGTCCAATGGCATCTCAATATCCCGTGTTGCCATAGATTGGGTCCTAGTTCCAGTACCACTGTCCTGTTCTCCTAGTGAGGTAGCAACAGTAGTGGTAGCCCTTTCCATATGATCTCTCTGCTCCTCAGTGACCACCTCATTTTCATTTACATTTGTGGACTGAGACAAATGAGGAAGAGGAGCCTCATTTGCCTGTTTCTTAGCCTTTTTGGCTTTGGATTTGACAGGCTGTGGGTCCCTTATTCTTTTTGTTTTTCCTTTTGAACCTACACCACTTGGTTGAGAAGTAGTGGGAGTTTCTAATTCCTGTGGCATAGTGGAAGGCACAGGAAGTCCCACAATTGTGAAGTCCCACAATTACACTTGTTCATACAAATGTATTAACACAAGCAATGAATTCTTAACAAGAAGTTTGCGGAATAACACTTGTTAAGTTAGAAAGATTATATGTATTACTTGTAATAAGATTGTAACAGATTTGAAAGTATAACAAGAACACAATTGTTTCAATAGTCAAAAGCTTCAATATTATTATTTCAATAATACGGATACACTTGTTGTATCAGGGTTACAAGTAACTTGAAGCTAAGTTACAAATTGACTAAAGACTTACACACTCATATACACATGTTCTAACAATGAACCATAGGACATACTTATCCCGACTTATGAAGATCCCATCTGATTTCTGTTTCACTTGAAGACCCAAAAAGAAAGTAAATTCTCCCATTGAACTTATCTGAAATTTCTGATGCATAAGAGTTTCAAATTCTTTGCAAAGACTATCTCTTGTTAAACCAAAAATGATATCATCTACATAGATTTGTACCAGTAGAATATCACTTTCAATTCTTTTAATAAACATGGTTTTGTCTATAACACCTCTTTTGAAACCATTATCCAACAGATACACAGACAGAGTATCATACCAAGCTCTAGGAGCCTGATGCAATCCATAAAGTGCTTTGTCCAATCTAAGCACCTTATTTGGATATTTGGGATCCTCAAACCCTGGTGGCTGGCATACATACACCTCCTCATCTATCTTTCCATTTAGAAATGCACTCGTCACATCCATCTGATATACCTTAAAATTCTTGAAAGAAGCATAAGCCAAGAACAACCTAATGGCCTCAATTCTTGCCACAGGTGCAAATACCTCATCATAATCAATTCCTTCTTCTTGTGAGTATCCCTGTGCAACCAATCTAGCCTTGTTCTTAATTACTATGCCTCTCTCATCTTTCTTATTTCTGTATACCCATCTAGTACCAATTGCCCGTTTTCCTTTGGGAAGATCCATCAAAGTCCACACATTTTGGATTTTGAATTGAAGTAGCTCCTCCTGCATAGCCTCAATCCAGCTTGGATCTTTCAAAGCTTCAACAGCTTTCTTGGGCTCCATCTGTGATAGAAAACAAGCAAACAAAGAGAAATTTGCATTTTCATCAATAGTTTTAGATGACCTTCTTGTTTTTATGGGAGCATCAATGGCTCCAATGACATTGTCCAGTGGCATATAGCTTTTATGAGCCTGATATTGTGGACCAACTGCCATCTCTATCCCAGATTCCAAATTGGTAAAATTTTGATCCAGATTGGTGTCTTCTTGATCCATTTGACCACTTGATTCTGACACATCCATCCTTGATGGTTGTTGACCCTCCTGTGCATCTTCATTTATTGGAGTTTCAGTTGATGCTTCTTCTTGTTGAGGATCTGATGATGTATTTCCATCACCATATGCACCATTATCATCCAGGTTTGATGTAATGGGCTCTGAACTCTGTTGTTGATCAGGAGTGGAAGACTCAAACACTGCAGGTGGGTCAGGTAACCATGTTGGAAACAGAACAAATTGTGGTGATTTGCTTCTTTGTTGACCTGCATTTGTACTTGTACTTGTACCTGCATTTGATGACTCATGCATATATCTAAGAGATTTGGTTAATGCATCAATGTCAAACAGGTGAGCTGGACCTCTTCCTAAGGCATTAGGTGTGTGCTCATTAAAGGTCACATCTAAGGTTTCTTCCACTATTCTATTTCTACTGTTGAATATTCTATATGCTTTTCTCTGAAAAGAGTAACCAACAAAGAACCCCTCATCAGCCTTACTTTGAAATTTGCCTAACTGATCCTTGGTATTCAATATAGTAACAGGACATCCAAATGGTTTAAGAAAGCTAACTAAAGGTCTGCTATTCAAAAATAACTCATAAGGTGTCTTGTTGTGAGGCTTAACAACTAGTATCCTGTTCTGGACATAACAAGCAGTGCTAATTGCTTCTGCCCAGAAGGTCATTGGTAGTTTAGCATCTGCTAACATGGTTTTAGCAGCCTCAATAAGTGTCCTATTCTTTCTCTTTGCTACTCCATTCTGTTGTGGAGTTCTAGAAACACTATATTGTCTATCTATACCCTTGGATTCACAGAATTTATCCATCTCTTGATTTCTAAACTCTGTTCCATTATCACTTCTGATGATCTTTAGCTTCCTATTGGTTTGGTTCTCAATCTTAATGATGAAAGACCTTAGTATGCCTCCAGTCTCATCTTTGGTTCTAAGAAAGAATACCCAACTAAACCTGCTATAATCATCAGTGATCACTAGGCAATATGAGTTCTTACCTATACTACTCACATTTGTAGGTCCAAATAAGTCCATGTGCAGTAAATGTAAAGGTGAGTCAATAGAGTTCAGTGTTTTGGTCTTATAAGAGGATTTATGCTGCTTGCCTTTTTGACATGCAACACAATGGTCATCACATGAATATGTTTTCTCTGGTAAACCTCTGACAAGTTTTCCTTTAACAAATTTGTTTATTGTTAAAAAATTCATGTGACACATCCTTCTATGCCCAAGGTCAGATTCATCAACAGTTGCTTTTGAAATAAGACAATTCAATTCAGGTTTAGGTACAAACTTAGCCAATTCACGGCTGCACATGTTGTTCTTTCTGGGAATTTTCATCAAAATCATTTTTGGGTCAAGAACAAACTTCTCAGAAAGAATACAGCATTCTGTGTCATTAAAGAACGCTGGGTTCCTTTTCTCAGTTATTTGGCTAACACTTAGCAAGTTGTACCTCAATTGTTCAACATAGTACACATCATTGAAGCTCATCTTATCACTGTTGACATTTCCCATTCCTGTAATCCTTCCTCCTCTAGGATTACCTCCAAATGCTACAGGACCTCCATCAAGAGCTTTGAAGTCCTCCAACCTGCTTCTGTCTCCTGTCATGTGCCTAGAGCATCCACTATCAATGTGCCATAGGCTTTTCTTTTTGCTATGCACATATAAATGACAAAAGATCAGTTTCTCTTGGGAACCCAAACCAATTTGGTTGTGGGTGTCCCTTTTTTTATCAACAGCATCAACTCTTTTGAAAGTCATTGATGCTGATGTCATTTTAGTTGGTTTCCAAACCCAACTGATGTTTGACTTAACATAATTAAATGATCTGGCAGAATTAATTTCTGGACCACTTCTATTTTGCCTAGCAGAACTAAAGTTGTTCAACTTTTGCCTAGCAGAATCAACTGTGATTTGCCTAGCAGAATTAACACTGTTGTTATGCTTGGCAGAATTAAAATTTATTATAGTCATTTTAGTTCTGTTGGCATTGACTTTTGTCAACACTCCTGCACTTCCTTTTGGTGCAGCAGAGCTAACTTTTGCCTTTGACTTCTTTACTACACTGGCATAATTAATTTTTGTTTTGAAATTTTGATGGTTAATTCTGTCAGCAGTAGTCCATGATGATTGCTTAACCCTTTGAAATCTTGGGTTATAATAGCAGTCATTTTGAAGATGATTAAATCTTCCACAGATGAAACAAGCTTTCTCATCAATTCTATTGAAATTAGATCCAAGTTTTTGAGAAACCATTTGATTGTAATTTCTTTGGTTTCCTCTTGAATTTTTATTTGATTTTGAAGATGATGATGAGCTAGCTGAACAAACACATTTAGTACATTTAACAACAACAGTTTTATCATTTACTGGTGTGTTAACAGATGTACTAACACCTTTTCCCTTCAGATTTTTTAAGTTCATCTTAGCCTTTTCCTGGAACAATTTCTTACCCTCTGCTAGTTTCTCAGCCTTAAACTTAGATACTAGCCCAGTAACAGAGTTAAGTTTTGAATAAACTTTCTCATTTTTCTTAGGTTCATCCTCATCATCTGAATTCCACTCAGATACCTCAACCTTTTTTAGATCATTTGCATTTTTGTTCAATGCAGCAACAGGATCTGCTTGCTTAACCTCATCTATCATTTTCTCCTTAAGCTTACTTATGTCTAAGTCAGTTTTAGGAGGCATGTATGTGTGGTTGTAAGGTGGAGGTACACTGTTAAGATTATAACTTAAGCCAGTTTTAATCTTATCATGAATTTGATTCTTAATCAGATTTTGAACACTTTCAGAAGCATTCTCTAGATCAGTCACTATAAGTTTGATACTTTCTTTCTCAGCAGTGACTTTAGCTAACTTCTTAATCAAATCATCAACCTTATTTTGCAATACACCTTTTTCATACTGAGCATACTTAAAGTCATAATCATATTGTTCCTCATTTTTCTTGTATGCTTTTATCTGTTTTTCTAAATCTTCTATTGCTAAGGTTGTGTGTTGGCTTTTAATGTCTCATTCCTTAAGTTCTTTACAAATTATAGCATTATGATCTCTGTAATGTTTAACAGTTTTCTTACATACATTAGAACATAATTTTGCTTGTACCTCATAAGGAACTTCATCTGATGTATCTTCCTCTCCAATAGCCATTAAAGCATGATTCTGAGGTTCCATTTCAGCTTGATCACTCCAATCATAACCCAGACCATCTTGTGAAACAAGAGCATTTGGTGTAGATTCTTGAACTGGAACTGTTCTTTTCTGAGGACCATTGTATGCAGCATTATATCCACCAGATCTCTGTCCATTTCCCTCTTGCCTTGGAGATCTGCACTCTCTAGCAAAATGACTCAATTTGTGGCAGTTATAGCATTCCACTTTGCTTTTGTCAAACCCCACATTGTCACCCCTTTTTCCTGCAAAATTATTCCTTCCTGTCCTTTGCAAAAACCTCTTTACCCTCATGGTAATCATGGCCATCTGCCATTTTATGTCCATTTCTTCTAGATCATCATGATTTACTTGCTCTAATTCTTCATTAGTCAGTGAGGAGTTCACATGACTAGCAAAGAAAGCTTCTACTATTTGATCTGTAGACTTTTCCTGTGTTATAGATGATGATCCAGATCCTACAACTTTCACAACAGGTACTGATCCATAATTCTTTGGATCTACCTTAGACCTTCCCATGGACATGAAAGTAGCATTACGAGAGCCTTGTGCTTCACCAACAATTTGCTTTCTGCTTTCAACTTCAGGTTCAAAAGCTATAAGATCATTATATAAATCATTGAGCTCTTTGTCATCTAGATCACTCCTTTGCCTTAGACCAACTGTGTATATGGTTCATTCTTCTCCCAAAGATCTTAAGAACTTTCTGTTAAGTTCATCTTTGTCTATAACAATTTTATGATTCTTGAGCTCACCAACCAACTTTCTATACCTGTTAAACACTTGAGTCAAAGTCTCAGACTTGACAGAGCTAAAATTTTGAAACTGTTGTTTGAGCATTGATCTTTTGTTCTTCTTAGTGCTTTCATTCCCAGCAAATCTCTTGTCCAACTCTTCCATAAGCACCTTAGCATCTTCAACTTGCTCAAACTCACTTTGATACTCATTTGGAATAGAGAGTAACAAAGTGCTTAAAGCCTTGAGTTCTGTAGCTCTTTCTCTTCTTTCTTGCTCAGTTGTTGGTGCACCTCTTGGCAATCTTACACCATTAGCATCAGTTTTGTATTTAGGACCATTCTCCACAATGTCCCATAACTGATAATCAGTAAGCAACATGTGTTGCTTGATTCTGTTTCTCCACATATGGTACTCATCAGGTCTAAGAATGGGAATTCTAGACACCTGGATACCATCCACAAATTCTGAGGCCATACTAACAATATTAAACTTAAGGATGAACTAAACCTCAAACTATCAACTGCATTATCTCAGATCTTCCTGAATCCAAAGCTTACACAAGCTTTGATACCAATTGTGAAGTCCCACAATTACACTTGTTCATACAAATATATTAACACAAGCAATGAATTCTTAACAAGAAGTTTGCGGAATAACACTTGTTAAGTTAGGAAGATTATATGCATTACTTGTAATATGATTGTAACAGATTTGAAAGTATAACAAGAACACAATTGTTTTAATAGTCAAAAGCTTCAATATTATTATTTCAATAATACGGATACACTTGTTGTATCAGGGTTACAAGTACTTTGAAGCTAAGTTACAAATTGACTAAAGACTTACACACTCATATACACATGTTCTAACAATGAACCATAGGACATACTTATACACTAAACAACTTGTATTAAATCTATACAAAATCTACTTTTCTAGAACAAGTTTTCTAGGAAACACGCCAACATTAAATGCATTGCCATTCCTTGTCTGCTGCGTGCACTATTCCTCAAAAACGTGCTTGCAGTAGGTGTACTTGTACTGCAGAGTTGGTAGAAAGTAGATCCACTGAGCAGAACTATCAGAAATGATGAACAGCACTAATGAAAACAACTGGCAGAACTAATCTTGGAATTTATTCAGTTCTGGCAGAACTAATAGTAGAATAACTTGGCAGAACTAATGTTGAAAAGACTAGCAGAACTAACTCTGGAAAACTTTGTCTTCACTAAATGAACAGAGCTAACTCTACCAGCAGAATTAAGTCTTCAATCACTAACAGAATTAACTTTAAACAGAGCTAAACACTTGGAATATTTATTCACTTGATCTTCAACAGATTTTAGCCCAACAAGATAAAAAATTTATATAATTTCTTTAGTGGAAGAAGTGTAAAAGGAGGCCGGCCAGCTCAGCGCAAACAACCAGCCTACATGCGGTTTAAATTTGTGCTTGATAAAGTCCCACAAAAGCTACCAAAACATATATATGAGTTATATGACAATAGCAAAGCTATCAATGTGTGTGAACATCTTGATCATTACAATCAGTCCATAATTCTCTTGAAATGCAGGTACCAAACATGATCTTCTTATATATCCCTGTTGGTACTGGGTTCTCGTATGCAAGAACGGAAAATGCCTCAATTTCTGATGGCACCATATATTCAGAGCATGTCTATGAATTCATAAAAAAGGTACACGTACACATTTATATGTACAACCGCATATAATATATGCACATTGTCTCATACGAGGCTTGAAACTACGATCTTTATAGGGTTCATTACATACCGATAAGCCATGCTTTTTTTTATTCGTAAATACCCAAGAGCTAGCTAGGCCGAAATAATTTGAAATTTAACTCTGTTCTCTTTACTTGAAAGTTTTGTGTTTATATTTGAAAGTATTTCGCAGTAGTTAGGAAGTCACCCGGAGTTCATTTTCAGTCCGTTGTTCCTTGGAGGAGGATCGTACTCTGGAATCTCAATCGCAATAATTACACAACTAATATCAGATGGTAATTAACACGTTGTCCCTTTTGTGACATTATTAACTAAAAGTTATATATACTTGTATTTTCGTAACATGTTGATGACAATAATAGTAAATATATATATGTAAATGAGAACTTAACTTGCATAAACATATCGTTGTTGAATTGGCCATTGGCACTCAAATTTAAGAAAACATAAATTGCATCGGCAGGAAATGAAGATGCTAATGAGCCTTACATCAATCTCAAGGTTTTTACTTTTCATACAAAAAGCTAATTCAGAACATAGATAGTATTGAAAAATCTATATACAAAATCCATCTACTAATTAAAGGGACATAATTTTGGCTGCAGAGATATCTGCTTGGAAACCTGTTGGGCTAAAATCTGTTGAAGATCAAGTGAATAAATATTCTAAGTGTTTAGCTCTGTTAAAAGTTAATTCTGTTAGTGATTGAAGATTTAGTTCTGCTGGTAGAGTTAGCTCTGTTCATTTATTGAAGACAAAGTTTTCCAGAGTTAGTTCTGCTAATATTTTCAACATTAGTTCTGCCAAGTCATTCTACTGTTAGTTCTGCCATTACTGAAGAAATTCCAAGATTAGTTCTGCCAGTTGTTTTCATTAGTGCTGCTCATCATTTCTGATCGTTCTGCTCAGTGGATCTACTTTCTACCAACTCTGCAGTACAAGTACACCTACTGCAAGCATGCTTTTAAGGAATAGTGCACGCAGCAGACAAGGAATGACAATGCATTTAATGCTCGCGTGTTTCCTAGAAAACTTGTTCTAGAAAAGTAGATTTTGTATAGATTTAATACAAGTTGTTTAGTGTATAAGTATGTCCTATGGTTCATTGTTAGAACATGTGTATATGAGTGTGTAAGTCTTTAGTCAATTTGTAACTTAGCTTCAAAGTACTTGTAACCCTGATACAAAAAGTGTATCCGTATTATTGAAATAATATTACTGAAGCTTTTGACTATTGAAACAGTTGTGTTCTTGTTATACTTTCAAATCTGTTACAATCTTATTACAAGTAATACATATAATCTTCCTAACTTAACAAGTGTTATTCCGCAAACTTCTTGTTAAGAATTCATTGCTTGTGTTAATATATTTGTATGAACAAGTGTAATTGTGGGACTTCACAATTGGTATCAAAGCTTGTGTAAGCTTTGGATTCAGGAAGATCTGAGATAATGCAGTTGATAGTTTGAGGTTTAGTTCATCCTTAAGTTTAATATTGTTAGTATGGCCTCAGAATTTGTGGATGGTATCCAGGTGTCTAGAATTCCCATTCTTAGACCTGATGAGTACCATATGTGGAGAAACAGAATCAAGCAACACATGTTGCTTACTGATTATCAGTTATGGGACATTGTGGAGAATGGTCCTAAATACAAAACTGATGCTAATGGTGTAAGATTGCCAAGAGGTGCACCAACAACTGAGCAAGAAAGAAGAGAAAGAGCTACAGAACTCAAGGCTTTAAGCACTTTGTTACTCTCTATTCCAAATGAGTATCAAAGTGAGTTTGAGCAAGTTGAAGATGCTAAGGTGCTTATGGAAGAGTTGGACAAGAGATTTGCTGGGAATGAAAGCACTAAGAAGAACAAAAGATCAATGCTCAAACAACAGTTTCAAAATTTTAGCTCTGTCAAGTCTGAGACTTTGACTCAAGTGTTTAACAGGTATAGAAAGTTGGTTGGTGAGCTCAAGAATCATAAAATTGTTATAGACAAAGATGAACTTAACAGAAAGTTCTTAAGATCTTTGGGAGAAGAATGAACCATATACACAGTTGGTCTAAGGCAAAGGAGTGATCTAGATGACAAAGAGCTCAATGATTTATATAATGATCTTATAGCTTTTGAACCTGAAGTTGAAAGCAGAAAGCAAATTGTTGGTGAAGCACAAGGCTCTCGTAATGCTGCTTTCATGTCCATGGGAAGGTCTAAGGTAGATCCAAAGAATTATGGATCAGTACCTGTTGTGAAAGTTGTAGGATCTGGATCATCATCTATAACACAGGAAAAGTCTACAGATCAAGTAGTAGAAGCTTTCTTTGCTAGTCATGTGAACTCCTCACTGACTAATGAAGAATTAGAGCAAGTAAATCATGATGATCTAGAAGAAATGGACATAAAATGGCAGATGGCCATGATTACCATGAGGGTAAAGAGGTTTTTGCAAAGGACAGGAAGGAATAATTTTGCAGGAAAAAGGGGTGACAATGTGGGGTTTGACAAAAGCAAAGTGGAATGCTATAACTGCCACAAATTGAGTCATTTTGCTAGAGAGTGCAGATCTCCAAGGCAAGAGGGAAATGGACAGAGATCTGGTGGATATAATGCTGCATACAATGGTCCTCAGAAAAGAACAGTTCCAGTTCAAGAATCTACACCAAATGCTCTTGTTTCACAAGATGGTCTGGGTTATGATTGGAGTGATCAAGCTGAAATGGAACCTCAGAATCATGCTTTAATGGCTATTGGAGAGGAAGATACATCAGATGAAGTTCCTTATGAGGTACAAGCAAAATTATGTTCTAATGTATGTAAGAAAACTGTTAAACATTACAGAGATCATAATGCTACAATTTGTAAGGAACTTAAGGAATGAGACATTAAAAGCCAACACACAACCTTAGCAATAGAAGATTTAGAAAAACAGATAAAAGCATACAAGAAAAATGAGGAACAATATGATTATGACTTTAAGTATGCTCAGTATGAAAAAGGTGTATTGCAAAATAAGGTTGATGATTTGATTAAGAAGTTAGCTAAAGTCACTGCTGAGAAAGAAAGTATCAAACTTACAGTGACTGATCTAGAGAATGCTTCTGAAAGTGTTCAAAATCTGATTAAGAATCAAATTCATGATAAGATTAAAACTGGCTTAAGTTATAATCTTAACAGTGTACCTCCACCTTACAACCACACATACATGCCTCCTAAAACTGACTTAGACATAAGTAAGCTTAAGGAGAAAATGATAGATGAGGTTAAGCAAGCAGATCCTGTTGCTGCATTGAACAAAAATGCAAATGATCTAAAAAAGGTTGAGGTATCTGAGTGGAATTCAGATGATGAGGATGAACCTAAGAAAAATGAGAAAGTTTATTCAAAACTTAACTCTGTTACTGGGCTAGTATCTAAGTTTAAGGCTGAGAAACTAGCAGAGGGTAAGAAATTGTTCCAGGAAAAGGCTAAGATGAACTTAAAAAATCTGAAGGGAAAAGGTGTTAGTACATCTGTTAACACACCAGTAAATGATAAAACTGTTGTTGTTAAATGTACTAAATGTGTTTGTTCAGCTAGCTCATCATCATCTTCAAAATCAAATAAAAATTCAAGAGGAAACCAAAGAAATTACAATCAAATGGTTTCTCAAAAACTTGGATCTAATTTCAATAGAATTGATGAGAAAGCTTGTTTCATCTGTGGAAGATTTAATCATCTTCAAAATGACTGCTATTATAACCCAAGATTTCAAAGGGTTAAGCAATCATCATGGACTACTGCTGACAGAATTAACCATCAAAATTTCAAAACAAAAATTAATTATGCCAGTGTAGTAAAGAAGTCAAAGGCAAAAGTTAGCTCTGCTGCACCAAAAGGAAGTGCAGGAGTGTTGACAAAAGTCAATGCCAACAGAACTAAAATGACTATAATAAATTTTAATTCTGCCAAGCATAACAACAGTGTTAATTCTGCTAGGCAAATCACAGTTGATTCTGCTAGGCAAAAGTTGAACAACTTTAGTTCTGCTAGGCAAAATAGAAGTGGTCCAGAAATTAATTCTGCCAGATCATTTAATTATGTTAAGTCAAACATCAGTTGGGTTTGGAAACCAACTAAAATGACATCAGCATCAATGACTTTCAAAAGAGTTGATGCTGTTGATAAAAAAAGGGACACCCACAACCAAATTGGTTTGGGTTCCCAAGAGAAACTGATCTTTTGTCATTTATATGTGCATAGCAAAAAGAAAAGCCTATGGCACATTGATAGTGGATGCTCTAGGCACATGACAGGAGACAGAAGCAGGTTGGAGGACTTCAAAGCTCTTGATGGAGGTCCTGTAGCATTTGGAGGTAATCCTAGAGGAGGAAGGATTACAGGAATGGGAAATGTCAACAGTGATAAGATGAGCTTCAATGATGTGTACTATGTTGAACAATTGAGGTACAACTTGCTAAGTGTTAGCCAAATAACTGAGAAAAGGAACCCAGCGTTCTTTAATGACACAGAATGCTGTATTCTTTCTGAGAAGTTTGTTCTTGACCCAAAAATGATTTTGATGAAAATTCCCAGAAAGAACAACATGTGCAGCCGTGAATTGGCTAAGTTTGTACCTAAACCTGAATTGAATTGTCTTATTTCAAAAGCAACTGTTGATGAATCTGACCTTGGGCATAGAAGGATGTGTCACATGAATTTTTTAACAATAAACAAATTTGTTAAAGGAAAACTTGTCAGAGGTTTACCAGAGAAAACATATTCATGTGATGACCATTGTGTTGCATGTCAAAAAGGCAAGCAGCATAAATCCTCTTATAAGACCAAAACACTGAACTCTATTGACTCACCTTTACATTTACTGCACATGGACTTATTTGGACCTACAAATGTGAGTAGTATAGGTAAGAACTCATATTGCCTAGTGATCACTGATGATTATAGCAGGTTTAGTTGGGTATTCTTTCTTAGAACCAAAGATGAGACTGGAGGCATACTAAGGTCTTTCATCATTAAGATTGAGAACCAAACCAATAGGAAGCTAAAGATCATCAGAAGTGATAATGGAACAGAGTTTAGAAATCAAGAGATGGATAAATTCTGTGAATCCAAGGGTATAGATAGACAATATAGTGTTTCTAGAACTCCACAACAGAATGGAGTAGCAAAGAGAAAGAATAGGACACTTATTGAGGCTGCTAAAACCATGTTAGCAGATGCTAAACTACCAATGACCTTCTGGGCAGAAGCAATTAGCACTGCTTGTTATGTCCAGAACAGGATACTAGTTGTTAAGCCTCACAACAAGACACCTTATGAGTTATTTTTGAATAGCAGACCTTTAGTTAGCTTTCTTAAACCATTTGGATGTCCTGTTACTATATTGAATACCAAGGATCAGTTAGGCAAATTTCAAAGTAAGGCTGATGAGGGGTTCTTTGTTGGTTACTCTTTTCAGAGAAAAGCATATAGAATATTCAACAGTAGAAATAGAATAGTGGAAGAAACCTTAGATGTGACCTTTAATGAGCACACACCTAATGCCTTAGGAAGAGGTCCAGCTCACCTGTTTGACATTGATGCATTAACCAAATCTCTTAGATATATGCATGAGTCATCAAATGCAGGTACAAGTACAAGTACAAATGCAGGTCAACAAAGAAGCAAATCACCACAATTTGTTCTGTTTCCAACATGGTTACCTGACCCACCTGCAGTGTTTGAGTCTTCCACTCCTGATCAACAACAGAGTTCAGAGCCCATTACATCAAACCTGGATGATAATGGTGCATATGGTGATGGAAATACATCATCAGATCCTCAACAAGAAGAAGCATCAACTGAAACTCCAATAAATGAAGATGCACAGGAGGGTCAACAACCATCAAGGATGGATGTGTCAGAATCAAGTGGTCAAATGGATCAAGAAGACACCAATCTGGATCAAAATTTTACCAATTTGGAATCTGGGATAGAGATGGCAGTTGGTCCACAATATCAGGCTCATAAAAGCTATATGCCACTGGACAATGTCATTGGAGCCATTGATGCTCCCATAAAAACAAGAAGGTCATCTAAAACTATTGATGAAAATGCAAATTTCTCTTTGTTTGCTTGTTTTCTATCACAGATGGAGCCCAAGAAAGCTGTTGAAGCTTTGAAAGATCCAAGCTGGATTGAGGCTATGCAGGAGGAGCTACTTCAATTCAAAATCCAAAATGTGTGGACTTTGATGGATCTTCCCAAAGGAAAACGGGCAATTGGTACTAGATGGGTATACAGAAATAAGAAAGATGAGAGAGGCATAGTAATTAAGAACAAGGCTAGATTGGTTGCACAGGGATACTCACAAGAAGAAGGAATTGATTATGATGAGGTATTTGCACCTGTGGCAAGAATTGAGGCCATTAGATTGTTCTTGACTTATGCTTCTTTCAAGAATTTTAAGGTATATCAGATGGATGTGACGAGTGCATTTCTAAATGGAAAGATAGATGAGGAGGTGTATGTATGCCAGCCACCAGGGTTTGAGGATCCCAAATATCCAAATAAGGTGCTTAGATTGGACAAAGCACTTTATGGATTGCATCAGGCTCCTAGAGCTTGGTATGATACTCTGTCTGTGTATCTGTTGGATAATGGTTTCAAAAGAGGTGCTATAGACAAAATCTTGTTTATTAAAAGAATTGAAAGTGATATTCTACTGGTACAAATCTATGTAGATGATATCATTTTTGGTTCAACAAGAGATAGTCTTTGCAAAGAATTTGAAACTCTTATGCATCAGAAATTTCAGATGAGTTCAATGGGAGAATTGACTTTCTTTTTGGGTCTTCAAGTGAAACAGAAATCAGATGGGATCTTCATAAGTCGGGATAAGTATGTCCTATGGTTCATTGTTAGAAAATGTGTATATGAGTGTGTAAGTCTTTAGTCAATTTGTAACTTAGCTTCAAGGTACTTGTAACCCTGATACAACAAGTGTATCCGTATTATTGAAATAATAATATTGAAGCTTTTGACTATTGAAACAATTGTGTTCTTGTTATACTTTCAAATCTGTTACAATCTTATTACAAGTAATACATATAATCTTCCTAACTTAACAAGTGTTATTTCGCAAACTTCTTGTTAAGAATTCATTGCTTGTGTTAATACATTTGTATGAACAAGTGTAATTGTGGGACTTCTTGTGCCTTCCACTATGCCACAGGAAGTAGAAACTCCCACTACTTCTCAACCAAGTAGTGTAGGTTCAAAAGGAAAAACAAAAAGAATAAGGGACCCACAGCCTACCAAATCCAAAGCCAAAAAGGCTAAGAAACAGGCAAATGAGGCTCCTCTTCCTGATTTGTCTCAGTCCACAAATGTAAATGAAAATGAGGTGGTCATTAAGGAGCAGAGAGACCATATGGAAAGGGCTACCACTACTGTTGCTACCTCACTAGAAGAACAGGACAGTGGTACTGGAACTAGGACCCAATCCATGGCAACACGGGATATTAAGATGCCATTGGACTCTTCTATTGCTGAGGATCCAGTGGATATCAATGTATCCAGTGGTCCCAGGTGTCAAGAAATCATATTGGGGGCTAATGATGCTCAGACTAGGTCTGAGACATTGGCTAAAACTTCCAATGATCCATTAAAAGAGGGTAACACTTCTGGCAATGGTGAGGATAGCTTAACTTTAAATGAATTGATGGCTATCTGTACCAAATTGTCAAAGAAGGTGGAGGATCAAAGGGTGGAGATTGCCCAGTTAAAAGAAAAGGTGGATTTATTAATGAATGAGAGGGAGGAATATAAAAGTAAGGCTAAGGGTAAGTCTGCTAGACTGAAAAGATTACAAAGTGATGAAAGCACAAGTGATGAGGTAATTGCAGATCAGTTTGAATTCACTAGTGCAGGGGAATCAGGAAAGGTAGGATTGACAGAGGAGCAGGCTAATTTAATTCTGGCTGAGGAAGAGCAGAAGAAACTATATGAGAATGATTTAGATGATCTAGAAAAGCCTGCAGATGATGTGATGGAAGTGGATAAGAATATACATGATGATGTGAGTGCAGAGCAGCTTGGGAATGTGGTTGGAAGCTTAATTCTGGAAGTTTTAGATGAAGACATATTAGATGCTGCAAAAACAAGTGCTAAGGATATGTTGGATGGTGCTGCCGGTATTACTTCTGCTGGTTTGAATGTTGCAGTTAGTTCTGCTAGTGGGATGGCAGATGCAGGAATTAGTTCTGCTGGTGCAAAGGATAGTTCTGCTAGTGCACTGGTTAGTTTTGCTGGGGTAAATGAGCCAGAAATGGTTAAGTCTGCCAGTCCAAAGGAGAAGATTAGCTCTGCTATGACTGATATTGAGCAGATTGCTGCAGATGCACTTCTGAAAGTGGCTAAGAGTCCAGTTGAAAAAGAAAAGAGCACAGAACAAGGAAGGAGCTCAACTGGAATCACAATTAAAGATATTCCTTTTTCACATGTTAAGCCTAAAGCAGTTGATGAAGCCTTAAAGCAAAAGGGGATTGATTTGGCTAAGGCTAAAGGAAAACAGAAAATGGTTGAGCCTGTGAAACCATTTAAGAAAAAGGAGCTTGAAGTTGTGAGTGAGAGAGTTGCTAGAAATCTACAAGCTCAATTTAATGAAGAGGGCAGGAGCAGGTTTATTGAGGTTGATATGGGGGATGATGTGAAAGTAATGATGACCTCAGAAGAGCAAATATTCTTTGATCATTTACTGACTGATGGGACTCACAAAGCTCAAATGGAAGAGTTCACCCCTGATCAAAGATTGATATGGTATCTGGATAATCTTGAGCAAAGAAGAAAGCATGATGCTCAGAAAAAGATGGAGGAGAAAAGGAAAAGGGCTCCTACTCAAAGGCAACTCAAAGATCAATATGCCAGAGTAGTTAAGAACAACACTGGGAGAACACTAAAAGAGCTTATGTCAATGGACTTCTATGATCTGGAAAGAATCTATCTGAAAATTCAAAGGGATATTGAAGAAAGCAACAAAGATCATTTGAAGAAAAGGCCAAGAGTGCAGCTGCTGCCAAAGTAAAAGTTTTAACAGCTGCAGAAAAATAAAAGCAGCAGAGAATGGCAGAAATTGAAAGAGCAAAGGCTGAGATGGAAAAGAAAGAAAAAGATGATCTTGATGCTTTGAAAAAGAAAATTTCAACAGAAACCCTTTAACTCAAAAGAAGAAAAAGAATGGTTGTGAGAAATGATCATGATGACATGGCAAAGGATGCAAGTGAAACAGAAGTACCTATTGGGGTGCCTTTTACATCTGAGCCTGCATAGTCTGTTGAAGAAGAAGTGGTTGATTGGAACAAAATCAGATCAATGGTGGAAGTTGAAAGCCCAAGAGTGCCAATTGCTGTACATTTTCCTGTGATTGATTGGTTGTGGGAAACAGATGAACAGATGAGGAAATGGCTTAAGATTGTGAGAGCTGGGAACTCAGAAGAAAAGTTTCTATCCTTCTACAGCTGCATTAAGATATTATCCAGGGATGATTTGGATGTCATGTGGAGAATTGCAATGAGGAAATATCAGAATGCAAAGAAG